>JAJHPF010000019.1:6505000-7105000 GCA_024447775.1 Carex cristatella
GTACAATTAGGCAATACATAATGTCTTGTATAGCCTTTTGTCTTTCTTTCTCTTTCACTTCAGCTATTCTCCTGTATTAATTGCAAGAGATCAGACTTTTCGGTCTTCGTTCAGATATTATATTATTATAACCTTGTATTTTTCTTTTTTTTTCTCTTTGGCAGGACTACCATATTAAATACAACAAAATCACTAGTAATTCAAATTTGGAAGTTAAGAGGACAGTAACATAATTTTTTGAAATTAGTGAACTAAAAGGTTCGCATATATTGAATATGAACCAAGCAGCAAACGGAGTTTGCACCCTTTGAATGCAAACCATGTTCAGAATAACAGAGACCATTGTGCCCCCTTTCTTCGCATTTATTGGTCACGAACCATGTTCCATACCATATAATTGATATAATATACCAATTTCATATGCCTCAACAAATACAAAGTTTACATGAAGAATAAGAGAGATGACTCAAGAGACGTGTCTCTCTTATTATCTTCTTGTTGTGACGGGTCGCAGTGGACTAACTAGCTGTATGAGGTCGTCTCCTATATGTAATGGAGGCTCCAGTTTAGCACAATAAACAGGCAGTATACTAAAGATGAGAAAGAGATGGGAAGCCCAAACATTTAGCTGGGGCAACAGGTTCGCAAGTTTTGTATGCGAACCAAGCATTTGAGACCAATAAATACGAACTAGGGATGGAAATAGTTTCTCTTATTTTGACATGGTTCCCATTCAAAGGTGCAAACTTGGTTCACTGCCTGTTCACATTCAATGGATGTGAACCTCCTATTTGCTGGTTTCACAAGTTTGCGTGCCTATCCTCTCAACTTCTAACTTCAAATTACTAAAAAGAAACGTCTGTCCGTCACCTCTCCCACAAAGAAATACAATAATTAAATATATTAAATTGCACCCAACTCCTGAAAAGGAAACATGTGTAATATCACATAACTGCAAATAGAGAGCAGCACAGGACTAAAAATATGAGAACTGTAATTCCAGTTTCAGATGCCAATTGTTTTTTCAATGTTATCTCTTTTTCAAAGAATTGTCTATAATGAAATTGCGTTACTGGGGACAACTGAGGATGAATCAGGGTTTAAGCAAAGTAGCACAACTGAATCTTAATTGAAACATAATTGGATACGATAGGGCCTGCTGATCCTTAAGCCTAGTTTCCTTGCAAGTTTACACTTTATTGTAGCATAAGGCTAATTTGACTTCATTGGGCAAAAATTTGTTAAGTAATTGGGCAGGAACTGGTACATTCAAAAGCACCATGTATAGTATACATGTAAGTATAAAATTCAGTGCAGTAGAATATTAGGTCTGCCAGCAGATACCAGTATCCCATTTCACATTCCTGTTCAAGCATGAGGAAACCAAACCCAGAGCAATCAAGGCTGACTTATGGAAACTAAATGCAAGTTGAAAATTAATAGCAAGTCAAGAACTGATTGATGCTAAAACTGGATCAAAATTGATGCTTAACCACACAAAAGAGACGTGATTTGCAAAGTTACATAATTGATGCCTAACTACAATTTAACCAACAAAGCATTGTAATTTAGAAACATATCACATTTAAAATAAATAGAAGGATAAATAGAAGAAAAATTACCTATAAAGGAGATCCTGAGGGTCGCGCGAAGCCTCCTCTTCCTTCTGTGCATCTCTATCTGACTGGAGCCTTTCTAGTTGCTGGTCTATTGTAGCCGGGAGCAGGTAAGGATGGGATCTCATTAACTCTGAAAGGAGCTGTCCAGTTGGAGTTTCCAACTGGAGAGGAGCCACCGGCCTCTGCGAACTGCCGGGATTCCCTGCAGCCCTCTTTAGTATAGCCTTTCGTGTGTGGTGGTGTCTTACGGTCCAAAATCCAAATTGAAAGCCCCCAGAGATTGAGCACTATGAAGAGGAATAAGATAAACAATCGATCGAACAGATAAAATTGTCAGGTTTTGTGAAAGGAGTTAAAGAGCGAACCTTTGTCGAGAGAGAAGAACGCCTGGAATCGGAGGCGCAGAGCAGTTTACACTCCGCCGTTGAACGAAAACCAGCAGCGGCGGAGTGAGAGCAGCATGGCAAGCACAGTGGGCCCTCCATTGATACGCTCATCGTTCGCCTTTCCGGAGAGAGACGATACCTTCTTTGCTCGGGGGCTATTTTTTTATTATTTTCTTCCCCTTCCGGGGAGGAATCATATCCCCTGAGGTAACTTAAACTTTGATTTTGGATCTAGACCGTGCGATCAAAATCCGCACGAATAATAAACAGGCCTTTGAATTCTAATTTGTTCCGGATTGGCTCGAATTATAATCGGAGGTCGTTATGAATACTCTAATTTTGAGTTACCTTAGAGAATCCGGACCCAGGAGGGGAGACAATCCGATCACACGACGATGAGATTATTTCCGAGAATTTTACGGTCAGGAAGGAGCTTGGATCGGCCCATTATACGTAATACGGGCCTAAGATATGGGAGTTTTTATGGGCCGGATTTCATAATCACCAGATTATTTACTGCTAGGTGTTCAAACAAAAGGCTAAAATTGTAAATATCATTTCTTATGCTCTAAACATTTAGTATTTTAATGAATTTTTCTTCAGACGTCCACATAATGTCAACCCATAAAAGAAATTATACTACAATGTTGACAACAACTAGATCATGCATGATTCATGGATATACAGAGCAACAAAAATCCAGCCCATTATCACCTCTAGTAAGTATTATTTTGCATTTCTTATTTGAAAATTGCCCTTGTGTGAATGTTTCTCAAATTTTATTGTTAAGGAACATTTATTTGCCTAGATTACATCTATTATTAGAGTTGCATTACAAGTGAGGAAATAAATGTAATGCATTGTAAAGAGCCCCTGCCATTCATTGGGCTTGAGTGATGGGCTTATTTGGGCCTCGAGGTCCTGCATAAAAGAAATGTTAGATTATTTACATAAACGGCGGCCTTTGCGGACATTTGAAGAGCTGCTGAGTTTGAGTTTGTCCGAATTAGATCACTCTATTTAATTACCCAAAACAAAAAAACAAAAAAAAAAATACATAGAGAGAGAGAGAGAGCTCTATTCTATGCAACTGAAAAGGTAACGATGCAATGCAACGCAGGAAATAAAGGAATTTTTTTTATAAACCATAAATAGAAAAATATTTTTAGAAAACTAGTATGATTGATTCAGTTTTTACAAAAATCATAAAAAACGAGTTGCTAACTCATTCTTGGCTTTTTTTCAGTCTTTACGGAAAAAATTGTTTTTTTAGTCCAGAACGAGTTGACAATTTGTTCTGCAATTAATTATTTTTTTTTTTAGGATTTGCTTATAAATTATTTTCTAGTCGAGTTAATACGGGGTTTGAAAAACGAAAAACAAAAATGTGAAACACAATAAAACATGAATTAATATGAGACATTTGAACCCTCCTGTGGGGAAAAAAATCCAAAACAAGTTAGCAACTCTTTTTATGGTTTTTGTAAAAACTAAATTAATCATACTGGTTCTCTAAAAATAATTTTTCTATTTATAGTATATAAAAAAACTGATACAATTGAGGGTGTAATTTTAATCATATTGGTTTGATTAAGGCGCAAAAAGCAAAAGATAAGGCCGAAAGCGCTTTGCATAGAATATTGATACACCCATAATCATTGTTTTGCATCTAAAGTGGGGCTTCGTAGTTTGAATCAAAGAAATTATCTGATCGAGTGGAACCAAAATGTTTTGTATGCTAAATGAAAATTAATTAATAAGCAATATTGACTTATGTGACTCATTTTAGGTACTGACAAAAATTTTGAATGTAACTATTTTTTTTTATAAAATATACTTAATAAATTTATTTATTTAAAAAAAAAGGTAAAAAAAAAAAAAAGATGTTTAGTTAAAAGCTTAGTAGATGGCAGATAATATGAAAATTTATTTATTTTAGAAATATCTTATTATAGTTGTAGAACTATATGGTTTACAATTAGAGAAATACAACATTGTTTTACTATTGTACAATGGGAATCTATGACAATTTTAATTTGGAAGATATCCGGATATGTTATCGTTACCGAATAAAAAAATGAAAAAAAATATATCAAACTAAACTACATCAAATTTAAAAAGCGTGAGCTATGTTTTATTATACTTTTTAAACAACCTTTTTTTAGTCTAGATCAATCTGACATAACCTATATAAAAAAATTATACCTTAGTGCTCTCCATCTTGTAATGAATATCTAATACCAAGTCATTTTTGTTTTACTTTTGGTCAATATGATCAATATCCAATGGTTAATCAAATTATGTACACATCATGCGACAAACTCTTCAGACACCGCACATAATAGCAAACTGGCAAAGGAAATCGGGGAATTCAGGGAGCGGTACGCATCCCTTGATTATTGTGGCAAATTGCAACTTGAAACAACATTAAATTAAAAGCATTTTTCAAGTCAAGGAGAGAAGATTATGATTGCTGATTCACTGTGCGGAAGAGAGAAAAACAAAGATCTCTCAGTGTGTTGTGCGCCTGTACTCAATTTTTCTCTGTTCAATTGATACCAATTGTTTTAGAAATTCCAAGTAAATGTTTTAGTCATTTTGGTATCAATCAGTAATTTATAAATTACAACCGATTCGATAGGCATAGACGCAATTTGGTAGGCGGGCGGAGGTAGAAAGAGAGTTATGGAGGCGATTCGAACCTGAACCCATTCAGGAAAAAAAAAAAAAAAAAAAACGAATCCAATTTCTGCCTACTCCTGACTCAAATCCTGCTACGTCACTGCTTGTGCTTGTAGATGTAGCTTAGTAATTACTAAATTAAAATTCTATTTTATAATTATAGAAAGTCGAGTTCAAATTCTACCGCCATAATTTTTTTTTATCCCTTAAAAAAATAAATTACATGTTTTATGTAGGGGTGTCAACGGGTATGATACGGGTCAGGTGGAGGCAGTTTCATACCCGTACCCGTTATAATAACTGAAAAAACTTTGTTCTTATCCGTCTTTTCGAATACGGTACGGATCGGATAAACAAATAAAAAAGTGCCATTGACATTTCGATTTGTGCTTTCGATAAAATATTTTTCAAAACAAGAAAAAAAAGAAAAAAAATAATAATGAATACAACTAATATGTATTATGAAAATTTAATAATATAAAATTTTATTGTATCATGTATCATCTTCGTAAAAATATATATCTATATATATAATTTTATTTTTAAAAATTATCTTATACGAATATGGATAAGATAACGGGTAAAAATTATCTTATACAATATTATCCATTAAAAAAAACAAATTACGAGTTTTATGTCTGCACCCTTCAATTTAAATTTTCTATTTTGCATATTACAGTGGTGCAATTGCAGATTAATGCACTGTACATGTAAAAATCACATGGGATAAGCTGCGCGCGCGCGCGCACACACACACAAGCTAGATCCTAGATAACCGTTGAAGGTCAACAACAACTTATTATTACTATTATTATTATTATTATTATCGTAAACATTGGCAGCAGCTGCGCTGTGCCAATAGAAATGATAATAGTACCTAAATAAGCATCATTAGTCATTACATCACATCAAAAGTACAAAACAATCCTATCCTATCCTACAGTCCTAAAAAAAGGAACAAAAACAAAAAACATCCCAATTCCCAAGGACTTCCAAAGAAAATGTAATTGACCCTGGTACCAAAACGGGGATCAAAACCTGCTTTTTTTTTTCTTTCTTTTTTTTTTTTTGAGAAAATGAGCATTTTTTTTTATCTGAATCGTTCAAAATATATTGTACGGCTTCAATTAAATCTGAATCATTTTAATAGATTAAATTTATTATAAAAATAGAAAGTAATTGAGGTCGTGCGATGAATTTTGAACGATTCTGATGAAAAAAAAAGAAGGATTCTCATTTTCTTAAGAAAATGAGCCGATTTGGAGTCCCAAAACGGCAGGTCGCGAGTCCGATAGATTTTTTGTAAACCCCCCCCCCCTAGATTATTGAAATCACAGAAACCACAAAAACTAGATAACAGGAGTGAAAAAACATAAATAGTGGTGACTAATGACTTATGGAGCATCTTAATTTATAAATATTTAATTTCAATTTCAATTTCATAAATTGCTTTAACTACGTCATGTTGGCAAAAATATTAAATTCCGTTCACTCATTCATATCATAAATTAATTTAATTCTGAAGTTTATGAGATTTTTGTATTTCTAACTGCTAAAAATAATCAAAATTAATTACATGAGTTCGTGCATTCGTGCAGTGCTTTTGAAATTAACTTAAAAGTAATTTTAATTATTTCAGTTTTAATTTTAGTTTAGGGTGTCTCATTATGGTCTGCATCGCATAAAAAGTGGGTATGAATACGCTAGCATGGACTAGGGCCAGCAAAAAAAAGCTCGTGACTCGCAGTAACTTGTTCGCTAACAACTCACTCACTACTGAACCGAGCTGGGACCTAGCTCGCTCGTCACTAGCTTGGTCCAAGAATTAACGAGTTCAAGTAGGGCCTAGATCGCTTACCAATCACAAGTTAGCTCAGCTAGGCATTAATTTGCCGAAATTTTTATTTATAACATATTGAAAATAATAATAAACAAAAAAATCATGTTTTTTGAAAATTTCGAAAAGTGTCATATCTACTATTTTGATGGGTGGACACAGAAGGACAATTCCGCCGATCAAAATTACAGAAATTACAGACACAGTCGAGGATTCTTTTTTTGTTTTACTCGTTTTACGCCTTTTCATATAAAAATTATATTTTAATGAAAATCATCACATTTTGTTTTGATTCATTTAAATATTACATACGGATCATTGCTTTCTCTCTCTCTTTCCACTGTAGGTTTCTTAGTACCGTTTTTTTAGAATGCTCTTATTGATTTTTATTCAAACTAACTTTTCACAAATGTGAAAGTCATATATGATTAGATAAGTTCCATGTGAACTTACCGCATACTAAGTGCCAGCTTGAAAGCCTATGGGATCGTTCGGTAACAAAAGATTAAGAGTGAAAAATTAAAAGTTTAAGGAGCGTTAAGAAACCGATATTTAGTTGTATTAATCTGTGAGTGAAGGATTAAGCACTTAAAGAGGAAGTATAGGTGCCTTAATGTTCGGACATGAGATTAAGATCCGGACAAAAGAAGGCTAAATGAGGTGTTCTTAATCCGTGCTAAGAAATTAGTGTTCGATAAGATTTAGTGGCCAAAGAAGCTAAAAGAAGCGGATTAAGTTTTAAAGAAATTTAATCCATACTTGCCGAACAGTCCCTATATGCCTATATATGTATACATGTATATAATGATGAAAAACCAATAAATTTGCTCTAACAGTAGCATTAATTTGTATCAACAGATCACATACATGATAGCATAAATTAAAATTCTGGAATCTGAAATCAATTTATCATTGAAGAACAAGCTAGTGTTGATCTAGGCTTAGTTTGCAGCAATCATTTATTGTTTGGTTCACATTAAATTCGTATTTCTAAATTATAATCTATATATAAATTGAGACGCATTATTGGGAGTGTGTTTTTAAATTTTTATATCAATCTCAATGAGTTCAACAAATACTGCTATGAATATAATTTTTAAATTTTTTAAAGTTTTTAAACCTTTGACTCTTGTCCGCAATTTTAATAAAAAATTATATTTTAATACAAAGTCATCATAACGGTGTCGAATCTGTAAGGAAAAAAAAAAAAAAATAGTGAAATCAGTTCACATGTATGCATATATAGGCATATAGGCCTTCAAGCTGGCACCCAGTATGAAATCAATTCACATAACACTTATTTAATTACTCTATTGGTGACTCGTGAATAAAGACATATTTTAACCGGTTAGTACTTAGTATCTATGTTTTCTTTAATATCACCCGTAGGTAAAGGAACACGTATCCTCTGCATTAATTCAAAACAGAATTTTTGAGTTAATATATCTCAGCCGTCTGACTTTAAATAGAGTTAATCTGACCATCTGATTTTAACACATATCTCATTAATATTAATTCGAATCTAATCAGCACGATTATTAAAACAAATATAATGGTTGAGATTTATTAACTCAAAAGATTCTCTTTTGAGTTAATGCAGAGGATATGTTCTAGGTAAAGTGGGGCAAGTATTCTCTGTGTAGCCCTGTGAAGTTGATCGGACGGCCTAGATTTACTTTCAGCCAGTGATTACTCAGGATGATGGGGGACAGTATTTTTTTTGAGATTCGTGCCAAAATCTAATTTGGTCTGTCCGATCAAAACGAACGGACTAGATTAGAAGCTCCGCAGAAACTCTACAGAGGAAAACTCCGCAAAGAATACCATTCAAGTAAATTGTTATTCATCAAAGTGTTATTTTAAAAAAAATATAGAAAAATATATGAATTGTATGGAGATCTCGATTTTGTAGAAGGAATCAAATTAATGACTCGATTTCTTTTGTTGCCACACCATGTTACACTGCTCAACAAAAGATCACACAACAAATTAGGTTCCAAATTCCTTTAATTTAATGCAAATATGTGAACCACTACTACAAAAATTATGAATAACTAATCAGAGAACTAGTCTTTGGTTTAATGGCAAAAACAAATGATCTCTATACGAGAGGTTATGAGTTCAAAACTCAGATAAAAAAAATTCTTTGTTGTAATAACAAAGGTATTAAATAGCTGAGTGGCTTGATCTCCAACTTCACTAAAAAAAATAACAACCACTAATTAAGTAAATTTATGGGATCAAAATTTCCCTACACTCCATCCAATCCCATATATTATTTTTAAATAATTAAAAAAATATTTTTTTTATGCATTTACATTTCTATTTTATCAAATTCCTCTTTAATCCCCAAAATACTCCAGTGTTGGTGCCTTGACAACCATAGTGACAATATATACGATTTATTTGCGAATTAAACGTGTTTTATCCATTTTTTTACCGCTTCTGAATTGAATTTCGAATAAAACACAAAAAACGTACAATACGTTTTATTCGTGAATAAAACGCTAAAAAAAACGAATTTTTCTTTTCTTTTATTTTTTTTTAGAATTTTTTAAGGGGTGTTTTTTTTTTTACTTTTTTATTGTACCGAATCATTCTCGAATTATACCCAAATTATGAATTTTTAACTTTATCCAACCGAATCCAAACTATTCATTTGTCACTGCGTCGGCAACTCATGGAATCTTTGATTGTATCTTTCTGGCTGGATTGCTTGTGAATTGTACTGTAGCTGTGGATAATATGTCCGATGCGCAGTCAGTAAGCCCCTGTTCTATCCGACGCTAGCGACATTGGATAGCGTCCTCAATCCCCACTTCGACTCGAAAGAAAGCGGACGCTTAGTTTCGGCGTTACAAGTAACGAACCTTTCCGTTCGCGCCTCCCTGCACCAATTTACCAAAAAATCCTGCAAAGGACTCACTCGAAAGCGGACTCTTAGTTTCCCTCCGGGGCAAGTTGGTAATTTTACAAAAGAGGTGTAGCGGCTGGCAAGAAAACGCGGTTCCGTTTGGACAGCGTTTGTCCAACCAACAACCTACCCTCTCTCTGCCCAACCAATTAAATATTACCCTCCATTCTATCTGAACAGTTGATATCCTTATCTCGTAGACCCGTACTGGCTATAACTTATAGCTGGTGAGGGAAACAGAGAATAAAGTAACTCAAATTTTGTTGTTAGATCTTTACCGTTAGATCTGATTTGACACAAATATTAAGGGCTCAGATTGGTTCTGATCTAAACTCAAAATTTAAGTTACTTTCGAGGATCCAGACTCGGAAGCAGCAATGGACGATCCATTTTCTATTGATGGAGAGTGACTGAACCGCAGCATTCCAGCTTTTATATTATAAATAAGCTGCACTTTTCTCTTTCTCCAGTTTCCCAGACTCTTCCGTTTGTTCTCTCCGTTACGTCTCTCTCTCTCTACTTTTCCGGGGTACTTCTCTCTCTCTCGGTCTCTCCTACCCACTCGCCGTTTCTCTCCCTCCTCAAGTGGATTCTCTCTACCGCTGGCCTGGAGCGAGTGTCACATCCTTTTAATTTGAGAGAGTTGACGATTTTCTTGCTTTTGGGAGGGAAGCGGCTTGGATCCAGTCGGATTTGGTACTAAGAGGGTAATGTGGTGGATTATGTGATTAATTTGACCAGTCTATAGATTTAGATCCGATAATTGAGTTGTTGTTCTTTGTTCTAGAAGGGAGGAGGGAACTGGGAGGAGAAAGTGCGACGGTGGATCTCCAATCAATATGAAATGGTGAGTCTTTAAGTGGACTATTTTATTTTCTCCCTCCATTTTAATTAGCGGTTATTTTTCTTTTTCGTGAGGATTTAATTGGTGGTGAGTTGATTTTTTCATGTGGGAACTGTTTGATTCTCTGTGTTTGTTTATTCGTATCTGGTTTGACTTTCTCCGTCTTGCCTTTTTTTGAAATTTAAAATTTAAATACCCGTTCTGTATTTAACAATTTATTTACCATTACCTCGGTAAAAGTAGATGTTCAAGTTTTTGGAAGCACTTCTTTACAATGTGCAACTATTGAGGAACTATAAATCATTAATTATTTATTGAAATGCAGAGAATAATATCTCTTCATTCTTTTTTGTTATGGAAATGATTTGTGCTTTTGCGTCATCATTCATTAACAACCGAATTATTGATTGCTCGAGCAATTACATGGGGAATTTATCAGAGAGTTGATTTCTCTTTCTAATTGAATTTAAAACTATATTTTTTTCTTGAAAGAGACTTGTATCCTTTCCCATTGTTTGGTTGTACTTTCTGCTTTAATTTCTATATTTGGTTATTGCATAACTTAGATTCTGCATTGAAGTGCTTAAATCCATTTCCCACTAGCCCCTTAATTCGTTCTAGAAAATAAAAAAAATACAAACAGTATATATTCTCTTTCCAGTTATGTAAACCTACTTGAGCTTTTATATTAGATATTGGTTTCAAATTCACGTTCATTCTAGTATTTTTAGCTGCATTAGTTTTGCATACTGATGGTAGTACTTTAATTATTGGAAAAAAAATGTACCCAGTAGGCTAAAGCATTGCCTTTGTTGTTTGGGAGATCATAGATTCAAAATTGAGTGTCGGCACCAGAATTGGCTTAAATTTTGTGATCCTCATATCATACAAATAGAAAAAAAAAATAACTACAACACAAAAATTAGTCCAAATTTTTTTTTTATAAAAGTCAAGTTAATATCCTTTTGTGAGTTCCCTTAAAATTGTGTTTCTTTAGTGCATGCTTTATGCTTCTTTTTGGATAAGCCTAAGTGGTCTTAATCAATTTTTTTTGTAGGTGTACACAAACATTTTAATTGCATACTTTAAAGCAACTAATGATGCATTATGATAAATTATTGGTAACTGGTACTCATTGTGTTGGCATACAAGCATAAATGAAAGTGTCCTGTTTGTTAGTATTTAGATCCAACAATACAAGTCTATATTCATTCTTATTTTGCCACATTAATATTGAAGTACATTGCATGACAAGTGGAACGGCGGCACGGCCCAATCTTGGGTTTCGGGGGTGGGGCGGTATATTATGTTTTAACAGCCTCTTTGGCAATCTTGACCTTTCATTTTTTTGTTTGATGTGATTGCATTTCCACCATCCTAGATATGTTATTCAAGCCCTGGGTATAAAAATACTCGACTCTATTTTTTTTTTCTATGGTAAAACAAACCTAAACCAAGTCGACATTTCTCTCTTACCCTAGGTGGAAGGCCTGCCTTGCTCGTCAATGGTTATAACACAAAACCTCAAAACCATTAAACGTAGGGACCTTAATCGAATGGAAGCTCGTACAGATCATGATGTGGTTCCCATTAGAGACAATTTTCTTAAAAGGAAGGTTGAAAAGTTTGATCTTGATGATTTGGGGTGGTTAGAGAAGATTCCAGAATGTATGGTGTTTCATCCCTCGATAGAGGAATTCGAGGACCCTATCAGGTACCTGGAGACAATAGCCCCTCTTGCATCACACCATGGTAATGAATTTTCTCTGTCAAATGTATAGTTGCATGCTGTTCTAGATAGGAAGAGTGCTATGTTGAGTTGAGCCAGGCTTGGATTGATCTACTTTTGGAAATATGTTCAATTCAAGATTTTTTTTTTTTGTCAAACCAGAATGACAGGTACAGTGCAGGACTTAAACTTTGTACAAATGTAGAAACTTATCTTGGAATTAACCTAGATTTCAATTCTTCTTAGTCCCAACCAAGATTCTTGTACCAGGTTTACCAGAAAATGCTTGCTGATTTGGAAATTAATCCGATTAGATATATATGACCTTCACCTGACAATTTCCAATTTTATAAGATGAAGCAACCAAAAAATGTTAATTTAATAGTGATATTGCCAAATCAAGCTAATATGATTTTCCCTTTTCTCTCCTTTCCAGGAATATGCAAGATAGTTTCTCCAATAAGGGCATCTGTTCCAGCTGGCCATGTCCTGGTGAAAGAGAAACCTGGATTTAAATTTACCACTAGGGTGCAGCCTTTGCGTCTATCTGAGTGGTCCGAGGATGACCAGGTCTCCTTCTTTATGAGTGGGAGGTTTGTTTTGCCTCATTTCTTGAGGAATTTCAAACTCTGAATTATTAAATGCATCATGGATTCTAGCTGTTGATCATTGATTACATATTATTTAATATTTTTTATGGAAATGGAAAGCTTGAAATTATGATCTGTTGATTGCTATCCTAATGCCTATAGCTGTAAGCAAGATAATTCTCCTTGCGTTAAGTTATTTTTTTCTCTCAAACTATCCATGTTTCCAATGGCAAATGGAAACAGGTGGTTTGGATGCCAACTTTATGTGAAAAGAAAAAAGGGAGAGTAATTTTCTCTTTATTGTTGTTTTGTCACCTTATCCGATCCCTTTTGTCCACTTGACAATTCATTCAGGGTTTGTATCAAGATATGCATGTATAAATATTCAAAAGAGAGCCTATGCAATAATTTTCATTGCACTCCTGGCTTTGTACTTTGTATTGAATATCAAAATGGAGAAAGTGCCAAGTACCTCATCTGTACATTTTGTACCAAGAGGAGATTTGAGTTAATGATTTATTAACTCCCATCCAAAGGCTTTGCATCAAACCAATAAATAATTTACAGTACTTGTAGGTAATATGGAATTATATTTGTTAATACCATTTTGTAATTGCTTTATAATATTTACAGGAAATACATGTTTAGAGATTTTGAGAAGATCGCAAACAAAGAATTCACACGGAGATACTCCAGCACATGCAGCCTCCCAGAAAAATACATAGAGGAGGAATTTTGGAATGAAATATCCTCAGGAAAGACCCAATCTGTTGAGTATGCCTGTGATATTGATGGCAGTGCTTTCTCTTCTTCTCCTCTGGATGAACTTGCCAATAGCAAATGGAATTTGAAGGTCCTTGACATGAAATCTTCTTTCCCTCTTTTTTCTACTTGTTTCTTTGTTTATGATTTTTTCTAAGTTCACCAACATATCACAACATAAAGAAAAATAGAAAGTATAGTGTTGTGTATGCACATTGATTAGAGTTCATTATCGGTTCGTATCAGAGGGTACTTTTTTGCAAGCTATTAAGGTATAAAACTGCATTTATTTGATTTTAGTTATTACTATATTACTGTCTGGCTTGTAAATTGTCAATCACTGTTTTGGTTCTTGAGTTTTTTTTTTTATTTTTTTTTATGATATCTTTGTTTCATTATATTTGGAATTATACAAATAAGAAGGAACAGGTTTTTATCTTTTCACTTTTCTGCTCTTTTTCAGAGGCTGTCTCGGTTGCAAAAATCTACATTGCGCTTCGTCAGTTCGGAAATTCCGGTGAGTGCACTTTTTAAACCAATCTCATGATTATTGTTGTTAGGTTTTCTTAGTAGCTACTTCAACTAGATTCGAATTCAATTTTCATTTTATTTTTATTTTTTATGTACGTTTATTTTTTATTTTTTATGTAGGGTGTAACAGACCCGATGCTCTATATAGGAATGTTGTTCAGTATGTTTGCTTGGCATGTAGAAGATCATTACTTTTATAGGTACTTCTTAGAAACCTGTTTATGTTTGCTATATATATGCATTTTCTTTAAATTTCAATAATGACATATTCTTGTCCTATGCTGGTTTTATTAGTGGGTTAATTAATATTATTTTTTTGTACAGTAATTTTATTGGCCTTTGTCCAACTTAATTGGTATTTGATAATTTTACTTGTGTAATAATTGACAATTTGTTTGAGGCCTGAAACTTAAATTCAATTGATACCTGGCAAACGCCCACATGTTATGTTTGATTTAACTAAATCTAATTTTTGTATGTGTCAGCATTAATTACCATCATTGTGGTGCATCAAAAACCTGGTATGGGGTGCCGGGTCATGCTGCATCAGAATTTGAGAGGGTGGTAAGGGACAAAGTCTATAATCACGACATAACATTGGCCGACCAGCCTGATGCTGTATTTAAGCTTCTCTTAGGAAAGACTACTATGTTTCCTCCGAATTTATTAGTAAATCATGGCGTACCAGTTTACAGGACAGTACAGAAGCCAGGAGAATTTGTAATTACATTTCCTGGAGCATATCATGCTGGATTTAGTCATGGTAAATAGATATTTTTATAGTGAGCATTTGACAATAGTCTGTGACATTAGTACCTGGTACTGGTAGATTAGTGTCACAACTAATATTGGTACAGGGACATCATTATTAGTATCCGATTTAAGGACCCACAGAAAAAATAATCAAAACATATCACAAGGAACAAGTAACTGTTCATTTGCTCCAATAATGACACTGTACTTTAATGTATGTATTGAACTAGTATATACAACAGCACCTTCAATTGTTATAATTAGTCAAACAACACATTGTTAATCTGTGGGCCGTTATAAATAGAGAAATTAATGCATTCCCACACATGTTGTTAATATTGCATAAATTCCTACAAAAGGAATTAAGATGGTCAAACTACCTCAGCTCCTTGATTGTGTCTCTAAACTCTTTATGTGATTACAAGAGGAATTAAGATTGTTTGGTTGAACTATACTATTAGTATTACCGATTCTGCAAGGGTATAGCTGATGAAAAGTTACCTTTCTATAGGTTCTTTTATTTTCTTTTCTCTTAATATTTGACTGCAAGTTTTTAAATTTATCCATGCAATTCTGGTATAAACATTTTTTTAAATTGGTATAAGTATATGACAATTTAGCACATTCAATATAAATAAACCTCAAAAGAACATAGTCATAGAGACGCACACATAAAATAAATAAAGAACACGGCAAGTGACCTCTTGCTTCTGTCTTCTGTTGATGTTCTCTTGTGACATTAAACTTCATCCATTCAGGTTTCAATTGCGGAGAGGCTGTCAATTTCGCAATGAGCCATTGGTTCCCTCTAGGTAACATATGCCGTGACCGGTACGCTCTTCTAAGAAAACCCCCTCTTATTCCGCATGAGGAGCTCCTGTGCAAAGAAGCATTGTTTCTCTCTAAGGAAATGCTTCAAACAAGCTCAAGCAACAACGAGAGGGATAATTCCTCTGAAAAGTGCATAGAAGCTTTTGTTCAGTTCATGCGGGCCCAGCATTATGCAAGGTGGCTCCTTATTAAATCTGGTGCGCGCCTCTTTTACAAATCCGATATTCAGGCTACTGTCTATTGCGGTATTTGCAAAAGAGACTGTTATGTATCTCATTATATGTGCAGTTGCAACTTGGATCCTATCTGCCTTCATCATGGTAAGTGTACAAAAACAGTGACTAATGTCTGGGAAATTTGCAAGATGTTGTCCGCATACAAAAGACAAAAAAGACACTAGAACATTGCCTAGCAGTTTTTCCCCAAACTTTTTTTTAAAGGAGGGTAAAAGTGGATTTTGAAAAATAAGTATTATGCTGGCATTGCAAGTGGTTGGTTATTTCACTGACACTTGCAATGCCAGTGGTACATTTGGTGAGTTTCACCTGCTTTTGTTTCTGAGTTACTGGAAACATTTAATGTTTACTTATATTACGAAGCAAACACCAGCACAGCTGGTCTTGAGTCATGCAGCATAGTCTGTCTGTACCAGGATTCCCAGTTTTGAGCTCATTGCTGGATTTATTTTGTATATCAGTCAGTGTTTGCTAAATTATCAACTTCAATTTGACGCTCATATCTTTGTCGTTTCAACTACAATTCGAGTGAAATTTGGTTTGTTGGAAAGATCTCCAAGTTTTCTTTAATTCTATGATAATGCCATGAATCAATGCAATATGAATTTTCATTCGAATTTATTTAAAAAAAATAAATTTATAACTCTAATTGTGTAATTATTGTTTGATTCCTGCTTGGGTAAATTTTGCAGGAGGTCACTAAACTTTATTCTTTGTTACGAATTGGTTACTCAAGTTTGATTTGTCCCTCCATGGCCACTGAATTTTTAATTTGTCCCAATCAAGACACCCTATAACTTTTTCATCCAAAAATCAATAAAATATAACTTTTCCATTAGTATTTTGAATGGAATGAGCATATTCGGTTATATTTTGGATGGAATGAGAATACTCTGTTAATTTTTTGGATGAAAAAGTTATAGGGTGACTTGATTGGGACAAATTAAAATTTCAGTGGCTATGGAGGGATAAATCAAACTTGAGTGACCAACTTGTGACAAAGGACAAAGTTAAGTGACCTCTAGCAAAATTTACCCTTCCTGCTTTAGTTTTGAAAAACATGATTTATAACTAGCATTCATTATCTCTCTCTCACCATAAGTTTGTAACAAGGGTTATGGGTGGGTTGAAAGACTTATAATTCTTTGGAGTATGCATATATTAGTTATCTCTAGGGTCACATATGGACTTGCTTTTACGGTTTGCTATGCTCCTTTCTCTTTTCTCTCACTATTATCTGGGTTTTTCCAGGGGTTAACATGAATTGCTCTTGCCCTGATCGAATCGTATTTGTATGTCGAGACATAAAGGATTTAGAGACCATATCTAAGTCCTTTGAGGCAAGACCCACCAAGAGAACTGAAGAGGTTGGTTCTCTCTCAGCCACATGTGATGAGGTTTACCAACCTTACTGTGAGATGCCTGTGGAAGAAGCCACTGGATCTGATGATGCTAAATGGTCTCCATCTGTAAGTACTGTAAGGGCCAGAAATTTACTATAGTGCCCTGGAAAATGAATTGGGATTTTCTTCCTTGAGGAAATTTCCTTTTGATCTCTTTGAAAATGTTTACCAGTTTGAGGATGCCTCCCATTTTAATATTTTAGTCCATGCACCAAGAACTAAATAAGAATTAATTTAGCTGCAAAAATTCATCATTTTTCCTTGTTACATAGGCATTTGGTATATCTTTTTCACCAAAATTTCAAAATTTGTAGAGGAAGTTAAATGCTGGAGCTGATATTTTGGTTTAGTTTACTGACTTGTTAGTTTTGTTTAGCAGAATTGAGGTCTGAAACACTTTGAGCTTAATAATGATCTAAAACCGTGTTAATTTTGAGTTGTTCACTCATCTTGCAATCATATCACATAGCTGTATGCCACAATTTTCAGATTTCAAATACAAATTTAAGTGTTAAGCGAACATTGCTCTTCCAAGGTCAAGCTTGCCTATTTACCTAGCCGGTTCCAAATTGGCATACTAATCCATCGATTGAACTCACTTGATCTGCCTTGGTACCGTCGCATGGTTAGTTTTGAGCTTTACAAGTGAACCATTTCAAGAGGTGGGCCTACCTGGTACTTGACTGGTTGGGATCAAGGCAACCTTTGTCACACTTAGTATGTTTCATATGACTGGTGCATAATATGTATACCAGAGTCGCAATATTTATCAGAGTTGAGTTTATCTTTAACACAAGAAAAAATATTACTTGCTTTGTAGAAGTGAGTAGACATTAGTAATTAAGCACTTTCTTTTGGACAAAGATCTTGCAGAAGATGCATTTATTTCCCACTCGGTGCATTCTTTTAAAGTCTCTCTTTTTTTTTAAAGTGAAACTTATTTGGAGAACTATTGAAAAATGATGCTTTTGAATTCCTTATTCACCGCTTCCTCTTTAAATTTAAAGAATTCCTATATTCTTTTTTGGAGTAAATTTTTAAATATCAAAATTCTTGGGCAGGGTTGCATGGACACTAAAGTAGGAGAGCTGCCTAATATAAACCATCCTGAAAATGAAAGCTCGGCGGGGCAAGACAGTGACGAGTCAGATGCGGAAGTATTTAGAGTTAAGCGTAGATCAACTGCAAGTATAGCGAATATATCTATAGATGAAGCAATTGTGTCTGATTTGGCTGAGAATCAGGTATGGGATATTTGCAAATTGTACCCAACATTGTACCTTGCTTCCAAATAAGATGTTAAAATTCTTAAATCTTTTTGTTATCATATACATGTTGGACTAATATAATGGAAAGGTGCATTCCATCAAAACATTTTGAACCCTATACCCAGTAACCAGGATGAATATCAATCTGCTGCAGGCTAGTACTCGGCCAGGATTTCATTTGTATTGTCTTGTTTTGCTTTCTTTCTCGTGACTACTACAAATTATCTAATATGTTGTGAGTTGGTATCAGCTGTTATGCAACAGATCTGCTGGTACATTAACTTCTGTAATTGACCCTGCATTACTATATAAAAAATATAGGAGGATTAAATTCTAATCAATTGACAATTCCAGGTTTTTAAACGGCTTAAGAAGGTGGTAGATCACAGGTTTATATCAGAAGAAACACTCATTGATATAAATCAACCTCCGGCAAGTCCCATTACTGAATTTCAAATTGCATCATCTGAAATTAGTGAATACGATGAAGCACTTGGATATAAACGGCTTAAGAAGGTGGTAGATCACAGGTCTATATCGGAAGAAACACTCATTGATATAAATCAACCTCCGGCAAGCCCCATTACTGAATTTCAAATTGCATCATCTGAAATTAGCGAAGACGATGAAGCACTTGGAACCTTATGAAAACAATTGATTGTACAGCATCCGCGCTTGTCATATTGTGATTAATTGCTCCACTGCTAACAGGTGTTCTCATAACTCCAAAATCCTATATATCAGACCATTTAGATAATTTGTAAGTAGGCTCTACTCTAAAACTCCTACTTATCTAATGGGAATCCCAAATTATGGAATTATGTTCTTTGTCACTAACGCTGTTTGTGAAAAATTTAGAATTCCATTCTTCTGATTCTTTAAATTGGGCAGATTCCATAATTTGGATCCTTATTGGGATTCTAGAGGAGGTTTCTAGAGTTGTTAAATTCACATTCTAACTGGAAAAAAGATAAGTTTGATAGATCAATTGTCGAGCTTTACTATTAGGAGTTGATTCGGCGAAATTTATTTGTGTGCATGACCTCCAATTGAGGCATTTGCACCACATTATTGTAGGTTTTTCATAACCACTTAATAGGAATATTTCATGTACTTGGGAATTTTGAAGGAAACAATAAAATTCAATTTGTTTCATGTTGTTGTTCTCCCTTCAGCTTTATTTTATTTTTTGATAGACTGCTGTAGTATTTATGTACTAAAAAAGGGTCTTGATATTACTTTCATCTATAAATGTACTGAGATTGAGGAGGAGAAATGTAGCTTTGGATTCATTGATAAATCTAGAAAAAAGTTATCGACATCTTGAATTAATGTAAATGAAATTTGATAGTTATGCTGATATGAAACTTAATCTGTAGCACAGTTCATTTAAATAAGTCTTCAAGTTTATGCGCAGTACCTGATTAACGGGCTAGGTGGTATTTGCAGTATCAGGCATGTCAAATTTTGTTCTGTCCATAGAATTCAGTCATTCCTTTTATACCAGTACAACTTTGTTATTGTCTAGGCCACTACTGTATTCTTCTCAGTAAAAGTCTGGAAATATAAATCAGTCCTGATATGTGATCATATTTTCTAGTGAAATTCTGAAGACATACGCGTACAAATGATCCGATGTTAATTCTAACTATTACTTTTTTATCCATTTTGACGAATTAAATGAGACTACGAAGACAAAAGGTACATGCTGCAGTGCTGGTGAAATGTAATTCAAATGGAAATTTTTAAAAATTTTGAGGGGCCAAGTCATGACTGAACTTTTATCTTGTCAGTTTTGCAGGACTAAATGTTATTTTTCCTTCTTGTTTTTATTATTATTTATTTATTTATTTACAGAACTGCTGATATCTCGACAATGTTTTTTTTTTTCTTTACACAATTTACTGATGCTGTGAATTAATTGAGAGATAGAGAAGGGTGAGGCAAATATAACTGACTGAGGCTTAGATTGCATCAATTTTGTTTAACTTTGGTTTTGAAAGGCTGCATTGAGGGGATAATTACATAAACAAGAGAATCAAATCCAAACAAGCAGGGCACTTATAACAGAATATGCACTGGCAATTATTATTTATTTATTTTTTGTAATGAAAAGTAAAATGCCTTACTTTTTTTTTTTTCATTTATTTGCTTTCCTTTGGAGGTACTAATTAAAGATTACTTAATTGAAATTAAGATTTTCTTATACGTACGAGTATTAGCAATTAAGTATTTCAAATAATTGAGTTGCTAGTTAAAGAAGCTAAGAACAAAAAATATGTTCAACTTGCGCCTTATTGCACTTTACTTTTCTCTTTGAACTGATTAATTCTTTCTATCTATATATATATATATATATATATATATATATATATATATATATCTATATATATATATATATATATATATATATCTCTATATATATATATATAAGTAAAGGATATGAAATGATGTCTTGTCTCTTATGGCAAAATATAATTAAGATCAAAGAATATTCGCTATGTTGGGAGAATGCTTTCAATTGTCTATTGAAGTGACAAATTAATATAAGTAATGTAGTTTGTATGTTTTTTAATTAAGACTACTATTATTCCCTTTTGTTGTCTCTTTTTCTCTATTAATTGTATGTATTAGTGGCGGTTTGTTATCCAAATCTGTTAGTTACATATATATATAGAGGTATCTTACTCAGTTTTTCGAAATTCAAGTAGGTATTACTGTCTACCTTATTGGGCTGTGGGCCTAGGGTGGCAACGAGCTGGCTCGTCCGAATCACGAACGAGTTAACTTTAGAAATCCGAGCTGAAATCTTAGTTTGAATTCGTCACGAGTTGAAATGAGCTAGCTTACGAGTTAGCGAGCTGGGTCTGGTCGAAGAAAATAAATTATACAAAGTTTTTGGACCGAGTTGGATCGAGCTGAATCAAGCTGGATAATATAAAATGCACACAGATTCATACAAATTCACAAATTGATATCTAGCCAAATTAGCTCGTGAGATGGCAAGCAAGTTAGGTCCCAACTTGTACTCGTTAATTCTAGACCGAGCTAGTTGTGAGCTGGCTCGTTAACAGCTCGACCCAGTAACGAACAAACTATTAACAAGCAAGTCAGATGCGAGTTACGATCGAACCACGAGCTTTTTTTTGCCAACCCCCCCAGCTGTGGCTCTGTCCCTGCATACCGATCATATATTAAGCAAGAAGTAGTGAAATGAATTATATATTTCTATATATAATTTATGACAATGGGGTGTGCTCAGGACTCAGAGATTGTAGCTTTCATAATTTTAAAATTGCCCTAGTTAAATAGATTAGATAGCTCTTTTTCCTCTTCAATGGATTGCCTCTATCTTAATTTGTCCTCAACGATTTCATTCAAATTTTCTGACCTGATTTTATTTTTCCGAATCTCTATTGCCAAAAATTACACATGCATTATTCAGTCAAAAATTCATGGTTGAATAAGAGCATCGCTCTACAATTAATGGTTAATAATGTATACATACCATGTTCTTGACCAATTGCAAGAAAGTGAAATTTTAATTTAACTTCAGTGAAGGAATTTGACTTTCATATAAAAGACATATAGCTCTCATGTAAGAAGTCATGAGTTTGAAACTTATAAAATAGAGAAATTTTTTATATTAATATTTTTTTTTGAATAAGTGTTTGAAATGTGATGGGTGACTCCCAACCCATATTTCAAAAAAAAAAAAAAATTAACTTCAGTGAAATTTAATTGAATTTCATGCAACATGATAAGTTTTTTTTTTAATTGAATTTCATGCAACATGATCAGCTCTTGGCCAGGTTGAACCGAACAGTATCCTTTCAGGTACTGTAAAACGAGATCCAAAACTTTATGGCTCAAATTTAATTCTAATCAATTCTCATTTACGGTACCGGAGAGGATATGAATTCAGGTTGAACCATATCCGTATCCCGTCTGCTATTTTGGCAAATTTGATGAAATCAATGTCATGTGTTTAAAATTTTTTTTTGTAATGCTATTAATAAAATCGGCTATGAACTTTCGTAAAAAAAAAAGTAGTTGTGTAGTTATGCAATTTGAAAATATTGGGGTGTGCGTCCGTGTGTTTAGATAAAAGGTTGATCGATCGGAATCACTGAGCTCTGACAATAGAAGAGGAGGTAGATGTGACCACACTCTCAGTAACTATTTAAAACAAAAATGTATTTAAAACCGCAGAATATTTTTATTTTAAAAAGCCCTTAGCCATGCATTGAAATATAATTAACTTTTTTTATACATGCTAGTTTTAATTCAGAGTTTTTCAGGTGATGGGTGACTGTTTTGGTCTGATCGATTCAATTTCCAATATGGTTTTAGATTCAGTGACTTCTCAGCTATGATATACGTACAAAGGATACTATCACCAGACTTCTATCACTCTAATCAAGCAAGAATGATCAAATTTGCGTCCACATGATGCACATACCTCTGTACATTTTTAATTTTATTTAGCTGTATGTTTTCACAGACACTCGTTGTCTAATTTTATATAACAGTTATTTTATAACTTTTTTTTATCAATACAATTACCTACAGATTTTCAATAAAAAAAAAAAAAACTTTTACATCCAGTCTGAAATTGAATAATACATGAAACAAATACTAAATTGCCTACTTCTACCTGACCTGCAATGTCCTACAATAATTGAGAAAAAAAAAACTGGTAAATAAACCACCTACTGAAAATTGCATAATTTAAGACCTTTAGGGTCTGTTCGGCAGACCATTGGAAATAGGCATGGACACGAGAATTGAACTGAATTTTTTTTTTCCTGTGAAAACAGTGGAGCGGCCGAACAGAGTCTTACTCTTCACGTTTTATAACTTGCCTTTTTCGTCCTTACTATTAATTCCTTTCTGATATCGTCTAGGATAAAATATACTAAATTTATGGATAAATTTTTAGTATGCTCTGTATTTTATAAATAATGGTATTTTAAAATATTTTAATTATGTTCATGTATATTTATTGCTAATCGTTGGAATATCTAAATATGATTTATTTGTTTTTCCAATTTTCCGTATCCAAAATTTTGTTACAGAAATAATTCCATTTTTTTACGTTGTATCTTTTTTTCGAGACTAAATCTAAAAATAATATATACCATCATTTAAATGCTAATTAAGTATGGGAACTTGAATGAAATTATACCTTAATTAATTATAGAAAGAGAGGTTGGCTAATATCAAAATGTTTCCACCACGGTTCCCGTACAACCAGGTTGTTTTTCAATTTTCAAACTTCAAAAAATCGATCCAAACTGTTAGATGTAATTTCTATATTAAAATGTGCTTGGAGACCGAATTTTACATTGTTTTGATTTGTTTACTATTATTAATCCACTTTGAAAATCGCTGATCCAATGGTGGATTCTGGTTTTACTGTTTGGTTAAGCCACCGTTAGATCAGTAATTTTCAAAGTGACTTAATAATAGTAAAAAAATAAATAATAAAAAATTGGAACCAATTTTTTCTCGGATCCAAAGTGCTTTATTACGTTTAGAAAATATTCTAGCATTCTTTCTGTTTCAGAAAAAAAAATTCCTCTTTCTGCTTCAAAAAAAAATCTAGCTACTATTTCAGCAAAAAAAAAATCCCAATACTCTATCTGTTTAAAAAAAAACTCAGCTATCATTTCAGAAAAACAAACACACTTAATTTGGATCGGAAAACAAATTTCGGTTCCAAAGTTTGAATACATATTTTTTTTTTCCGGATCTAGCTATGATCATTTTTTTAATAATAATTTCTATAAATAAAAAATTCCCTCTATGGAGTTCACATGGGAAATTTTTTATTCATAGAAATTATAAAATTGAAATACACGGAAACAGAAAGAGTATCTCGTTTTCGACAAATATAGTAAGATCGGAAGCATTGACTCAGATCCATATTTTATTTTTTTAAAACGTTGAAATTTGTATGAAAACGATGAAAAAAAACAAAATATGAATATGGACCAATAATTCAGATCTATAAACATGCATGGATCTTAATCAATATCTCCGATCTTACTATATTTGTTGAAAACAAGATACTAATTATGTTTCCATACATCTTAATTTTATAATTTCTACGAATAAAAATTTTCCGTTCACATAACCTAAGGATGGAAAAGTCAACGGTAACTTTTAAGACTAACATGGCTGTTGCCTGTTGCTTTATTTTTTAATCTTATAATTATTTTTTGTAATTTTCAGTGTTGTTAACGGCCGTTTAATCGGAAACGGTGGTCAAACCGTTACGAATACGCTTAACGGATGCATGTTAACGGAAAAAAAAACGATTAATCGGCTGTTTTTTCCGATTAATCGGCCGTTTTCCCGTTTAATCGGTCGTTTATTCCTGTTTATTCCCATTTATTCTCGTTTATTCCCGATTTTTTTTCCGTTTATTCCGGTGCGTATTTTTTTTTCACATTGTTTTTTTTTCTATAATAGTGTGTGAAGATTTATAAATCATGTATTGTAGTTTTATTTGTGCTTGGATATACATCCAATATTTTTTATATATGTTTTTTTTTCTTCTTACTTTGAAATTGATTAATTCTTCTATTATTTATATACCATATATTTTTCTTATTTACTGATGTAATTTTTTCAATTAGTGCGACATGTTTATTTATGAAATTAAGTTATTATCATAAATGAAATTTAGTGATTTTATGTTGGAGTTTTTTTTTTTTTCAAATAATATGTTATTAGTATTTGAAAAAGCTTAATTCTTAAATTTATTTTTCATTAAATAAATGTGTTACTTACACATGCAAAATGCTTATGTGTTAAAGAAAAAATAAGCGTAGTGTCATGTTATAATAATAAAACTAACTTAAATTAAGTTTATTTGATAAGTTTAATGAGTTAAATAAATTATTTTTAATAAATTATGATATATATAAATTTAATAAAAACATTAAATTGTCCGCATAATTTTGATTAATCGGCCGCATACTGATTAATCGCTAGGCGACACCTCGCCCGTCCAGCAACCGCATTCCGTTATTTACAACACTGGTAATTTTCACATGCATGCATCTACTTCCAGTCCAGTGAACTCTCTCTCTCTCTCTCTCTCCCTCCTTTTCTCTCTGTCTGGAAAAAAAAAGATTCTGTCTTGCCTTGGTTTCAACAATGACAGTGCCTGGGGAAATAGCACCTGAATATTGGCCAAAACTTTGGCTTCTTTTCATTCATTTTTATTAAAGAATAAAGCCCCTAGAACAATTACTATTTATAACTATATATAGTCAGAGAAAGCTAGCACAGATATTAAAAACATTATTTAACTAATTGAAGTCTCTCCTAAATAATACAAATTAATAATAAGAAAAAGCCATTCAAGGGAATAATTTTAGTGTTTGACTGGATATATATCACCAGGTTTATTTTTTACATCAAAAATGGTAAATTACTTTTTCTTTAATATTCTGGTTCTATCTTTGAATTGTTGGTATAAATGAATTAAATGCTTGTTCCACTATGATTAAAATACATATATTTTTAAAAAGCCTAGCTAGATCTCGTCCCAATAAGACCACACATTGATTGGCCTCCAAAACATTAAACATATCTATCATTATAATTATTTTACTAACAACAATGTTACCTTGAGAAACAACATCATTAATTCATTATTCTCTCTCTCTCTTTTGAAAATTTTGGCAATTGTTTGTCAAGTTCTCTCTGTCTAGTTAAGTCAAATAAATGAGCTGTTGATGTGTTCGTTTAAAATCCTTCATTAATTATATACAGGCCTTAATTTCTTAAGGAGTGTTTAGTTCGCGCTATAGGCCATTCCAGAAAAATATAAAAATTCCAAAAAATAGAATGTCAAGAAATGCTATTCCCAGGAATATGCTATTACCAGGAAATCACCCTCTAAAAGTATAAACCAAACATCCCTTTATTGCAAATTAATTTGGTCATGTTCGTATAAATATTAATTTGGTCTGTATTTTTTTTTTTAGAATTGTAATTGGTAACTTTCACTCAAGTTTTTATTGCAAAAGTAGAAAAGTTGGAATACAAAATATATTAAGATTTAAGATATGATAGATTAAGATAACTTTTTTCAAGTAATATAAAATTATAACATTTCCACCTCTTTAATGGCTATCATGAAAATCAACAAATAATATATATTAATATATACATAATTTTATTTTCGCAAGCCTCATAACGTCCATCAAATTAAAATGTCTTCTTTATAATATGTACATATAAAAGAGTGGGATCACTTGCTAATCCAGGCAAATTTTAAATAAAGTTTAAATTTAAAATCAAATATTACAGCATGATCTTTATTAGGCAAATATTATGTGTATAAAAATTGATAAGATTTAATGTATGTTTCGTTCTATATCTTGTGACTTGAAGTTTCAATGAATAATTAATATTCCGAAATTAACGGTTTCTTTGCACCATCAAACAATACTTAAATTACATGAAATTTAATTGTTAGACCATTGTAAATTAATATTGTCAAAATAATCATTTTCTGGTGATTAATTTCTTCTCTATATATAAAAGGCTACATATATGACAACAAGTTATCTTGTCATAAAAGTTAAATATTTTTAAAATCAATGCTTTTATATAGTTGATAGACATTATATGTAAAAAACAAAATTTGACAACCTTGACAACACTTTCTCAATTCATGTCAACAAATTTTTTGAAACTTGAAAAAATTATAAAAATATATTGTTTCTTTTTAATTCGATCAAATTATATCAAGTTGTCGAACTAATATTTTTTGTTAATGGATCCCCACCCTATATATAGATGAAGGTAATTATTTCAATGTTTCATTTCCTTTGTATGGAATATATAGCTCACAATATTTCTTAGGTTCGAATCTGGCTAGCAGGATTTAGAATGTGTGTGTGTCTACGTACGGGCTTATGTAAAAAAAAAATTATCAAGACAAGTTGTTTTTAATTCAAAAGCAAAGAAGTTGAGTTTACAGGTCAGTTGAGTACGTAATAGCTCGATCGCATGACGCGTAAAATCGGAATATATAGCTCGATATTTTCTTTTCTAACACTCCTTCAATTATTTTCTTCCTGGTTTGCTTCTCCTGTAATTAGCTATAGCTAGGCTAACTCTATATTTTTTAAGTTTAAACAGTCGATTCAAACAATTCAACATGTTGGATATATTAAAATGTGCTTGCAGATCAAATTTTACATTTTTTTTTGAATTTTTTTTACTATTTATTAAGATGGGTACAAAAATTCAATGGTCTGAGAACAACAATTTTATAAAATAATTAATAAATAATAAAAAAAATTCAAAAAAAATGTAAAATTTGATCTCTAAGCACATTTTAATATGGAGATCATGTTGAACGGCTTGGATCAACTGTTTGGACTTTAAAACTTTATAAATAAATGGTGTAATTTTGTGTCAACGAAAAATGGTGTAATGGGTCCCTCATATATACACACACACACACTCTGATGAAATTTTGTGGTAATATATATTGTGTTTGTTTAGCTTTCATTTGAATTTTGCTTCTCTATTGGTAATTTTGTCACTTAATGTGGACCGGTACAGCCTTTGTATTCTGGTACAGGTCAGTCTGTATGTAGTGGGTACGTACGGTTCAAAATTTTCTGGTTTATTGAAATATTTCTGGGCAGCTGGTCTGCTGGTAAGGTCAACAAGTCTGATGTACGTACTGGTCTGATCAGACTGGTACGGATTTGGTTTGATATGATTTATTTGTTTAATCGGGGCCAAATATAGTAAACAATAACATAATTAAGTCACACTACTACATAATTTCAAATTATCAACGGTAAAACAACACCGGATTTAATGGAACCAGTGCTGTATATATTTTAGCACTGGTTAAAACGTCAACCGGTGCTGATTGTCTAACATACAACACCGGTTTAATTATAACAATCGGTGTTGAATATTTAGCACCGGTTATTTTCAATAAACTGGTGTTGTATGTCAAACATTTAGCACCGGTTAGATTCTATATAGTCTATGCATGAATCATAAAATTTTAAACTAAACTACTAAAATGAGAATAATTATTTTTACTAACATATGTAATTAGATTTTGTATAGTCTAAATCATAAAATTTAGAACTAGTGTCTGTCAAGATATGTATCTACGGGAAATTTTTTATTCATAGAAATGATTAAATTCAGATATACGGAAATAGAAATAGTGGCTTGTTTCTAACAAATTAATATAGAAATATCTGACTCATTGAGTCCAATCTAAATATATGGATTGGACTCATTGGATCCGATCCATTGATAGTTTTGGTTTTTTTTACAAAAAATAGGCGCTGATGGGAATATATATATATAGGGATGGGCTATGGTGAGTTGTGAAGTAAAACAACATTTTACTTCACACTCGTATTTCAATTTGAAAATCCAAACAACCGATCCGAACCGCTCAACATTTTCTCCATATTGAAATGTGCTTGGAGACCAAATTTTATATTTTTTGGAATTTGTTTTACTATTTATTAAGCCACTTTGAAAATGGCAGATCCGGATGAACAGTAAAAACAGTAAAATTTTCTGGACCATTGGATCAGCAATTTTCAAAGTGGCTTAATAAATAGTAAAAAAATTCCAAAAAATGTAAAATTTGGTCTCCAAGCACATTTCAATATGGAGAACATGTTGAGCGGTTCGGATCAGTTGTTTGGATTTTCAAAATAAAAATGTGGGCGTGAAATAAAAATGACATCTTACTTCGCAACTCACCATAGCCCATCCCTATATATATATATATATAGTAATGCTATTATGCATTGCAAATTAAAGCGGGTGCTTTAATTCGCGCTCATATCGCGATTTCTAAAGTTCAAATAGCCGATCCGAACTGTTAGATGTGTTCTCCATATTGAAATGTGCTTGGAGACCAAATTTTACATTTTTTGGAATTTTTTTACTATATATATGAGTAGGATTCCAATACCTCATGTTTTTCATACTTAGCTCATCATACCTCATTTTTTATATATTCATTTTCAAACTTCAAACTATCGATCCGAACTGCTCAACGTAATATCAATACTAAAATATACTTTGGGATGAAATTTTATAATTTTTGAAATTTTTTTACTATTTGTTTTAGATAGGTTAAAAATCACTGTTATTAAATGGTCCAAAAATAATGATATTGTACCTATCTTAAAAATATTAAAAAAAAATTTAAAAATTATAAAATTTCATCCCCAAGCATATTTTAGTATGGATATCACATTGAACGGTTCGGATCGATAGTTTTAACTTTGAAAATGAAGATATAAAAATGAGATATGGTGAGGTATGAAAGATATGAGGTATTGGAACCCTCCTCATATATATATATGAGTAAATCTAGGGTGTGACGTGCTCACCAAGAGAGTTTGGTGAGCACAACTCAAAAAATACATCGGATCGACTTCAAATGACGAATCCAAACCGTTGAAATTCATGTACTTCGTGAGTGATGCATGTAAATGCAAAATTTTGGAAGTTTCGAATTCATTTGCTACGAGGTCAAGCGGTAAAAGTAATGAATCTTTTAATAAGTTATTATATTAGTTGTTTTATATATTCATTTTTCATCATTACTTTGACCGCTTGACATCTTAGTAAATGAATTCGAAACTTCCAAAATTTTGCATGTACATGTATCACTCACAAAGTACATGGATTTTAACAGTTTAGATTCGTTATTTGAAGCCGATCCGATGTATTTTTGGAGTTGTGCTCACCAAACCCTCTTGGTGAGCACGTCACACCCTAGATTTACTCATATATATATATAAAGTGAGAGAGAGAGAGAGAGAGAGATGGGCTATGGTGAGTTGTGAAGTAAGGATCTTGTTTTACTTCACGCTATATTTTTGTTTTCAAATACCAAATAGTCCATCTGAACCACTCAACAAGATATTCATATTAAAATGTGCTTGGAGACTAAATTTTACATTTTTTGGAAATTTTTTACTATTTTTTAAAAAATATTACAAAATCAATGTTTTGTATGGTTCTGAACCATTTAAAAAAAAACGGTTTTCTACTTATCTTAAAAAATATAGTAAAAAATTTCCAAAAAATATAAAATTTAATCTCCAAACACATTTCAATATAGATATCTTGTTGAGTGGTTCGGATCAACTATTTGGTCTTTGAAAACAGAGATATAAACGTGAAGTATAACAAGATTCTTACTTCGCAACTCACCATAGCCCATCTCTCTCTCTCTATATATATATATCAATGGATCGGAAATATTAAGTCCGATTCATATTTTTGAATCAGACTCAATGAATCACATATTTCTATATTTGTTGACAACGAAACACTCTTTTAATTTCCGTACTTCTACATATAAAAAATTTGCCCTAGCAGTACTATTAGATTGAACAGGATAAAATTAATGGTACTGTCGTACTGCTGATTAATATTTTTTTAGAAAATCATGGCAAAGATAGCATGATTAACATATAATTCATGGCATGTGGAATCTAGCTTGGGTGCACATAGAATCATAGATAGGTGAGATTTTGCTGCATCGATCGACACGCGTGCAGAGCAATTATTAAGTATAACAACAAGCTAGAGAACAAAGAAAGAGGAGAATAGAAGAAGAAGAAGAGAACAGAGGTAAGAAGAATAGAGGTAGGTTGCAAGAATAGTGTGCTTATTTAATGCTCTATTCCAACTTTGACTGCCCGGTTAAAAGTACTTCTCAAGTTGCAAATTATTAAGCCTCGTGCATGCTACATTAATTAGTATAATACAAAAGTTTTGGAACTTTTCAAAGGAAATTTCTACGCATAAAAAGAATAGTCAATTTGTCCAATGAAACTTTAATTCACCACTATAGCCTACGTACGTGGCTTCCGAATTTTTTTATTTTTAGAAATATAAAAAAATAAAATATAAAAAATGAGATTTTTTTTTTTTCTATTTCATGGAAATTGGTTTGGTACTTCTAAAAATTGAACCATGCATTGATACAGTTCCTTTAAATACCTCATAGCCTCATAAGCACGCAGAATTTTTATTAGAGAGGTGCAAGATCGGATAAAAATAACTATTCAAATACATTAACTAATCGGATACTAGATAAAAAACAATTAATATAATAAGAAACAATAAAAATAGTATAGTATTACATAATAAAAAACAACAAAGTTGGTCCGGATCCGTAAATTTCTATAAAGACAAAAAATTTCTCACTAACAGTGTTTTTGGACTAGTCTAGCAGGCTTTTCAGTTCCAGAGAGAGACAAAACAATTTCTAGAAAAGAGCAAAGTGATACCAGATCCATATTTTTTTCAATAAATCTCAAAATCCAAGAAGAGGCAAATGCCCCCTCTGGCTTTGTGTGGGTCTGTCCCTGCTCACAGGACTCCTAAAAAAAAAAGAAGTAATCTATATTCTTTCCGACATTTTATTTTTTATATGTAATCCTCTGATATATATATAAGGAGTGCAAGCATAATTGTTATTTTTCCTTGTATTATTTTCTTAACTAATTTGGTGTGTGATATATATAGTGCTAAACTAATTCTTTCAAGTATTCCTTCCTGCTTGTCTATCTAATTTTTGGTTCTTAATTTCCACCTTTTTGAAAGTAAATTTGTACTGAAAGGAGTAGCTTCATACCAGTATAAAAATAATAAATAAATAAATAAATAATAGAATAATTCTAACATGTATTCAATTTTTTGGGTACGTTTTTACTTTAGTGTCCAAACAAAATAATAATTCTTGATGCTTAAAAGACATAAAAATAACTTTCAATAATTATACCAAGATGAACTACTCTTTTATATTAGAGAAAAATTATATCACAATCTTTTGATACCCAACTTTTTTATCTTTACATTTTGATCAGAACGAATATTTTAAAATATTTCACTTCAATTCAATAGATACAGTAAAAAAGAGATGATCTCAAATTAAAATTGATTGACAGGCACCTCACCTTCTCCAGCAAGAATTCAACCCAGTAGAAGTGAGAAAATTTCATATTTTTGCTTATTAACAAAAGAAGAGAGTTCATATTTATTTTTTTGTCTTCATCATGCTTTATTTATTTTTTTATTTTTTAATAGCAAAAATTATAAATTCGTATGTCAAAATTATTTGACTGTTAGAAGTGATTCACATTAGTGTATTTCTTTTTCAAATTCTTGATACTAATAAAAACAAAATTGAAATATGATAACGATTTTCCATGTGCATGTCAGATCTACCTACTTTATTTTGACATTTGAATTTATTTTAAGTTTTAAAAATAAAGACATGATAAAAATATCAAAACTGAAGACATTTAAATCCTTTCTTTTCATTCTTTTTGTAAAAAAAAAAAAAAAAAAGACCGAGCCCGTTTTCATTGATATGAAAATATAATTACATGCAAGGAAGAGTAGCAAGTATCTCTCAGAAACAAAAACCAGACATTTAAATCATTTCTTTTGTACATAAACAGATATACAATTGCATGTATATCTCAGAAGGGCACACTGATAAATAGCAAACTAAAATTGTTAATATACAATTGCATGTAGTCATACAAGCGGGAAGCCAATATCTCTTCTTGTTGATTCCAACTTCTCTGATCCAATAAATATGTACAAAAAGTTGAGGCATTTAATTTTTAATTAAACTTGAATTTGAGGAAGTGTTTGTGCAGAGATTTGACTATTACATGGAACATGATACGTATGATATGTCAACTTAGGTGGTTAATTAATTAATTTAATCCACTTGGATCCACAAATGATCACGTGACCGACAACACATGATATATAAACAATCAATTTTTATGGGTTTATAATTTTATATACTTAAATAAAGTTATTAGTAAATAGGATTGTACCGTTGTGCTTTGAGGGTCAATTAATGCAACTAGTTATGTGACTTCATTAGAAAAAAAATATGATAGATATTAGGTATTTAATTACATTAAGGAGTAAAAAATTGTAATATAATATTTTAGATTTCTTTCATCATTGTTATTATAAAAACCAAAATACGATTGATAATCATAAAATATGAATATATCTCTCAAATCATTTTTCTTGATTCAAATATACATAACTAGAACTCTCTTAATTTTATAAAACTTGGTGTCTTTATTAAGTTAAGATGATTAATGCATGAGTTTATAATATATTTAATGGGTAAGAAATCTTAGTTATGTAGCATATTGGTGTGAAGCTAGGAATTTTATTACTCTCTTTATAAAATATAATATATTTTCTGTTTTCAAAGTAAAAAAAAAATGAAAAAATCTTGTGAAACACCCAAGTAAATTATGTAGAATAATTAATTAAAACTGCATCATATTAATTGTCCTCACTCCTAAAAAGTTAACACCTTTTAAACTTCATCTGAACTGAAAAAGAAATGCTTGGACTTTGAGGGTCATAATTTGTCTAATTAATTTTAACCCGGACTTTACAAAATTAAAATTAAAGATGCAAAGAAACAGAAGTACTGTATCCGGTAAAAGAACAACAACAACAAAAAAAGAGTTGTTTTGTCTATATATAATAAAATTTAGAAAGTTTAAAGGGTTTTATTCGGAATATATATCTGATGAGAACAAATAAAATCATCATTCATCAGCAATATTTAATTCTCCCCTCAGTGGCTATTTCTAAAAGGGAAAGGTGTGTCATTTTCACTTCCATAGTTCCATAGATCCCAACCCTTTAATTCTCACCTTAAAAGTAAGACAGAGAAAGAGAAACAGAGAGGTAGATGAAAGAGAAAGATGAAATAAAAGGACCAACAACTATATATGCTTCACTTTTATTTCACCTCTTAATTTTCTCCACCTCTCCAAATATTTAACCAAATTCTTACTCTTTGATTAATTAATATTACCTCATATATATCTTTCCCTTACCCTTACCCACCAACAACACCAAATTATTCCCATACCATCTCTCTTCCTCATCTCAGTATAAGTACCCATTAGTACCTCTACTAGCACTTCCACTTTCATTACCTCACACTCTCCAACCACTGATCCAGCTCTGAGCTTTTGTAAAGAGAAGAAGAGAAGAAAAGGCAAGGAAAGAGAGAGAGAGAGAGAGAGAGAGAGAGAGAGAGAGAGAGAGAGAGAGAGATGGAGCTTTTTCCTGCACAACCAGATCTCTCTCTGCAAATCAGCCAGCCAAAGAACACACAAGAAACCATGGAGTTAGGGTTCTGGAGAAGATCCATACAACCTAACACCGCCATCCTGAAGCCCGGTACCGGTACTACAGGTGCCGGTAACAACTTCAATCTCTCATCAACAAACCCTAATTGTTCACTAACCCAATATCCTACTACCTCCATACCTAATTATCACCCCCATTTCCTTCTCCATTCACAACCACTTCTAAATGAAATTCATGATGCCAATCAATTAGATCTTAGTATGCTAAAACCCATAAGAGGGATCCCTGTGTACCACAGCTCACCTCATTCTCCACATTTTCCTTCCTTTTTCCACAATACCAGCAGCCATAATTATAGCATGGGTGAATCAGGTGTTATTTCTAGTGCATGCAACCTTCAAAGGTCACCGAGATTCCTTGCACGAGTTCCGGCCAAACGGAATGCACGGGCCCCACGCATGCGGTGGACTACTTCCCTTCATGCACGGTTCGTTCATGCAGTCGAGCTTTTAGGAGGCCATGAGAGTATGTCTTATACATAGTCTCAAATTTAATGTTTGTTTTCTTTGCACAAACAAAACTTCACAGGTCTTATTAGGAGCTATATTTGAATTAAAGTTACATGTCTCATGGTTCCGAAATTTATTTTTTCTTATTTTCTGTTTAACATTGTATCTATTATAGCTGGAAAAAAAAGTTGAATTAAATCCAATATATATATGCTCAGAAACTATAATCTTTCTTAGGCAAGAAATGTATCTTTTACTAAATATTAATCAAACAATTTTTTTTAAGTTTTATTTTGTTTGTTGCAAGAGGATATTTTAAGCGCCCCATCTTTACTCGATCATGCCTCCGTTTTTCAAATAAAAATATATATTTCAATTGAAATAATATACTGTCAAATGCCTTCAAAAAAAGTATATCCATATCATTTTCTCTACATAAGTTGTATATTAATCTGTCTCATATATACAATGACTCACATATATATATGTGCTTTCCTGTCTGTAAATAGGAGCAACACCTAAATCCGTTCTAGAGCTAATGGATGTGAAGGATCTCACTTTGGCTCATGTCAAGTCTCATTTACAGGTATGAAAAGTTCAGATAAATAATTTCATTATGTTTACCATCTACCCTTTTATACTGTTCCCTTTTGCAAAAGGGTGCATTTTTATAGTTTTATGTAGTTGATTTTTCAATAATATGTCATCCACAGTCCTATGCATTTGGTTCAATTAATTAAATACTGTTGCTTGCTTTTACTTATTTAGTTGCCCTTTTGGGAACCGATTAATTAAACAAAGAAATATATTGCTCTCTTTTCCGAAGATCTTGATTCCTCTCAAATTAAAAATAATGTTATCTCTGAAGTGCTTGATGCACCATATTGCACTTCTCATTTCTTGTATTACCCATTCTCTCTCTCTCTCTCTCACCCACACCCACACACACACAGACAAACACACGTAGCTAGGCACAAAGACCTGAAACTTTTGAGCATAGTTGCAGCTTTTTTAATGAGCAGCAGAAATGTACCCAAAAAAAAAAAGGAAAGGAGGGAGGATACTGGTTTACTATGTTTTCACAATTCACAAAAACATTTTGAAGTACAAGAAAACAAGTGCAATCCATAATTTCTCAACAATTTGCTCTTATCATATTCCACGATTTGGAGTTATCTATATTTGTATGCTAGTCAAATATATTCTTCTTTACATTTGGAAGCATTCCTTTTGTAGAAAAGTATACTCAAAGTTGTGTTTGGACTGATAAGTATCCCAACTTAATTTGAAGGGAAAAAACGAGCAATTTGTTGTGGTTATTTTTGTGTGCCTGCTTTCTTTGTCCTTTATTCATTCTCTTATATTTTTCTTTGCTTTTCTGGAGAAGTATTTCTAGGGTTTAGTTAACTGTTGTTATAAATAATATATGCTTTTTGGATGTTAATATATAGTTTTAGTTTTCATGCTTTAGAGAGACAAAGACAGTGCAACATTTAGGTAAATGATCAGCTTTAATTTGTGTTATTTAGTTAACTGTGCATTACTTTTTACAGGTAGCTAGGCTTAGATATATTCAAGATATATACTTGAATTTATTTTTGACATGCAAATCAAACAGTCTCATTTCTTTGAGGATACTAAAAATATTTGCATGTATTATTACTTTGCAGATGTATCGTACAATCAAGACCACTGATCATAGACCTGCTACACCAGGCAATACAAATTTTCTCTCAAGTGATTGAATCATATATAATTAAGCTTCCTTCCATGTAAGATATAAGATTATGATTAATTTCAGCAATAATGAGACTTGATTATATGTACAGGTGAAATGAGAACCTTTGAGAATTCGGATGAAACATTACCTGACATAAACAATAGTGGATCAGAATCATCAATTCAACTTGTCTCAAATAAAGAAGCAACAAATTTAAATGGTTTATGGAGTAACTCTTCAAGGTGAATTAATTTACTTGCTATTTAATTCATTTAAATGTGTTACAATTTTCTTCCCTTTATACTTTTTAGATAAATTAAGAAGTTGAAATAATAGAAAGCATTGGATATGCAGTGCTAAATATTAAATATCTTAACGTGTTTTTGGTAATTTCATATCTTGTAAGAAACTGAACTCAAAGCAGAAGTCAATTCAATGAGAAAAAAAATGTTTCATGAATCATATAAGCCTCAACAATATTGTTTTAATGAAATTATAGGTTTCTTTAATACATATATCCCTTCAACAAGACAAAAAAAAATTACCTTAGCTAATACTTCATTTTCATTTCTAATCAGAGCATTTACTATAAATGTTTACCATATATAACACTTCATTAAAAATATATAAATAATAGATATATATGCTTAGAAAGTTCCATCGTACAGAGTTTAATGAGGATATAATGGAGATCTACCGATCTGTATATTTGCACACCTAATTTGTTTTCAAAAATATTTATTAAATTAGTGTACCATTTTCTGACCTTTAGGCAATCTGTTTGTATAAAAGAGAAGGTAAAAAGGAGATGTACAGTAAAAGAGGGATAATTAATACACTTATATATACAGAAGAATAAAGAGAGAAGAAATGGATTGCCTAGCTAGATGCTTAGATCTAATTATAAGCAGTGCTCTACTTTAGAGTAATAAAAGGTTCCTTGTCTCATGTCCTAGAAATTAAATTAGTATAATATCAACACCATTCCAAGTGCTCACAAAAAGTTGAAGGATTATAGCTTTGTTCCATCTGGCCCCCTTGAACGTGCATTGCTCTTTTCTTGCTAGCTTCAAAAAGAGGCTACTTAGACCATATGGAAACAAACCATTAAAAAAATGAAAACAAATTAAGAAAACATAGAGACAACAATTAATTGTGCTATTAAAAGGAATACATGTTAATTTAAATAAAAATATTACTCTATGATATATTTTGGAGGAATGTTTGTATATATTGAAGAGAAAGATATATTATGAATATCAAATTTATATGAACTTCTGTTTTATTTGACAAATTAAAGCTTTATGCTGCCTGCTCATTTAATTTATGATGGAGAAGTTTGAACGCATGCACACACATATACACACAAAAGGGTGCGAGATTGAGATATGAAGGGGTTGGGGGGGGGGGGGTCGTTGAGGTTATAAAAGCGCTTGAACAACATTTGCAGAATGTAGCTAGCGTGCAACCACATGGAGAATTCAACTTTAGGTCAATAAGTTGTCTGAAAAAGTTTTCAAAGTGCTTGTAATTAGAGAACATATCAATAGTGAAAGAAGCAACACCTTTTCCTCTTTATCTCTATATATATTCTATTTCTTCTTTTGTGTATCTTTTTTCTTTCTCTATCCTTTTTCTTTTTCATATTGGACTTCCACTCATTGAAACATATTCTCTTTTTCTTCATAATAATTCTTTCCAGCAATATTGGGTCCTGGTTGCAAGAAAAACCAAGAGATTTCACATCTAGAAGCGTTAATTCTTTCAAGGTTTGTATTTCATTCAACTTTCAAATCTAATTATTGCTGGTAAACTTTTAAAAATAGCATATAAAATTAAATTATACATGCATTGACTTTTCCAAGTACATTATTAACTCAACAGGAATAATATATATATATATATATATATATATATATATATATATATATATAGCATAAACTATTTTTTTAGGTTATATATCCTGTGTCCTTTAGAATGTCATGTCTATGTAGCAACAAATTAAAGACAAATAACGATATTTTATTTTCTATTAACCAGGAAATGAGGCCGACGGAGAGCATTGATGACACGACAAACTCAAATTCATTGCCATTTGCTACTAATATAAGAATGAAGAAGCCGAACCTCGAGTTCACCTTGGGTAGATAGATCATAATAAATAACAGAAGAATCTTTTCTCTGGCATGGTACCAGTTCAAATTTGGATAGACAAGCTAGAGAGGAAAAAGAGACTATATAGAGAAGAAAAGAAACAAGGAGATCACTATAGCAAAAGGCAAAGAGGAAAAAGAGAAGGAGAATTTTTGACTGTATGCATATATATGTAATCTTAATTTGTCAAATGCACAAGTGAGATGTGGGGTCAGAATTGGGAACATGAAATGGGGTTGTTGATTATGTATTATTAACCTTTTTGGGTTTTCTAGTCTGATATAAAAGCATAGGAGGTCTAGTAGTATGAGGTGAAGTATTTGTTTTTTTTTTTTTTTTTTGACATTAGAAGCCTGTAGGCAATGTATTACCAGAACATAAATAAAGGTCCATAGTTGACCAGCTACAATTGTAAGTTTCAGTAATAACAATTTCTTATTAATTAAGAAAAATATTTATAAATTAAATATTAGAATTGAATTCTCTAGCGTATACACACATATATATATACGAATGGCTTGCTTTAAAGTAATTAAATTAAATTTTGTATTTAACCCTCTAGTCAAAAGTCAAAATAAGAAGTATTTCAAGAAGAGGGGGAGCTCAGCAGCGCTGTGACCACAACCGTAGAGTTGCATCAAGATTGGAGTACAGATCAAATCTGAGATCTGACATATTTTTGTAGCACATACTTTGTAATCCTTTGTGAAACGAATCAGAATACAACGATAAACGGGTCAGCAATATGCTGACGCCTGCTTTTCAAACCTTCATAGAAGATCCGTACGAGAAAACACATGCGTACACGGTGAGATGCGTTTAGTGGAGAAAAACGTGACGTGACGTGACTACTACAGTGTAACTTTGTCATGTCATGTCACGGCATGTAACTATTTTTTTCACGTGACGTGACTTGACTTGACTAAAATGCATGATAGATGACAGACACGTCACGTGAAAACGCCAAGTTTAATTATTTTTTTCGAACTTTTAGTTCATATACATAGAAAAACAAATAAAAAAATGCTGAAAAATAAGAAAATATTACAAACAAATTAAAATAAAAAAAAATTAATGTTGAAAAAATTGTTAACGTAACGTGACACACCACGTGACATGATGTCACTAGATTATTTTGTGAGACTTTCCGTGACATATTATTTTTTATCGAAGAACGTCATGTCATGTGATCGACACACGTTTCGCGACGTACTTGTTATGGCATCACTACGCTGTCACATTTATGACAAAAATAACTGTTGCCATGCGACACAATTGCTGCCATCAGATCTAGTAAAATGGACAACTAGAGCTGATCCAGATCGTCGAATTCGATCAGCGGTGATCAAACGAGTACTGTTTTATCCACCTTTCTGCAACTCTGCTTGTACAAAATATAAAAACATATTTTTTTTCCTTTTGTATCGTTAGAAAACAAAGGGGAAAGAAAACCCATTGGTTCTATATATATATATATTTATTGTTTCACCTCATTATTTTCAAATAATATGTGTATATATAATGAATATTGAGGAGGATTCAAATGCCTCTATTTTTTGTGTCTCCATCATGCCTTCATTTTTAAAAACTAAAATAACTCGAAATTTAAAACTTAAAATTCAAAATAAAACCGTTGGATGTGATCTATATCATTTTATCTATGCACATACAAAAAATTACGACATTTCAACTTTGTTTTGGTTGTTATCAAGAGTTTATAAAAAATGTACCAATGTGGATAATTTCTAGACATTGATTTTTCAACTTATTGAATCACATAAAAACAAAATTAAAATGTGATAATTTTTTATGAGCACATAAAAAAAATAACATAGATTACATCTAACGGTTTTATTTTGACATTTATGATTTAAATTTTGAGTTATTGTAGTTTATAAAAATGGAGGCATGATGGAGACACAAAAAATGGAGGCATTTGAATCCTTCTCATGAATGTTTATATATATTCATCACACTTAATGTTGTGTGTGCATTTAATCGCACCATCGATTAACGACATGATTTTATTTGACAAGCTGTTATTGGTTAGCTAGTCTAGATTATGGTATGCTAATTCAATTAAAGAGCACGTTAAAATATATATCGATATCATAGCTTAATTAAGGAGGAAATTAAATGATTTTATATTTTAGCATATATAACAATCAATTAGAATATTCCTTTAAGGTAAGCCTCCAAACAACTTGTGAAGATGGAAAAGCAAATTAAATGTTTTGTAATATATAGAGGGCAGAACAATTAATATTGGCATTAGAAACGCTATGGAGCTAAAAAGGTACAAGTACTTATAAAATTATAAAATATAAAGAATCAAACTGTTAATTTTTAATTTACAAATATAACTTAGATCCATCCCTATTTTGTAATGCTAAGCACTGAATTAAAAGCGCATGCACTTAATTAGTTCGAGCAACAACATTGGAATACAATGGGCAAAATTAATCTGGTATATTTTCAATATTATACAAACAGGAAAATTTAGCCATTTTAAACAAAATAATATTTTAATTTATTTAAGCTGCATAGAAATAAATTTAAGGATATATAATTGATTTGAAGAAAAACTATATATATATATATATTAGAAATCAACATAATAGAAGCAAGAAAAGAAAACGTCTCCCAATGGAATAAACGCAATAATAACAGTTTTAACCCTATAATGCTTCCATTTTTTTAAAATAAAAAACGAGGAACTTTTTTTAAATAATAGATACAAACATCATATATAGCTCGGGAAATTTTTTATCCATAGAAATTATAAAATTGAGATGTACGGAAACAGAAAGAGTACCTTATTTTCAACAAATATAGTAAGATCGGAGTCATTGAGCGCAATCCAACTATTTATGGATCGGAGGCATTGATATAGATCTATGTTTTTATTTTTTTATTTTTTTTAAATGTTGAAATTTGTAATAAAGTTTGTAATAAACATTTAAAAAATAAAATAAAAATAAAAACATGGATCTATATATCAATGCTTCCGATTCATAAATAGTTGGATTGCGCTCAATGGCTCTGATCTGACTTTATTTGTTGAAAATGAAATACTCTTTTTATTTTTGTACATCTCAATTTTATAATTTCTATAAATAAAAAATTTCCTATAACATGGTGGTAGATTCAAATTAATTTTCATCCTATTGGACATCTCATCAGCAGGCCACATGAATGTGTGTGTGTGTGTGTGTGTTTTTTTTAACTAAATAGAAGCGAAAATGTTATATATATACAAGAAAAATTAAAGAAGGGTGTGGAATTGTGATTGGTACTACACGAAGAGAGACATCATTTCATGGAGAAGGAGCAACATTGACCAGTGACAAGAACCCTACATGGTTAATGTTTTCAATTCATGCCTTGATTTCATCAAACACCTCCAATCCCATCCATGCACCCGTAGATAGTACTACATATATTGTCTACATGCTTTCAATTAATACAGCCTCCTGTTGCTCTCTCGTGTAGTCATCCCTGTTGCAGGTCACGTCCATCTCACATATTTGTATTCTTGTTTAACATTAATTTTAGAAACAAAATCAGAAAATTGAGATTGTGAGACTGAATGAATAAGTGTCGTTATATAATTTTATATTAAAAGGAAGTTGATACTAATATTTTTTTTTCAAAGATTAAAAATATTAAAGGAAATAAATGAAAATTTTCAAATTATAGAGAGAGTGAGATTGGCTAATATCAAAATGATAGTTTCTTGAGCCGTGGTCATACCAATTAGATTTTGTAATTTTCAAAGTTCAAACAGTCGATCCAACTGTTCAACATGTTATATATATATATATATATATATATATATATATATTAAAATGTACTTGGAGACCAAATTTTGAAAAAAAAAAATTCATATATTAAGATGGTTTGAAAATCGTTGTTTTCAATGTTGAGAAGTTTTTTATTACTTATTAAAATCAACTATTTTCAAACCATCTTAATAAATAGTAAAAAAAAATTGAAAAATATAAAATTTAGTCTCCAATCACATTTTAATATAAAGATTACATCAAACGGGTTGGATCGACTGTTTTGACTTTGAAAATCGCAAAACCAATTGGTAGCACCAAAACTCAGGAATTACCATTTTGATATTAGCCAACCTCTATATATACTAGTATTGTGTGTGCGCGTTCCAACAGAAATATATTATAAGACAACAACAAAGTCTCATACAAAAGGACATATTTTCATAAAAAAATATAAACTAAATGACAAATACTATTTTTTAAATAACATATTAAATGACACACACATATATAAATAACATTCCTTAAATTATATACTAAATGACAAATATATATATATATTTTGAGCCGTTGCACGGAAGTGCTCTATGCTATGCGTAGCATATTAGCAATTTCCTATATATATATATATATATATATATATAGAGAGAGAGAGAGAGAGAGAGAGAGAGAGAGAGTACGGCTAACATGCTTCCTCTAGCATATCAACAATATGCTTCCGTTCTCTAAAACCTATCAAATCGGCTTCAAACGACAAATTCAAACCGTTCAAACGAATCTCCTTAACGAGAGCTTTGTTTCTATATAAAAAAAAAATTAATTTTCGAACTTATTTACTATCAAGTCAAGCGGTAAAAAAAAAATGAAGGATATAGTGCATTAAAATGTGCACAAAATCCTTTATATTTTGACCGCTTGACTTGATGGTAATAAATTCGAAAATTAAAAATAAATTATATGGAAACAAAGCTCTCATTGAGGAGATTGGTTTGAACGGTTTGGATTTGTCGTTTGAAGCCGATTCGATAGGTTTTAGAGACCGGAAGCATATTGTCGATGTTACAGAGGAAGCATGTTAGCCGTACTCTATATATATTTTTCTAACATATTTTCATAAAAAAAATCTTAAACAAAATGCCATATTAAATGACAAATAGAATTCATATAAAAAAATAGAAAGAAATGAAGACATGACCAATCAATTATCAGTTAATTCAAAAGTTCCTTAAATGATATTTAAAAAATAGAAATAAATCATGACCAATCAGAAAGATTATACAATTTGCTTATAAAAAGTTTGCATGGCGAGTACGTGTCTAAATAAAGACCTCTACACGTAAAATATCAGGAAAAAAAAAGATGCATAGAATCAGAATATTTGACCAAATGGTTGATATTCAATTCGGAATTTCGTCTTTTAATCAAAATTATTAACGGATCAAGATATCTGCGTACTTAATATAAGAATGGATATATATATATATATATAATTGAGCTATGGTACTCTATAGAGTAAAACAATTTTTTATTCTATGGCACTATATTTTCATTTTATAAATTCAAATACCTGATCCGAACCGTTCAACATGTTCTTCATATTGAAATGTGCTTGGAGACCAAATTTTACATTTTTTGAAATTTTTTTTACTATTTATTAAGCCACTTTGAAAATCGCAGATCTGATAGTCCATAAATTTTTACTTTTTTTTTACTGTTCATAGTGGATCTGCGATTTTCAAAGTGGCTTAATAAATAGTAAAAAAATTCCAAAAAATGTAAAATTTGGTCTCCAAGCACATTTCAATATGGAGAACATGTTGAGCGTTCGGATTGGCTATTTTAACTTTAAAAATAGAGATATAGCGTAGAGTACCAATGCGTTTTACTCTATAGAGTACCATAGTCGGACTCTCACTATATATATATATATATATATATATTGTATTTCCAAGATATGGTCCGGTCACTTCTTTGTCCCTAGTCAAATTAACAAACAGCTCCAGTCAATGAAAACCTCTCTTTATATCAACCCCCTTCGTAGCATGCAAATCACGAAGTGTCAGGATCATGCTGCATGCCTACTATCTGCGCCATGAATTGAAGATCGTGAGGATAGTACTATATTTATTTGATTGGTTGTAATACAAAAATATAATATTTTATATTACTTTTGAAAGAGAAATTTACAGATCAGAATTTTTTATATTTCTGTAGGGATGGTGCAAGTTGCATCGATCATAATTATGTTCTTTATTACGCATTATGGGTACAATATGTTGGTACAGTTAAATACAGTATATTTATACTGACTGGTGAATAAATTTGTCTCTATTAGACAGTAATAATATTATTATTAAACTATACATAACGGTTTGATATAAGTAAGATGTTGTATTCAATTAAATCCAGACAAAGGAAAAAAGTACTTGCAATAACAACCGCAAAATTAAATCATTTACAGAAGGGCTATATTTGCATATGATCAGCTGCAGGATGTTAGAACTGTTCAAAGTATAGGTTCCATTACTATTAGTAGGCAATATATATTACACCATGCATGGTTCAGAGCTTGACTACTGCATGCAACTTTTAAATTTAGTCTCACCAATCTGCAACTCTCTAATAAGTCTTTTTTCAAGTTACCAGAGATGAACCATGCACAAAATATATATAACACACACTCTCTCTCTCTGAAGATATATATATATATACATATATACATACAGAGAGAGAGAGAGAGAGAGAAATTTGAATGGAACTTTTTAAGACTCAAAATTTGTCCAGTCCACAGAGAATCTAAGACAATCGGACAAAAAAAAAACTTTGAGATCAGCAGCATTTATTCCTGTACCAAGTTTGGATCAAAAAAATTCTACCGATAATGATCGAAAGTAAAAAATGCTCTTCCTCTTTTCTATTATTATTTATAATATTATTATGAATTAAAAATTCTCCTTAATCACTGCATAGCTCCTCACCACAATGGATGCTATGAATAATAGCAGAAACGTCACACAAATAAAACCTCTCTGACAATCAGTGGCGGACAACTGACTATTTCTAAATTTGGAATTTTAATAGAAACAAAATAAAGTTTTTACTTTGCTTATTTCTGAAATTAGGTTTGTCTACTTCTGACTCAAATTCTGATTAAACCACCAATCACCAATGACAATATATATATATCCCATAGATCCGGACATCTCCTGTTCGCTATAAAAGGAGAGGGATTGAGAAAAAACGAACAGAGGAGCGGACAAGACGCATCAAACAAAAATAGTACCCTGGCAGAGGTTTAAAAAATCGAGAGGAGGAAAGGCGCAAAAAAAAAAAAAAAAAAAAAAGGAAAAATATAAATATAAGTAAGAGATGAAAAAAATGTACGTGAACTGAGAAAAAGCGATGGAAATTAATGATAAGGTACTCAAGTGCACTATGATTGGAGATATTGTGTTGGAGGTGCAATCACATCAGACTGCTGCAGCTCCAATTGCATGAAAATCTGATGGTGACCTGACCTATCGCCCGGTATTCAAGGTCTTCTGTCCTTATCTCTCTCTCTCTACCTTTTTAATTTTTCCTTTCTTGCTTTGCTTGTTTCCTTGGGAAGGACCATGGAGAGAGACAGAGACAGGGGTACATGTGTCATGTTTTACTACGGTAAAATATATCAGCTTAGAATGAACCACCTAAATTTTGTGAAGAGATTTTGGCTTGAGTGCTATGGATATTATAAGCTCATTCGTTCTACGGTTTCACAAATTTATTGTATAAATTTTAAACTTTGATTTAAGTAACTTGATAAATTAGTTATATAATAAACTTGTAGAATATTAATTTTTACTATTTTTGAATTTTTTTTTACTATTTTTTATGATTTATGAAAGATTGCAAAAAAATAGCTTAAAATATTGGCAATTTTCTTTTATTTTTAAGTTATTTTTTGCCATCTTTCATAAATCATAAAAAAAAATCAAAAATGGTAAATTTTGGTATCCTACAAGTTAATTATATAACTAATTTATTGAGCTACTTAGATCAAAATTTGAAATTTATTTTATAGGTTTTTGAGACCGTAGTACAGATTGCCTTATGCTATCCATGTAGCACCCAAGCCTTACTTGAAGAAATTTTAGAAGTTTTGAACATGTTTGATTGCTACTAAATTAAGGATGATTAAATTTGTTATACTTATTATATCATAATTCTTTTGTTTTATATTTATTTAACAGTTAAAGTTATGGTTTACATTAATTTGTTTTAGGAGTAAAATATTGAAAAATAAATCCCTACAGGCAGAATAAGTGTCGTAAGTTAATATGTCTGAAAAGATGGTTTAACTTATTATGTTGTTATTTTATTTTATTCTTATATTTATTCATCGTTTGACAACTTAAGTGTGGAGTCCATAATTAAACATGATCTTAATTAGAGAGAAATTATCAAATTAAAAATATTAATTAAGAAGCTAAAGCTATGTTTCACCCGTCTTTTTAATGTTACATTAACAAAGAATTTGCTACGTGTAATTTTTTTTTTAATTATACCATGAACGAATATTATATGGCGAAGTTTTAGAGTTATTGTGTTTGATGGAGACGATATTAATATATAGCCTAGCGTTACTTATCATGAACAATATGAATTACTTAATTTGCATGAAATTATTTAATTTGGTGTACATATATATTGATCTCACATATATATAAATTAAATTGAAATTTGACAGCATTAATAGCTGCGACTATTTTGGCATACGGCACGTGTACGAATAATTATTTCATTTATAGCTGATACTATTTTGCTCTCTGCGCTAACGTATCATATCAAATTTAGAATTATATGCATTTATGGTTTAGATATTATTTGCAACGGAAAGCGATAGAATTTTTTTATTATTAAAATTAAATCATAGGAAATAAGATGGAATTTTGTTTATCTCATCTGATTTTTTTTAACTGAATTAGTAGTTCGGTCCTAGTTAATTTTTTATTTTTTGTTTCAATTTTAGAACAGAAAAGTACCGAAATCCACATGTTCTCTTCTCTCCTTACTTTTTTTTTCTTCCACTCGGATTTCATTGAGAAAAAATCAATAGTTCGGTCCGTCGAATTTCCGCAATGTATCACCGTTAGTACGATAAATTGTGAAAATCAATAGAACCGAATCATTAGTTTGGCTCCACTAGCCTCTCTCCGATGACACTGAATTATTAATCAATTGTCATTCATTTATCTGGAAAAATACAATTAATTTTATTTTTGATAATTAATTTTTTTTATTTGTAAAAGTCAGAAAAGAAAATGAAGGAAGAGCATTAGCTAGGAATTCAGATCAGCGAAGTAACCCAATTTTTGGATTTCAAATCGGGACCGTCCGATTTGAATCCGAGACAATCTATCCGGATCTGGAGCGCACACATTCCGAGAACGAATTCGAATCTCGAGACGATTCTGAGCGAAGAATTCAAATCGAACAGTCTCGATCCAAAACCCAAAAATTGAGTTACTTTAAGGGACTCGGACCCAAGCCGTAGAAACTTTTTTTATAAACCATAATTAAAAATAATAATTTTATGAAACCAACATCATTATTTTTTTTTTACAAAAACCATAAGAACCGAAATGCTATCTACTAATTTTTTTTTTGGACCGAAATGGCTACCTAAAGCCTAAACCGATGTGGTTTTACACCGAATGCTACACATGTTCTTCTGAAAAACTGTAAAACCATATCATATTGAAATGACATTTTGGACCTCAAAAAAATAATAACGGCCCGAACTGACATTTTAGTTCTTATAACTTTTGTAAGAAAAATGAAAATAATCACGTGGGTTTAGGGGTGTAAACGGAGAGGATTCGGAGAGGATAATGCTAATACCATATCCGCATTCGTTTTTCAACAAGCGGATACGGATAGGGATAGTAAACGGATATCAAAATTGAAAACCATATCCGTCTTAAACGGATACGGAACGGATAATTCACGGATACGGATTCGAATACGAATATGGAGCGGATAATTGTCAGATATTGAGTAATTCTACTAAATTTTATAATTTTAAATTACCTAATTTGATTACCTAACTTGATAAAAAATTTAATAGACTTTTTAAGTTTGCACAGTGATGATTATGCATAACTAATTGCTTATTGGTTCAGAGAACCAATCTATTATCCTAATATATTATATGATTTTTCTACCAAGATTCTTGGACTTAAATGAATATGTATGTTTTTTGAAAATTTCGCAAGAGTGAAATGAATTGAAAGCTGCTGAAAGATTAAATTTTGGATCCGGATATATACGGATATCCGTTCCGTTTATATCATCACCGAATTATCCGTATCCGTATCCGCATTATTTCTCCATATACTAAAAGTATCCGTATCTGTTTAATCCGGATACAGATAATACGCGGATTCGGAGCGGATTATCCGCGGATAATCTGTATCCGTTTACACCCCTACGTGGGTTTCATTAGAATTATTATTTTTAATTATGATTTATAAATTAAATTGGAGCAGAGTAGAGTGGTGTACGTAGGTAGTCAGGTGGAGAAGGAGAAGGTGGTGGATGTGACTTGACCTGAGTGTTATCGTTGTCAGCGTCATTTGCTGGGGTCTGTGACTATCTTCTTCTTTAGTTGACCGTGCATTCCTCTGTAATATTATTTCGCTGAAAAGATGAAACAGAGCACAGTTCACAGTACAAAGTTATATTTCGGTTAAATGTTTCTGACCAAAAGGTGCAACCTACCCTTCGCGCGCCAATATATATATATGCACCTCAAAGTTGTCAGTTATTGCTTCTTTTATTTTTTAGTTTTCCTTTTTTGGATATATATATATATATATATATTGCTCTGCATTCTTTTTATTCAAAAATTAGATGCATTTCTATATATGAAATATCACTGTTGAATGTTGAATATTTTTTCTTTGATTATTATATATTGTCTTTGGTATTTCTCATATAGGTAATTTTATCAAATTTACTTTAATTAATTTTGAGCTAAAAATATGGGGGAATTTTAAATATACCACACAAAAACTTTGAAATTACATATTTACCACTCTAAATCTTATAATTACGTATTTATCATTCTAAATTCTAATAACTCACGTATTTATCCAATATAATTTATATATGTTGCAAATATATCCAATACTCAATTTAATTATGTTTAAGATTTTAAAAACTATGATTAATTAAGAGCTAATTAAAATTGGACCCATTCTTCATATTCAGGTTGGACTCATGTTTTCTCCAGCTCTCATCACTTGCACTAATTGCACGCTAGCTCTTTATAAGCTCTCTCGTTATCTCCTGCATGACTCGCTACCCTATTATTACAGCCAGCTTCTGACAACATAAGTGTTAGAGGTTGCGGTGGCTGCTTGCACAAGGTGGTAGGAGAAGGCGTGGCCAAGATTGTTGGACTCGAATGAGATGGTAGCAAGGAACACATCGAGTGGTCAGAGAAACACAGCTTAATTTAATGCTATCCATTATCAGAGTGGGTGTAGGAGGATTGAGTCCAGTTTTAATTCATCCTTAATTGATTGTAGTTTCCAAAATGTAAACATAATTAATTTGAGTTTTGAGTATATTTAATATATATTTAAGTTATATTGGGTAAATACATAAGTTGTTAGAATTTAGAATAATAAATATATAATTATAAAATTTGGAGTGGCCAATAAGTAATTTCATATTTTTTTAGTTGTGTGTATATGATATTCCTCCTAATTAAAAATATTAATGATAAATTGGCCCTTCTAAGTACATCTCTTAACCTGATAGGCAGTTACCTTTGTACGTATTGGACTTATACCTGAACTAATTTGCCTTAGACGTAATTTATAAAATTGAAAAAATTTCTGGACTGATTTGCATATTTCTAACTTCAATTATTACTCCGTCCCTACTAACACATGAACTCATTTTAAGTCAACATTGCATTATTACCATATCAATAAGTTTCAGGAACTCTACATTAGCACCTAGTATAGAATTATAGATATGTACTTGTTGCAGCAAATCTGCAGCATATGCTGTTTCTGGAACTCCGGTACTTACTTTAATTTCTGGAATATTTGCAATTATTTAACGCTGTTAAGTTTAGATATTTCGAGAGAATTAATACCAGCAAGGGCAAATTTTTTTTATTTATATTTCTAATCAAAGATAAAAAAATCTACGTGAAGTTCTCCTTTGAATAGTACTTCCTCTCTTCCGTTCTCCTCCGCTGCTCCCTCTGCGATTTCTCTCTTCTGATGAGCTCATCTGGGTAGCCCTGATTTCGCGAGCTCTCACCTCTGCACAGTGAATTTGTCGTTCCCTCCCTCTGCATCACCCCATCTGGAACACAGCCTAAGAACATCTACATCCCAACAACTCAAATGAGTTTCTAAAAAACTGTTATCCACATTTTAATAATCAAGGACTCTAAAGTTGCTAAACTATCATATCTCTAAAATCAATTTTAGAGTTTCTATTAAGTCACGTCAGCAATAAATTAAAAATAAGAAATAATTTGAGTCAATTGTTTGACTAGTTTAGAGTTTATAAACAGTTTCTTAATATATAAGAAACTTTCGTGCATAGTTTCTAAATAAAAAACTCCTCCACATTTCTGAAACTGAATTAAAAACTAGCAACTTAAATTAAAAATTCTAATAATACTAGAGACAGAGATGCTCTAAGAATTATCATTAATAATTGAAAAGATTAAATCCAAATGGGAAGTGCAGAAGAATTATGTATGCGTATAATTTGCCATTTATTGGGCCAATTCGTCAACTCTAAGGATACGTTCAGATGAAGTGGGAATAGCTAGAATAGTAGGTTATTCGAAAATAGGGGCTATGTGGAATAGCAATGTGAATCCAAACAATATTTTTGTTATTCAAAATAGTTAGAATAGCTACTATTCTCTATTCCTTGTAAATATTGGAATAACTACTATTCGAAAGTGTAAAGAGAGAAAAACTAGTCGCCTCCCTATGTTACTCTGACTCGTATTAAGCAATTATACATAATAGACTACCTAATATTGTACACTTTTAATTTAAACACCAATAAAAAAAAAGTTAACACCGTTAATTTAGACATCATGAACATTAATTAATTGGATCCTTGCACGGATCAGCTACTATTTTTGTATGTTTTTATGGTTTTATCGATAGTATAATGTTTTAACTATATAGTGCTTAATCCGAAAATTAATGCTAACATTACAAATCATGCATTAATTGCATTTAAAAGTTCATCTTTGCAATTCGAGTCATTTAATGTGATCTACATGTTAACATTGATAAAAGTGTAATATGATTTATATTCTTTGAAAAAAAAAAATTCATACACTAGACTATGATACAAAGAGGGTTTTGAATGCACAAAATCATTTGTTAATTGATGATAAAAATGCATAATATAACTATTTTATTTTTGAGTGAACATATATGATATAACTATTTAACTAATTTAATATGTAGCAATCAATGCCTAATTAGTCATATCGCTAATTTTATTTTGTGTGTATTGTTTTAATTTGCAATACAACATATCCTTCTAACCGTTGAGTTATATTAATTTGTAACTAATATATTGGATATGTGATATATTTTAAATAAATATTTTTTTGTGCGAATGTCAATTTTCAGAACATATATATTAAACGATTTGGATTAGATTAATTCGGCAACCACTCAAATCCGAATTATTCGTAAATCTTGTTACTATGCCACTAGCTTGTTTTGACATGTGAAAAAATATTTCAGCAAAATGTTCAAGAACATATGTTTTTTGGGACATTGTTTCGCTAAATTTTTAGTACGGTCTTTAAATTGTGGTCCATAAGTGTGGAGGCTGGTGCAAGGTGCATATAGGCCAGGCCCAAAATTGAGAACCCAGCCCAATATTATTTTATATTAGCGTTGGACTTTTGTAATCAGAAAATTTTACATTACCACTTCCATGTAGCTAGATGTATTGCATGCATTCTTAAAAAAATGTTAAATCCGGTCCAATGAAATTGTTAGAACTTCAAGAAAAAAAATATATAGCGAAATTAATTGAATTTAGCTCTCGCTAGACACTCGAGCTTAAAATCATTTAATAAACTCTATCGATCGAGCTTGTAATCATTTTGAAATACCCAGTTATTAATATAATATAATACACTATTTTTTAAAGATGCGAATGTAATTTTATTATAAAGTTAAATAAAATATTAGTAAACAACCAAATATAATTTTAAAATTTTTAACATTATTTATTTTATATTACAATGTTTAAGATATTATGAAAATAATATAAAAAGGTTCAGACAATAGGTTATAATCTGAATTTCGAATTAAGCTAGTAAGCTCTTGTCATCTTTTTATTTTTGAAAAAATAAAAAATTGAGGAGACAGGTTGATTTTTTTTTCAATAAAAAAAATTCAAAGACTGAATCAAAATTTCAATTTAAAACTTTGATTCAGTCCTCTTATTTTACAGTGCCACAAACGGGCCACCTTCTTGACCGAAGCAAATATCAGCCCCCCCCCCCCCCACCAACCCACCAACCCACCCACCCATCTACACACACTGGCCGAATATTTTATTTGCCCCCTCACCCTATAAATTATAAATTTTCAAATCCAAGGAGGGTAGGGTTGTCTGTGGCACCTTTTTACCTGTTTATCCGATCCGTATATCTAAAAATACGGGTAAGAGTAAAAAAAAATTGTTAGCTTATCGGATACAAGTAATGACAACGAGTTTTTTTTTTCTGTTATCTTACCGTTTCATATAAAATAATTTTTATAAATAAAATTATATATATATATATATATATATATATATATATATATATATATATATAGATATAGAAAGAGAGAGAGAGAGAGAGAGAGTAGAACTAGGGTGCTCTTAGGAGTACCAAGCACCTTTATACTCTTAACTCTAAAACCTATCAAATTAACTTCGAACGATGAATCCAAACCGTTGAAATCCTTCTACCTTACGAGTGATGCGTCTACATAGAAAAATTTTAAAGTTTCAAATTAATTTGGTATAAAGTCAAGTGGTCAAAAGTCTTCCAAAAAATGAATGCATTAAAATTAATTTAGAAACCTTCTAATTTTGACCACTTGACTTTATACTAAATTAATTCGAAACGTTAAAATTTTCACATGTAGACGCATCACTCGTAAGGTAGAAGGATTTCAACGGTTTGAATTTGCCGTTTGAAGTTAATCAGATAGATTTTAGAGTTAAGAGTACAAAGGGGCTTGGTACTCCTAGGAGCACCCTAGTTCTACTATATATATATATATATAGCGTAAATCTAGAGTGTGACATGCTCACCAAAAAAGTTTGGTGAGCACAACTCCAAAATAAATCGGATCGGTTTCAAATGACGAATCCAAACCGTTGAAATCCATGTACTTCGTGAGTGATACATGTACATGCAAAATTTTGGAAGATTCGAATTCATTTGCTACGAGGTCAAGCAGTCAAAGTAATGAATATTTTAATAAATTATTCTATTAGTTGTTTTATATATTCATTTTTCATCGTTACTTTGACTGCTTGACCTCGTAGCAAATGAATTCGAAACTTCCAATATGTACATGGATTTCAACAGTTTGGATTCGTCATTTAAAGCCGATCCGATGTATTTTTGGAGTTGTGCTCACCAAACCCTCTTGGTGAGCACGTCACACCCTAGATTTACTCATATATATATATATATAGAGGAGGGTTCAAATGCACCCAAAATTTCATGCTCCCATTTGCTCCTATTTTTTTTTATCTCCTATATCTTCATTTTCTAAGTCCGAATAGTCGATCCGAACCGTTCAACATGATCATCATAATAAAATATGCTTGGAAACCAAATTTTATATTTTTTGGAATTTTTTTTACTATTTTTAAAGATATGTACAAAATCACTTTATCGGATGGTCCAGAATCTCCTTAAAACAATGATTTTATACCTATCTTAAAAAATAGTAAAAAAAATCCAAAAAATATAAAATTTGGTCTCCAAGCATATTTTATTATGATGATCATGTTGAACGGTTCGGATCGACTATTCGGATTTTAAAAATGAAAATAAAGGAGATAAAAAAAAATGGGAGCAAATGGGAGCAAATGGTAGCATGAAATTTTGGGTGCATTAGAACCCTCCTCATATATATATATATATATATAGACAGGGCTACGGTGCTATGCGTAGCATAGAGCACTTCCGTGCAACGGCTCAAAATTTGAGTTTTTAAAATCCTAATGGTAGATCCGAACCGTTAGATGTGTTTTCCATATTGAAATGTGCTTGGAGACCAAATTTTACATTTTTTGGAATTTTTTTACAATTTATTAAGATAGGTATAAAATCATTGTTTTAAGGAGATTCTGGACCATCCGATAAAGTGATTTTGTACATATCTTTAAAAATAGTAAAAAAAATTCCAAAAAATATAATATTTGGTTTCCAAGCATATTTTATTATGATGATCATGTTGAACGGTTCGGATCGACTATTCGGACTTAGAAAATGAAGATATAGGAGATAAAAAAAAATAGGAGCAAATGGGAGCATGAAATTTTGGGTGCATTTGAACCCTCCTCTATATATATATATATATATGAGTAAATCTAGGGTGTGACGTGCTCACCAAGAGGGTTTGGTGAGCACAACTCCAAAAATACATCGGATCGGCTTTAAATGACGAATCCAAACTGTTGAAATCCATGTACATATTGGAAGTTTCGAATTCATTTGCTACGAGGTCAAGCAGTCAAAGTAACGATGAAAAATGAATATATAAAACAACTAATAGAATAATTTATTAAAAGATTCATTACTTTGACCGCTTGACCTCGTAGCAAATGAATTCGAATCTTCCAAAATTTTGCATGTACATGTATCACTCACGAAGACCAAATTTTACATTTTTTACATTTTTTTACATTTTTTTACAATTTACAATTTTTTTACAATTTTTTTTTAAAATCGCTGATCCAACGGTGGCTTAACCAAACAGTGAAACCGTTGGATCAACGATTTTCAAAGTGGCTTAATAAATAGTAAAAAAAATCCAAAAAATATAAAACTTGGTCACCAAGCACATTTCAATATGTAGAACACATCTAACGGTTTGGATCGACCGTTAGGATTTTGAAAATTCAAATTTTGAGCCGTTGCACGGAGGTCCCTATGCTACGCGTAGCATATTAGCCAAGACCTATATATATATATGAGAGTGTCTTCTATGGACATAAGGACCTATTTGTAAAATGAACATATTTTTATTTTGAAAGTTCAAACAGTCGATCCGAACCATTCAACTTGTTCTCGATATTAATATGTGCTTGGAGACCAAATTTTATATTTTTCTGAATTTTTTTACTATTTATTAAGGTGGGTACAAAATTCAATGGTCTTAATTTGATATTTTTTGTACCCATCTTAATAAATAGTAAAAAAATTCAGAAAAATGTAAAATTTGGTCTCCAAGCACATATTAATATGGAGAACAAGTTGAACAGTTTGGATCGACTGTTTGAACTTTCAAAATAAAAATATGTTCATTTTACAAATAGGTCCTTATGTCTATAGAAGTCTTTGCTTATATATATATAGAGAGAGTGTCTTCTATGGACATAAGGACCTATTTGTAAAATGAACACATTTTTATTTTCAAAGTTCAAACAGTCGATCCGAACCGTTCATCTTGTTCTCCATATTAATATATGCTTGGAGACCAAATTTTACATTTTTCTGAATTTTTTTACTATTTATTAAGATGGGTACAAAAAATATCAAATTCAGACCATTGAATTTTGTACCCATCTTAATAAATAGTAAAAAAATTCAAAAAAATATAAAATTTGGTCTCCAAGCACATATTAATATGGAGAACAAGATGAACGGTTCGGATCGACTGTTTGAACTTTGAAAATAAAAATATGTTCATTTTACAAATAGGTTCTTATGTCCATAGAAGTCGTTGCCATATATATATATATATATATATATATATATATATATATATATTTGTATAAAGATGATACGAATCCGAACAAGAAAAAGCTGAACTCACGAGCGTGCAGACAAGCTAGTGATATAATAAAGTTTTATATTTTATTAAATTTTCATAATACAAATTAGTTGTATTTATTATTTTATATTTTTTTTCTTGTTTTGAAAAATATTTTATCAAAAGCACAAATCGAAATATCAGTGATACTTTTTTATCCGTTCATCCGATTCATATCATATTCGGAAAGATGGGTAAAGGTAAAATAATTTGCGGAGCACAGCCTAAACAATTTAAGATGAGAGACATCCGATTAAAAATCAGATTTTAATTAAAACTATTCGCTGTACTATATATAGTCAAAATAATTTTGCTGTACTAGACAAACCCTAAAATAACATTGACTCTTTCAAAATGATGATATCTGTATAGCTGACTTTGGTAATACTCTTTTACAATATAATTAAGCGAGTCATTTTCGAATGATCACATCTGATTTTAACTAAAATTGAAAATAATTCTCGAGACTGCCTATTATTTAACTAAAATTGAAAGTGGACCGTTATGACAGCCACTGCCACATATTATATATATAGATCAAAGAATCATTCAAAGAATTATTAAAAAAAAAATAACGATATTTTTACCGAGTGAAGCAACGCTTGCGCTTCTTTCACTAAGCGATATCTTGGGCGATTAGGTCAGCGACGATCAAAAAAGCAGATCCAGTGTGAAGTGAGATTGAAAATAAATTATAAAATTAAATATGAATATAAATATTTATTTCATGTTATATGAGAAGATAGAATTTAGAATTTTGTAAATAACTTTTTCATATTAAATAATTTTTTTTTTATGGTTAGTGGCAAATTTGCAACAGGTATATTTATATAAAAAGTTTATTTACAAATTCCTAGATCATCGACTCACCAGGGATCAATGGTCCCACACCACCTACATGAATGTTTTTAACATGCGGTATATATTTTGGTGGGAATAAGATTTGGTCCAAATGGCTTTGATCGGACCGACACTATTCAAAGTCTCTAAAAATTATACGATAAAAGTTCAAACAGTCGATCCGAACTGCTCAATATGATTTTCATATTAAAATGTACTCAGAGACCAATTTTATATATATATTTTTTTGAAAATTGTTTACTATTTTTTTATATACTTAGAACATCACTATTTCTGAACGGTCCAAAAAAAGTGATTATGTACGTATCTAAAAAAATAGTAAATAATTTTCAAAAAAAAATATAAAATTTGGTCTCTGAGCACATTTTAATATGAAAATCATGTTAAGCGGTTCGGATCGACTGTTCAGACTTTAATCGTATAATTTTTAGAGGCTTTGAACGGTGTCCGGTCCAAAGCCATTTGAACCAAATCTTATCCCCTTTCCGTCTTATCCCCTTTCTGTGAATCTTCTATATATGATAATATATGATAATACAGCTTAAGGTCAACAACTGAAATAATATTCAAAATTGGCCTGTACTACAAGTTATCTAATATAATATAGTATGTACAATAAACACTTCATTGTTGAATAAATTATAAATGTGCATATGTTAATAAAGAGCATCCAACTGCAGTAATGGTACACCGATCCATTGATAGAAACTAAATAAATTAGTGGATTACTCGTTTATTATGGCTATGAATAGGATAAAATTAGAAAGAACAAGAAACTCGTTGCGAGTAGTACGTAGCATGTCTATACTGGGGTGGCAATGGCACTAATCCAACTTGTTCTTTTCCTCCAATTCATAAGCATTGAATCTGCAAACACCATTGCTAAGCCTAATTGCCAAGATAGCTGCGGTGGAATTCCAATCCCATACCCTTTTGGCATAGGCCTAAGGTGCTCTATCTCTAAATTTTTCAATGTCAGTTGCAAACCAAGTTACAAAAATGGTACACCTACAACCTTACCTATTTAATTTTCATCCGATTCTGAATATAAGCCTGTCCTTGGGCCAGACACGTGTAGACAACCAGCTTGTATCCTCCCAGTGCTATAACACCACCACTAAGACCAATTATCAGCTTCGTTGGAATTTTGCCTTTAATGGTACATCATTCTGGGTCAACAACGAGAAGAACAAATTTACAGTCATTGGGTGTAATACATTTGCCTATCTCAACTTCACTAAGTACTCCACAGGGTGTCTTTCTTCATGTGATAGTGTAGATACCTTGAATAAGTATGGATCTTGTTCTGGAATTGGCTGTTGCCAAACAGCTATCCCCATAGAAACAAACTTGATCAAGGCATACTTTGATAATAGATACAACAACTCGGCGGATGTGTATAATTTCAGTCGTTGCAACTATGCTATGGTGGTGGAGGCGGCTCAGTTCAAATTCAACACAACTTACATCACTACTAACTGACAGAGTTCTAGTGATCAGGAACCATTTCCTCGCTTTAACCCTCAACCACTGCCTATGGTTCTCAACTGGGCCATAGGAAACAACACATGCGACATCGAACAAAAAAACAAATCCTCCTATGCATGCATTAGCAGTAATAGTGTATGTTTAAACTCTTTTCGTTATAGTGATGGTGGTTATTTATGTAATTGCTCTGATGGTTATGAAGACAATTCTTACCTTAATGCAGGCTGCCAAGGTCTTTCTCTCTCCAGCTCTTGCTCTCTTTTACTCTTTTTTTAATCTTTAATAGTAGCTGCCACGTTAACTGTCCAACATACCTCAAAAAAACAAAGAAAATTTATAAAAAATATAATAAGTTGCAGTATTATGTAAGCTTAATTATAGATATTATGTCATATTCATGCAGACATTGATGAATGTGCCAACCAAAATGCATGCTCAAAGTCAGGAAAGTGTCACAATTATATATGAAGGAGGATATCGCTGCTCTTGTCCTTTCGGCTGGCATAGCAACAACAATCCAGGAAAATGCAATCTCAACAGAGCACTTCTTATAGGTATATATGTTATTTAATTACCTTTTCTGGATAAAATTACTTCCATAAAGTTACAGCAATGAAAAAAGGCTTTAAGGATATAATTAATCAACTAGTAATCTAGTATAATCTCAAAATGTGCTTGGAAGACCAAATTTTATATATTTTTTAGAAAATTTTAATTATTTTTTAGATAGTTATAAAATTTTGTTTTTGGATGTTCCAAAAATCTTTTTAAAAACAAGTGGTAACTCAATTGACCTGTACAAATATGAATGAAGACATAGGAAAAACGATGTAACCTTCTACTCAATAAATTGTTTGCAATAACTATGAATGATTACTATTGGATTAAACAATTTAAAATCAGAGAGACCTAATATTACATTATCAACTTTAATTTTATGGAAAATAGAAAATGGTACCAGAGATCGTACCAAATTTAATTTTCTTTTTGTCCCACAAAGAAAATTATGCAATATAAGAATCTTAACCGCATAGTGTGATAAGTGCTGCTCATATATGAATTGAGGAGGCATGATGGTTGGACAGGTGCACGTCATCATGTGCTCTACATGTTAGCCATAGGCAAGGCTAAATTGAAAGATAAAAAACCGAGGGAGCTGGAGGGAGAGAGATAGAGATAGAGAGATCAGGGTTTTTAACTTGTCATGGCAACCTCTGCCAAGGTTCTTAAAAAGAGTTAAAGAGAGGAAGAGAGAGAGATTGGGGTCTAGGAGTAGGTTGAAATGTAAAACAACACAAGTTCCATAGCATATCTTCTTCTTTTTTAAAACTAAAAAATAAATCATATACACAACTCGCTATAACATTGATCAGAACTGAAGTTATATAAATATACATGTATTAGAATCAACATCTCCTAACTTTTGTACCGGAAATTAAATCAAATTTTCCCTATATTTTGTAGGAAGTGCTGCTGGTATTGTCGCTTTATTATTTGCTGGGTTTGGTATATATGTGGTCCTAGAAAGAAGAAATCTTTCTACAGTAAAACAAAAGCACTTTCAACAACATGGAGGATGGATTTTGTTGGAGAAGATGAAATCAAGTCAAGGGTTCAGTTTTACAGTTTTCACATAGCAACAATTAGAACAAGCAACAAGTAATTTTGACAATGCAAATATTCTTGGACATGGAGGCCATGACACTGTCTATAGAGGAACTCTAAGAGATCAAACGGTTGCAATTAAAAAGTGTAAGATAGTTGATGAGAGTAAGAAGAAAGAATTCGGAAAAGAGATGCTTATTCTATCACAAATTAACCACAAGAACATTGTGAAAATCCTAGGCTGTTGTCTAGAGGTCGAGGTTCCTATGCTTGTATACGAGTTCATCCCAAATGGTACTCTATATCACTATATCCATTACAAAAAGCAAGGTTTGCACATTTCTCTCGACACCCGTCTAAGGATTGCATATGAATCGGCAGAAGCACTTGCTTACTTGCACACTTTAGCATCTCCTCCGATATTCCATGGAGATGTGAAGTCTGCCAATATACTTCTAGACCAAAGTTACGCAGCAAAGGTCTCCGATTTGGGAGCCTCCATACTAGCTCCAACAGATGAGGTGCAATTTGTCACCATTGTGCAAGGAACGTGTGGGTACCTAGATCCAGAATACATGCAATCTTGCCAACTGACAGGCAAGAGCGATGTGTATAGTTTCGGTGTGGTTCTTCTAGAGCTCCTAACCGGCAAGCCTGTCATTGATTTTGATGCACCAGAAGAAGTGCGGAGTCTATCGTCGCTCTTCCTCTCTGCTATGGAAGAGAACAAAATGCAAAAGCTTTTAGATGATGAAATTAAACATGAAGATGTCATAGAATTGATCATGGCAATTGCTGAGCTAGCTAAGGAATGCCTTAGTATGAAGGGGGAAGTACGACCTATGATGAAGGAAGTTGTAGAAGAGCTTCATCGTATCAGCAAGCTTAAGCAACATTCTTGGGGACAAGAGTACAATCCTGAAGAAATAGAGATTCTACTTAGTGAACAATCCCATCACGACGTAAAGATTGAGCATACAGGCAATTATTTTAATATAGATAAGGAAGCTGAGGAGAGCATTGCCTTCGGTCGTTAATTAGTCTTCATTTCTTCGAGTGTTGTCCTCGGAATGACGCATACATATGTCCTATTTATGTTGGTTTTATTTGCATTTCCTCTATAATTTCTTAGTGCAACAAACTTCCTCTTTATGTATAGTAGTAGTTGTTTTGGTTTTCTGCTTAGTGTTACATTAATGTTGAGGGCACTTTCTCTTGGTATGTTATGAGTAATAATGTATTATTATTTTCTTCTTGTTTTGGTTTGTAAGTTATTCTATCAGCTTCCTTTTACAAGTATATATATAGTTTTCGCAAAATTCGTAGTTGATTACAAAATATGTAATAGGAAATAAAAAACAGTAACTCCTTTTTTTTCTCTTGTTGGTGTTGCCCTCCAACTAAAATATGTTAGACATTTAACCCTAAAATTGGCTTTTTATGTGTGCGCCCCTCGCATTCGAACCATCGGATCATTTTCGCACAATACTCTAATCGACCATTCTCTTCACATTACCAGACAACTATTTCTTTGTTGAACGGGCTATCTTGTACAGGGTTCCAATATGAAAATTGTAGCTGCTGAAAGTTCAATTTAAGTATTTTCTATGAAAAGGAAAAAAAAAAAAGGGGGTCAAATTACAATTCATAGCCATACATCTTATTAATTCACTTCCTGAAGATTGATTTATCATGGGCCCAAAAAACCGGAATCGGTGTAGGTTCGATGTCCATCGGACCTAGTTTGGTTCCGATGGGCACATCCACCGTAGAATCTGATCAAGTTTTAATCAAAGGGTTGCACAACTTAGCGGGTATTTTTAAAACGAATTTGATTTATTCTGATTAGTAATTAAACCGATTAAGCATCAAAAAATCTGAGTCGCTTCCTGTCTCTCGTGCGCTCTGTCCCAATTCTCGCACAGGCGACAGAGGCCCCTCTCTCTCGCTCTTTCCCAACTTTCGCACGAGACGTCGCGTCCTCCTCTCACGCACGGAACTCTGTCGGCTGTCTACTGTGTATCTATGTACGAAAAGTAAAAATAAAGATATAAATATGGTTAATGATTTTACCGCTATCCGCTCTGTATTTGGTTCGTTTTCACCCCTAACCAAGATAGACAAAGAGAGTTAAGAAAAAAAAAATTAAGACAAACTAAGCCTTGATACAGCCCACACACGTACCCTGATGTAGTGAACATAATTGGTTCCAATATTTGGTTTAACCGAATTTATTTTTTTTTAATTAAATTGTTCATTTTTCAGATTAAATTAATTGGTACGGTTAAATTTTTAAGTTACTTCGTTTTTTTATATTCAATTCGATTTAGATTTTTTTCAAAAAAAAAAAAAAAAAAGACCGAACCTACCGAACTCTATATGGTTCAAATCCATTCTTCAGTTGGTTAGGTTATATTTTTGAAAATCAAATAAAATTTTAATTTGACTATTTTCAATTCAATTTTACCCGAGCTGACCCAATAAACGCCCCTAATCTTTGCCCTTGAAGAAATTCAATTTTTTCCGAAACTTTTATTAATAGCATTAAAATAAATCAAACTTAAATAAATAACACTAGTTTCTGGAAATTTTCAAAAACAACATTTTTGCTAGATTATGCAGCGGAATACTTGACTAATTCTGCTAAATTATCCGGGGAACTAGCAATTCATCCGTTAAAACAAATTAGAATATTTTTGTTGTTTTTATATATTAAAATATTATCAAATGTTACGGTTTGACTCGTTGAATCCAAATTTTAATATAAAAATTATATTTTAATATGAAAATCATCAGGTCCTTTTGTTTTTATTCATTAAAATATTACAAAACTTTTGGTTTGTTGAATTAAATTGCATTTTAATTACAAAAGTTACGATTTGCATGACAAAAACTACTGAATTATTCAATAATCTTACTAAATTAATAATATTGTCAAAAAAATATTACATCATCTTATAATTAGTTTGCAATTGACTAGTTTGGATAATTTCCGGATCCGAATCTAGATAATTTTTTTAATATGGGAATAAAACTTCAGATACTGGTTGAGATGACGAAACGGAGCGGATATCCGGTAATATCCGTATTAAACCAATTCTTCAATTGGCACTGATTCTCTTCTCTTCTTAGCGATAGTGGGACTTGTATTTCATGAGCTTCAGTCAGATATTATTCTTTTAAACCATGCTTGCATGGGCCGTAAATCCGTAATTGTGGGCCGATTAATTCTGTTCTTATTTTATTCCTAAAGTTTAAAGCTTTTATTTTATTTCATGTTACATTTCCTTACATTATTTCTTTCTGATTTGTGTTTTTTTTTTTAATTAGTATTTATATTTTAAAGTTTATATAACTCAGTTATCAAATAATTATTCGTTTTGTATCTGTATTCGTAGATTATTTACTCTATATTCATTTCTATTTAAGACTAATTTAGTTTTGAATTTTGACATTTGTTTACTATTTGTATCCGCTGAGATGTGCTGAGATGAATACTGATATAGTATAAGTATTATCCCTCCGAATCCGCTCCATTTACACTGCTAATTGCGGAACACGTATCCTCTTCATTAACTCAAAATAAAATCTTTTGAGTTAATATATCTCGGTTCTCTGATTTTAAACAGAGCAGATCCGGTCGTCTGATTTTAACACAGTGATACTTTAATATTAATGCAAATTTAGTCTGCACGGATTTCAAAGCCGATCAAATGGTCCAGATGTATTACCTCAAAAATATACATTTTGAGTTAACGCAGAGGATTAGCGATGTCAATGGGTACGATACAAGTAGGGTGGAAGCATTTTCATACCCATACCCACTAAGAGTTGACTTTACCCATACCCTATCCTTATCCGTTAAGAATTTGCCTTAACCTATCCTACCCGTACCCCGTTAAAATTAGTGGGTAACGAAACGGTAGCGGGTGAATAACGAATAACACTAATATATTGGTTTTATTATTTTTACAAATATACTATCAAAACTCATCATGTCATACATATGCAATCACAATTATTAATATAAATATCAAAATACAAATATGCAATCAATTCTAACTAATAATTTTTTTATAAAGAAAAAAAAAACAAAAAATTCAAATATCTCTTCTAACAAATTCAAAATTCAATTCGTTAATTAAATAATAAAACATTCAAATAAAAAAAGTAATATGTTTAATATTATATTCATCTAACTAATATATTTACTTATGAATTAACGTTGATACAATGATATGAGAATATAAAATTGAATAAATTGAATATAATATTTATATATTTATATGTAATTTATTTTATATAATTACCCGTTATCTAATGAGTACGAAATAGTCTTTACCCGTACTCATATTCATTTAGCTAACAAAAAAAAAAATTCTTACCATACTCGTATTCAATAAGCTAAAAAAAAAAATCTTACTCATATCCGATTTATGGTATACGATACGGAATACGATACGGGCAGGATAAATGGGTAAACGGTTTTCACTGACACCTCTACAGAGGATACGAATTCCTACTTGCGAGTTGCGACCCTTGATTCACTCCCCAAAGTGGTGAAGCATTTCCCTCCCCGCCGAGCTGCCGTTTTACGGAGTTACAAAATCCAGGGTGCAACTCCGGAGAACAACGAGAGAGATGGGGAAAGGGAAAGCTATGGGATGATTCAGCTCTAGTAGATGCTTTTGATCGCGCCGTGTCCTCCTTTAAGGTATCTCCATCTGTCAGTGATTGTGCACCTATTGCTGTCTTAATTGCTGGTAAATATCGTGAAACCCTATTGAACCTGATCAAGAAATAGAAATAGAAATAGTAGAGAAAGAGAAATCATATTTTTCCTATCATTTCAGTTCAAGAATCTCTCTTTATCTGTTCTCATGCTTCTTTGCAGGAAGCACACTTCCAAACAGGTGTTTCTGAAGAAGATGAAAAGAAAACTATGCACGGTGATGGTGCTGAAGACAAAGATGAAGTTACAAAATGCAACACTTCTGATGAGTAAGTAGTGTTCAGCAAAATAAACACTACTTTTTGTGAGTTCTAGTACTGACTGTTATGTCCGCTAGTTACCAGAAAACCAGTAGTCCAGTACTGGTATTCCCTGATCAACAACCCTAGAATCATTATTAAGTTTCATATTTTAAATAATTCCTCTAGTCAAGCATCTTTCATGCATTTCGACCTCAACATGTTCCAATATTACATTATTTAACCCTCGATTAATATAATTGGTCCTAAATTAAGAGTAATTGGATCTCAGTTGTAATTGTTCAAGTGTTTAATTTCTACTGTGATTCCATAGACGTACATATCAGGATGAAAAGGCAGATAGTAAGGAAGAAACCCAAGATGCAGAACCTATCAAAGGCAGTGTTGAGAATTCTTATGATGAACTGCTAAAACAGTACTATGAATTAGAAGAAAAAAGGCAAACTATTCTCCAGCAGCTCTATGCACATCCAAGCTATTATGATCAAACAGTGCAACCTGATGTTTGTCATGCTACACCTGAACCTGCTGTGCAAGATCCACAGTATCTTAATTCCCTTTGTGCTGGCTACTGTTTGCCTGTTCCAATTCTGCCTATGACTGGAGGGAAATGTTGTGGGCCATATGGCTCCTGCTTCACTACATGCCAGATTTGTAAGAAACTAAAAATTATTTTTCTTTACCATGTATTTATAATCTCATTACACGGTACTGGTATTGAACTGGCACCAGTACAGACTTCCCATGGTTGGTGGCAGCAATACTGTATTTAAAGGAGTGCCAAAATTGTCTGTTTTCTTAGCTTGTTTATTCAACATTTTTAGTTATGTTTATGTGTGTTATAAGTTCATTGCACAATCAACAATTATGCATGTATTGCCAAACAAGAATTGCTGCGTAGGATCTGCAGAGTACATATCTTTCTTTTTTTTAAGCCATTGTTTCAACTCAAGAAGGTATGCTTCTTGACTGAAGCCTGCAGCTTTTGATTGTTGGTTATCTTTTATTACGAGTAATACAAGTATTGAAGTATCACACTCGAAAAAGATGTTTCATTGCAAAAATGTTATTGCCAGGCCTGGAGTTAGAATTGAAACTATGAACCATGCACTAAAGTAGCAGAGCTGGTTGTTACTGTTGGCTTTGTTTGCCATGGCATGGCACTATATTAAAAATACTAAACAAGCATTGAAGTACCAGAGCCGGTTTGTTACTGTTGGCATTGTAGTTATACATGTCTACTTGTGCACTCAAATACCATACTACTGAATTTTTCTGCACCTGACTGAAACTGTAACTAAATGCCCAATTCACTATTATGCTTTTGCAATTTTTGTGTTGGGAATTTGCAAATAAACTATAATCGTAATTTGTTCACGTGCAGGTGATAAGTGTCCTGAAAACTATGCTGGCTGTACTGCTGGCTCTACCATTGCTGCGCCATGCTTACCAGATCTGACAAAGCAGTCTTGTGGTACGGATCTTAAGAAAGGGATGATGGTGGCTGAAAGTGCAATGAGGGCGATTAATGCCAATACTTCTGGTAATTGTACTAATATATTATTTTGTACAAGAAAGTTTTGTGTGTCCGTGCAAAAGCTACATATTTTGTGCCTTTAGATTGAAAATGGGATTTATGTTTGCATAAACCATGTAAATTCTGAAATACCTCTCCTTAATAGCGTCCTCCAATAATCGAGCAAACTAGTTGAAGAAACATAAACAATTCTTTAGAATAATACTTTATGGATATACGGAATATCTAATGGTCTTACAGGTTTATTTACTAAAGGTCTTTCTTTTATCTCTAAAGAAAAAATTTTGGTGGTTCCTGAAACCTCAATTTCAGATGTAGGGTATCACAGGTGTAACCTGGAATTACTTTACCTTTGTTTTGTTCAGTTCATGGATAAATTTTTTATTCCTGATTTTAGTTTGGGTTATTGATTAGGCTTTATGGAGGTCACCATTGTTTACATGATTTACCTTGTGAAAAAATTGACATTTTTTTTTGGTTGTACAAAATCATAGGAAAGGAGAGTGAAACTGTTGCTACATCAGATCCTGACCTTGTACCTGTTTTGAACGCATGGTATTCTGCTGGTTTCCACACTGGGAGGTAAATATCAGAACTTTAATTTTCTTTTGGAATCTGGGAATTTAAGTTAAGTACTGCAATATTTGCTCAGCATAAAGGTTTTATGTTACGTATTGGTGTACCATCCTGCACTAAAACATATAACACTGGCATGAATTGGTTGGTATTGGCTGATATTGTAAACAGGGGTTGAGCTAGAACTTTTTAAATTCTTGTGGGAATGTTAAGTAAACAAGCACATTAAAATAAGAATAATATGATGAATACTGAAAAAAAAAATACTAAAAAAAATACTGATATTAATGAGACCTTACCTGTGTTTGATTGTAACCAATTTTGAAAGAATATAAATTGCATTACTCTCCTAAGTCCAAACCTACACTCAGATTTGAAACTTTCTTAATTTAGCATGATTACTTTAATGCCCTTGTGCCTAGGGGTATCAACGGGTACGGTAAGGGTTGGGTGGAAGTATTTTCATACCCATACCTATTACAAAATATTCTTACCCGTATCCTACCCGTACCCGCTATAAATTATCTTACCCGTACCCTACCTTTACCCGTTATGGTTGTCGGATAACGAAACGGTAGCGGGTAAATAACGGGTAATACTATTATAATAATTATTTTTATTATTTATTAAATAAAACATTAAAATATATACATTCATTTGACACATGCATAGTACTTTATTGGAAAAAAAAATCTTATCATGCTAAGCACAAATAAACCAATTAAAGTACTATTTTCAATGCCTATTAATATATATAATATATATAATTTTTCTTTTATAATTACCCGATCGGGTAACGGGTACGAAATAGGCTTTACCCGTACCCTTACCCGTTTAGATAACGGAAAAAAATATTTACCCGTACTCGTACCCAGTAAGTTTACGGAAAAAAAATCTTACCCATACCCGTATTATCGGATACGGTACAGGTCGGTTAAACGGGTAAAAGGGTGCCATTGACAACCCTACTTGTGCCTAGTGATGGCAGGAATTCCACCTGTCCAGCAATATAGGTAAAAGCTGTGAAGAAAGTTAGTGTTTGGGGAGAAAATTTAGGGGCACGATCTAATAGCGATTTTGTTTATGGTACTGATATGTTGTCGGAGGACGACAGTAACTTTTTGGTTAGGCCTTGTACTGAACAGGAGATTAAAGAAACTATTTCTGATCAGCCAAGCTGCAGTCTACAAAGTAGAATCATAAATATCGATCCACTCGAATTTAATTCTTAGAATTACTCTATAAAAGAAAATATTAAGCTTGTGGCCTTAAGATTACAACCTTTCAAAATTACAAGATTAAAAATCAAAATTCTATCTACATTTGACATTCTTAAGAATCTTGAACAGAATCTATAACACCGAAGACATTGCTTCGAAATCAAAGATAACTGTTGGAAGAAGTATTGAATTGCAACTGCCACTCTCAAAAGCAAAAAAAAAAAAAAAAAAACGGCACTTAGCTTATAGGGTCATTACATGGGAAGAATAAATTATTTTTGTTTTTGTCTTTTTCCATATTTCTATTTTCTTTTGTTTTGTAATTGTTTTACAAAATTACATTTCTCCCTGTTGTTTCTGTTTCCATGATTGTGGTCAAAAGTAGTGGAGCCCGGACCAAGAAAGCAGGAATTTATTGGGCCTGGCTTTAAAACTGAGCTTTAATGTGTATTGAAGATATATAGGGTTATAGGTCCTAATGCTCATTAGTTTGATTGCACTTTAATGTCAACTGAGTTTTATTCAAATTGAAATATTTGACTGTTTTAAATGTTGGGTCCTAAACGCATACCACAGCTAGTAACGTTGTATGCACTATGTAGTACTAAATTTAGGTTACCTTGAATCATTTTATATTAAAAATGAATGACAATATCATTTGTTTACATTTTCATTAATAATCTAAAGTTGACTTTGCAGGTACTTAATGGAGAAGTCACAGAAGAACAACTCCTGATATGCAAATTGAGATCAATTTTGAAATTTAAATTTTGTCGAACTCTGAGAAAGGTGACATAACCCATGCTTTTATCTGCACTTGCCTGTTTTTCATGATGTTGTTTTTATTGTTAGCTAAGGATGGAATGGTTCTTTATTGACCCAATGTAAATTCGGAACCGAATATCCTGTCCCTCTGTAGGTAGATGAATTATCCTTTAGTTATATCTGGGATCCTTCAGTTGTAGGTAGATGAATTCTCCACTTATACCATGATTGGTATGGTAGATAGCACTGTAAAAGATGGAAGGGTTGAAGAAATCTTCAAAAACTGAATTTGTTATTTTGATATTTGATTAGAGGTTTAAGGTTAATTGATGTCACTTGTTAAACCCTTATAACTCTCAGATTATATTTTGTTACTCCCAATTATGTGAAACGGTTGAAACTAAGACTAAATTAAACAGTGATGTTTTCTTCATTATTTTTATGGATGCAGAAACATAATTAATAATTAAGCTTTGTTAAAGATCATGAGGATATATAATTCCCTCTATACTGTTCTATCACGTATTAAATTTGCTTCTTATCCATTTTATTTTTTTATGCATTAATTTTTTTTGTCTTTTATTTTAAAAAAAGGGCAATATACAATTCCTGTTTTCCTATTTTTCTAATTCCTTTAGATCTCCTAGATATACATGTTTTTTACCTCTCGTTAAAATTAAAATCATATTAAACTAATTTCTGCCTTTTAGTTAATTTTTTTTTAGCTCCACCCCTCAAACGACACTGCATATATAAATAATACTTTTTTAATATATTACATTGAGAATGTTATTTGATACTAGATCCTCGCATATATAAATAATATTGTTTTTTAATATATTATTGTACGGACAACGAGCAGAATGTTGTTGGTCATACATACACTATTTCTTTACTAGACCTGTGAGTCATTGCTTTTCTTCCAACATTGTAATTAAACCATAATTGAGATTAATATTCAGCAGACTTTGAAAATCAGTTTTTGATCTAGTAATAGAGACAATGTCTTCTTTGTGAGATTTGAAATCTAGTAAAAAATTCTTAGTTAGATAATTTGACATCCAATATTTGCTCAAATAAAAGAAAATATATATGTGACCGCCACTAATGGAGATATTAGATATGAGATATTATTTGGTGTACATTATAGAATATGATATGATTAGTGCAAATATTTAGTAATATAGCATAATCAAGCTTATAATAAACTACATAGAATTGTAATTATACACAAGATTAATACAAGATTATATTTTTGAAAACTATCATGGTATCAGAGTAGGAATATATGTTGGAATAAGACAATCATCTATTCCAGGAATTATAGATAAAAAAGAAACTATATTATAGAAAATAAGCTTCTATACTTTTATCTTCTCCAGTCTAAACCCTCTTTATTCTGCTAGAAGATCTCTATTCCAAATCTACGTCTTATTATTCACTTTAATTCATCTTAAAACCTAAAGTAAATCACTATATTCATCTATTCTCCAACTTCTCATGTAAACTGTTATGTTAATCCAAACAGTTGCTCAGTTTTAAGCCTATCAATAAATAGCTTAATTTAGTTCATCTATTCCCCAACTTCTCTTTATTCAACAGAGGCCCTTTAATACTAGTGCGGATCTAGTCTGCACAGTTCTTAAAGCGGATCAAATGATTTAGAGACATTAACTCAAAAGATTCTCTTTCGAGTTAATGCAGAGGATACGAATTTGAAGAAGCACCATGGAGTTCCTATTTGACAAAAAAATTATATTGGATGTCCCAAATAGCAATAACTTTATTCTAAATTAAGTGCAATTTAAATAACTTTTTGCTATCCAGAATAGTTCTAATAAACAACTAATAATAAGATTAACATTATTTGAATTACTCTTATACTGAATTATTTTCATCCAAACGCATTTGAATTGAGTATCATTAATTTATTTTTCAAAATATAATATTAGATTGATATCTTTAATGTTCTCATTTTAATGTCTTTTAGATTGATATCTCGTACAAGGAATCGAAAATAAATCTGCTAAAATTCTGAATTAAGTGAACAATATTCTGAAATTCCTGCAATTCCGAATTCTGCTGTCGGGTTTTTTTTCGAAAACGCATCTCGAACAACTGGTTTTTTTCTTTGCACATATTTCGAAACAATTCTACAGCTGGATTCGAATTGCAAGAATTTCATAGTAATGTTCACTAGATTTAGGATTTCAGCAGATTCGGATCTGAATCGAAAATAAATCTACTGAAATTTTGAATCGAGTGAACAGTACTCTGCAATTCCGAATTCAGCCGTCGAATTTTTTCTAAGAACATATCTCAAAATAACTAATTTTTCTGTACACGTATTTCAAAATAATTCAACAGCTGAATTCGAAATTATAGAAATTTGAGGACTCACGGATTTGGAATTTCAACAAATTCGGATTCCAAGGAATCGTCCAAATGGACACAATTGTCCTTGTACAAAAATGTTGAGATTTTTGTGGTGGTCGGTCAACTGTACTTGTCATTTCTCTCTATTGGTTATTTTTTATTTTAGGAGATCTCTATTAGTTATTACTTGATAGTTTTTTTTTTTTTTGAGTAAATTATTACTTGATAGCTGATTGCTCAGAGAGCGAAATAAGTTGGACCGAGTTCACCAATATTGTATTTCTTCGTAATTGCTTCGAGTCGAAGTTTGGAATTCTTAAAACAGAAAGCAAGTCTATAGTGAAAGAATTATAATAATAATGAGATTTCTGCTTTTCTGCTCTTGCTGTGGGCCCACAAACCTAACACATAAATATGTTCATGTTGACTACCTTTCACGGACCAAAACCGTGTCCCCACAACCGACTCTAATTTTAATGGTCAAGCATGAACTCAAGTCTACCACAGTGGACTCTAATTTTAATGCTAAAAAATAATCTAAAACAATGACAATTTTTTTTTAAGTCAATTTTTTTTGTCTTATGAATAAAAAATAGTTAAAAAAAAAATCAAAATAGTAAAAATTAGTATTCTAAAGTTCATTATATAACTAATTTATTGAATTACTTAAATCGAAGTTTGAAGTTTATATGATAAGATTTTAAAATCACATCACGGAAGACCTTATGCTGTCCATGGCACCTAAGCCTTAGTCCTAATTTTAATATCTATGTTTGGTTGTTGCGTAAAATTAATGAGGATTAAATTATTTACTCCATCTCACTCTTCATATTTTACACCTTATTTGATCATTTATGCTATGAATTAAATTAATTTATATGAAAGAGTAAAATATTGAAAAAGAACTCAAGTCTATAATAGTGGGTCCTACAAATAAAATAAGTGTAAAATAAATTAATTCATCTAAAAATGTGGAGTAACTTATTGCAGAATAATTTATCTCTTATTTCATCTTACTTCTATTTTACTCCTAATTTTACTCCTTGAATATGAAGTAAGGAGTTTACTCTATTTCTCACTCCAAAACAAAACATGGCTAATGTTCATTTCAATCACGTACCTATTCGGAATCATATAGTTTGAGATATATAATACAAATGCTAATTGTAATGTTCAGTACTATATCAAAAATATATTGGGATCGGTTTTCTATTGTTTACCTACAGTTGTACCATTCTCACCATTCTCTGATTCCGTCCGATTCATATCTCACAATTAAAAATATATTATAATTAACACATGAATAGAAACATGAATAGAAGTGTCAATGGCACTCTTTTATTTGTTTATCCGATCTGTACCGTATCCGATAAGACAGGGTACGAATAAGATTTTTTTTTGTAAACTTATTAAGTACGGGTACGGGTGAAGATTCTTTTTTTTTTTATTACTAGATTGATAAGGGTAGGGTGAAGTCTATTTTGTACCCGTACTTGATCGGGTAATTATAAAAAACATTCTCTATATTATATATATTAATAAGCATAATACTTTAATTAGTTTACTTGCGTTTAGCATGATTATATATTTTTTTTCAATAAAGTACATGTAAATGAATATATATGTTTTAATGTTTTATTTAATAAATAATAAAAAATATTATTATATTAGTATTACATGTTATTAATCCGCTGTTGTTTCGATATCCGACAACCATAATAAGTAAAGATAGAGTACTGATAAGATAATTTGTAAGGATAAGAATAAAGTATGGATAAAAATAATTTGTAACGGGTACGGATATGAAAATACTTCCACCCAACTCTTATCGTCCTTGTTGACGCTCCTACACATGAAGAACAATTTTATTCAATGTGATAATCTCATCAACTTTAATAGATCAATTGGATGGAGTAAAAAAAAATACTAGTAAATTTTGACAATAATATTAAAAAAATAGATATACAGTGAGCCATATTTTACTTTAATTAAACAAATGTGATTATTAGCAAACCTCTAAAAATAGACAAAAGAGTACAGCGTGATTCAATAGAATCAGTTGACGAATTGGGGATGAAATTTCCCTGTGTGTGATTATATAATAACACACCTCTAAAGATAATTTTATTTGACAATCTTGACAATTAATGGGACGATTATCAATTAAAAAATAGTCTTTGTATCTCAAAATATTTTATGATTGAAATTTATAGCATAAATATTGAATCCAAATCATTGATCTATGTAATTATTCTATGTAATTATTCAACGAAGAGTGTTCGAATATTTTTATTTTTTGTCTCCTATGGATCTTTGTTTTCAAAACTTTTAATTTAAATATCAAAATAAAACTGCTAAATATGATCTATATAAATTTTTATCTCATAAACTTAAATATCATGACATTTTGACTTTATTTTAGTCATTATAAATATAAATACTTGTAAAAATACACTCTAACTTTTGTTAAATTATTTATCAAGCATTATAGAGGAAAACTATAGAGGTATTTGAATCCTCTTATTATTTAATTGATTTTTTTTAAAATATTAGTTTAGATGAGTAGATTAACCTTTTATAAAGCTAAGTCTACCATCTAGTTTATATAGAAAAAATAACAATGCAACTAATTTCTATAAATGATATAACATGCTTGCACAATATTTGTAGACTTATGGTGAACCTTATCAATAATTATTATTTTCTCGGAGTTATGGGCATTATCTATTAATTAAGGGGAAATTCCATTGCATTAATTAAGGAGAAATTCCATTGCATTTTATGTATACACCTCAAAAAGATTAAAATTACAAATCCCTCTATAGTTCATAATATCATATTTATCCTTTTAAACTTTAAAAATTACAAATTTACCCACTTTATTGCATTTTTATATCAAAACTTATTTTAATTTTATAAAGTACACATTTTATTCTTTATTAAAAAATTATTTAACTTGTTTGAAAAAATATCAGTTTTTTAATTGATTAGTTGCTGAGCACATGGTCAATTTTTGTACTTCTAAGTTCTAAGTAACACAAGTGTATATCTGAAAGTCATCGTATACATCATAACTAGACGAATTAATTGTTTTTTCCTCGAAAACCGATCAATTAAAAGACCGATATTTTTTAAAATAGGCTACATATTTTATTTTTAATAAAGAGTAAAATAGATATTTTATAAATTTAAAATAAATTTTAATAAAAAAAATAATAAAATAGATAAATTTGTGAGTTTATACAATCTACAAGTGTAAATATGGTATTATGAAGTTTAGAGCTCCACATAATACATACTTAATTTCAAAGTTTTTTAGGGCTCCACATGAAATTTCCCCATTATTAAATAATTTTTCTTTTTGGATTCGTTAGTACTTCTTGGTACATTCATTAGTCGAAACAAATAATTAATTTTAGATACATAAACAGTGAAAGCCCAAAAAAAAGGTAACCGACGACGACAATTCTAAGATACAAAGTTGAAGTCTTTCTCAAACAAAATCGAAGAATAGAAAAGAGCGAAGAGAGACAGAGCGCCTTCAATTTCGTGCTTCCTGATTCGCAATCCGAGGTACTCTCCTCAAATTCGTCTCTGATCCGCTTGATTTGTGTATTTTAGTTTTTGTTCTGTCGGTAGTAACACCTGTATAATTATAATCTCAGTACAGTAATTGGGTTTAAAGTTTTGGAGTTTTTTGTTTTTTTCTTTCCAAATTGATTAATTTAACTGCGTTCTTTCTTTCATGGGTAGTTTGGTTTTAGGGTTCTCAGTTGGAACTTTTTAAATTTATAGTATATATATCGGTTTAGTTAGTTTTGGTTTGTAGAGTTCATTTTTGTAGAACACAGCTTTCTCTATTGTTTACATTCTTTGCATTAAAGTGGGATTTGTTTAGGCATAATCTGTGGTTTTTGAAACTAATTAAGCCCTAATTCTGTGTCCCTAATGTGAAGTGTGATTTCTTCAGGCATAATCAGTGTTTTATGAAAATCCATGATGTTTTAAACATATTGGATCTTTTTATTTGGGCATTTGTAATTAAAAAAAAAGGTTAATTCAAGTAAAGTTTGGCCAAATTAATCTTCATCTTTTTAATATGAGATCTACCAAGACACTTAACAGATCATATAAGTTTGTAGCACAACATGGTAACTTGATTTTCAGTTCAACTCAATCTTGCGCAAAGTTAAAATCACAATATGTAGGGGCAAGCAAAATTGAAAAAAATCCTGAGGTACTTCTCCCAAATTCTGCTCCAATTGTCAATTCTCAGGTTTTTGTAGAAGAATTCTGGATCTTTATGATAATCTATTAGGTTTAAATGGTGACAGGCCATATCTAGCTTCCGGGGTTTATTTCTTTTTGTTATATTACGGTCTTGGTTGTAATTTTAATGTAAGGTGCATGTAGATGGAACTTTTGTTTAATACACTACAATTTATTTACTGTTAGGTTTTGTTATCCTGATTGAGGACTAAATCGTTCTATTTGGGTATACTGAGAAGCTACCATAGCAAATCTTGATTTCCTTTGTGATCCATTTATTTACTATATTATTGCAGATAAATTCACTAGCTATTACTGGTTTGGTCAGGCTTAAATTTTGTTATGAGAAACATTTAGCAGTTAAGTCCTTTGTGCTTTAATTCAACACAAAAAAAATGGTCTGTCGTATTAAATGAAGTTGGCATTGGAGTTTCAAAAGTTAACCTCATTTAGTGATTGTGTTATGAGTATATGATAGATAAAAATGGTCAGAAATAAAATAAAATAATGACCTGTTCAGTGGACAACAGCAGTTTTAATTGGCGTCTTATAATTCATGCATCTTATTTCACCACATCCAAAATTAGATTTGTTGACATTGCTAAATTTGGCATCTAAGATATATTTACCTCCTAATTTCAGAACCACACCTCTCATACAATCAACTATTTATAAAAGAGGAGAAGACAAGTTTCAAACCTTGCGTTATAGTCGACTTCTTCATTGCTAGGTCCACATTATCTTGCAATTCAAAAACAAGATGTTTCCAAACTCAAAATATCAGAGTCTGAGTGGTAAGTTTTTCTTCGTCCAAATAATAAAGTATGTCCCTAATGGTAACTTTTTCAGTTTAAAGTTTTGTTGCCTACTTTGAGAGCAAAACCTCTCGTCTTCATATCCAAGTATTGTATTTGACATTTCAAAATCTCACAAAGAGTTATATGATCCCCCAATCAAGGCATTAGGGTAATTTTGCCCTGAAAGATTTCTTCATTCTCAGAATTTTTCCTGTATGCATAGGTTGGAACGAATTTCATCGATTTTCTAAAATTAGGCATCTTTTATTTGAGGAAATAAAATTAGGTATCTTGTTATGCTAAAAGCCTAAAACTTGGCTTGCATAACATCTAAAAAAATCTAATTCCATCCGCCTTCTGTTATTAATCATCACAACATATTCTTACAGCTTTTCATGAATTCTGGATTCAAATTTCATTACAACATAAAATCTGACAAATAGAAGAAAAAAATCAAGTCATGTTTTTACTTGTAGATCTCTTTCATCCCTTAGATTCATAGACCCATCTCATAATACTAAATTTAATTCCTTTTATATTAAACCAACCAATAATTTATGCTTTTGCAGGTTCATCAGACAACATGTCGCAGAATTCAAACATGAGTGACAACCTAATGGAGAAGGTCACAGCTCTAGGAGAGCGTCTTAAAATTACGGGTACTGAGGTTAGCAAAAAGATGTCAGCTGGGATGAGCTCTATGAGTTTCAAAATGAAGGAGCTCTTCCAGGGGCAGCACCCAGCTGAGAAAATTGTTGAGGAGGCAACATCAGAGGCAATGGATGGTCCTGATTGGGCGGCCAACCTTGAGATCTGTGACATGATGAATAGTGGGAATGGTAGCAGTGTAGAGTTTATTCGTGGGATCAAGAAGAGGATCATGGTAATCAATGAATTACAAAATATTCTCTATGATAGTTCGCTGAACGTACATAATTTTAGCACTGAGGATTGAAAATGATTATGCATAATTACAAAATTTGCTACTTTCTGATAAAAACTTGCATATAATATTCATAGAAGTTGTTTATTTCCTTGGTGTATTTGTGTTTCTGCTTGTGGGTACATCAATCAGATTATGTCAAAATATAAATATCAATCAAAACCTTGGTGAAAATGTCTAATTAAGTGAGTATCCCCAGGAAAGACTTTGACTCAGATTTCAAGTGAATATACAAACATACACTATGAATTTCCGTCTGGCATACCATTGGGCAGATGAAGCCTGATGAATTTACATAGATATTTGCTTATTCTTTTGATGAAATTTGTACATGTTTACTTGTTATTTAAAATTTTAATGACTTCCACAATTTTGGGATGTCACAGTTGAAGCATCCCATGGTGCAGTACCTGGCATTGGTTTTGCTGGAGACATGTGTTAAGAACTGTGAGAAGGCGTTCTCTGAGGTAGCAGCCGAGCGGGTACTTGATGAGATGGTGCGGCTCATTGATGACCCCCAGACTGTTGTCAATAATAGGAACAAAGCTCTCACAATGATTGAGGCGTGGGGTGAATCTGGCGATGAGTTGCGGTACCTGCCTGTCTATGAAGAAACTTACAAGGTATGATATCATTGAGTTCATTTCTATTATCCACAGTCCAAACTAGCATAGGTTCCGTACTGTTACCTGTCAGTACAGATCTGATTGGTCCAGAAGTCGTGGTCATATAAGGACTGATATTTTTCCGAGGCTAGTAAACTGTGCCGAAACTCTGTATTTGGCCACTAAACTATGAATTATCCCTCCAGAGCCACATAATTTGTATATCCTTATCTGGTCACTCTGTCACCATTTGTGCCAAATACACATACGGAGTCTGACGCGGAGGATGATGGGAACCTGCTTTGGTCGTGCTGCTTTGTATTAATCCGAAGTGATGACAGAATGATCAGATCTGAATAAAATATGAGTTCAGTGGATGTGGAGGTATAAATCAAAGTTCGGTGACCAAGTACTTAATTTTGGCAAAGTTCAGTGTTCTCAATAAAATTTACCCAGAATATAAATATAGCAATCTTCATTGCCCAGGGGCTTAGTCAGATCTAATAAAGATTTTAACAGAGCAGTTTTGGCTAGCGCTGTTTTGATTCTATAGTCTGTGTGCTGCATGAAGCAAAAACTACTCTGTTAAAATCTTTACCCGTTCTTTTGCTGCAAATGTTGTGAGAAAAGCTATTTGATGTTCCTTCTTTGGTTGCAAATTGTAGAGCTTGAAATCAAGAGGAATCCGCTTTCCGGGGAGAGATGATGAGAGCCTGGCACCAATTTTCACCCCACCGCGAACTGTTGCTGAGACTGCTATGCAATCACATGCAGGAAGTGAATTCCCCCCACAGCAAGTTTACGGTGAAATGCCTCCCCCGGAATTGCGCACTTTCACTGCACAACAAATTAAGGAAGCATTTGATGTGGCACACAACAGTGTCGAGCTTCTCTCCACTGTTCTCTCCTCTTCTCCTACTCAAGATGCCTTACAGGTATTGCTGTTTTTGTCTGGTATGGATAAACAGTTGAAGACAGGCCTCAAATTTTGTTGTTATAAATTTAGCTTGTTCAAAATTGATCTTTTTCTGTCAAGTTGTTTTCTTTGTTTTGTGTCTAATTGCGCGCAATAAGGGTAATCAAAACTGAAATTTGAGAAAAATTGAGATGAATTGCACAACTCATTGTATGTCCATGAGGTTAATCAACTATAGGTGTGCATCAATTTTGAAGTCCTCAAATTTGTAAAGCAATATCTAATCGTTCCCCTAAAACACAGGATGACCTGACGGCAACCCTTGTTCATCAGTGCCACCAGAGCCAATTTACTGTACAGCGAATAATCGAGACAGCTGAAAATGATGAATCCGTCCTATTTGAGGCTTTAAACATCAATGACGAGCTTCAAAAGGCGATCTCCAGGTATGACGAACTAAAGAAGCCGCATGGGATTCACCAAGAGCCAGAGCCACCGATGATCCCTGTTGCGGCTGAGCCAGAAGAATCACCACGTGCCCCTAAAGAAGAGTCGCTTGTAAGAAAACCAGCTGGGTCTAGAGGCAGGTCGGGTGGAGATGAAGACATAATGGATGACTTGGATGAGATGATCTTTGGTAAGAAGAGTGGTACGAGTGGTAGTGGTACGAACGAAGGGGAGGGGAAGAAAAAGACAGCAGAGGATGATCTGATTAGGTTTTAACTTTAGTTTGGTGTGTCTAGCTGTTGGAATATTGAATTGTTTGGAAGGATGTGATGTGCCAATTTGTTTGGGTTAGTGTTGTTATATGTTTACAGGTGCATTACCATAGCTGACGTATGAATTACAATCATCCTGTGTCTATTTGATTAACTTTGCTTTTGTGAATTGTGTGCTTGGAAAGAATACCTTTGATTTGCAAAGTTTCAGATCTGGAATTTATTGAAAGGTCTTGCTACAATATCCTCTCTCTCTCCCCCCCCCCCAAAACGAATCCAAGCATTATCCATAGTCAATATCCATGGATACACAAATTATAATATGCTAGAGTGAATAGATTTCATCAGATGACTGAGAAAATTTGAACCCTGTGGTTAATACGGCAATTCAACGTTTGTAAAGGCTTGCAACATAAAATACAAGTACAAGAAGCAATTTCAGCAACTATATAATCAAATTCATACACGATCTTTTTGTTCAAATGCTACTGAAATGTTTTTGATAAATAGTGGATTGGTGAACAGGTCGCTGGGATAGAATAGAAATTGATAAGTTGCACAATATACAAAACAAGGCCAAAAGGGCAAAAACAGAAAAGCAAAATTTGTATTCATCCACCATTCATCTCATTCAAGAAAATGAAAAGAAAATGAGTTAACCATCATGTGCCTATCATTGTGAAATTCAAGCCGTCCAAACAAATATTATGCTAACATTAACAATGATTTATGAAAAACATGACAACAACAATAAAAAAAAAAAAAAAAAACTATAAAGATGATTGTTTTGTTCTATGACACAAGCAGCTTAAGTCCAGGTCTGAAAAGTGGGGGATAAACACTCCTCTACGATTTCCAAAAGATTAGGATTTTCTAATGCTGCTGCAACACGCTCCTTGTCATTTAGCTGCTTATTTACTGCATCAGTACCAAAATAAAGGTTTAGTACCTACTTGTTTCCAGCAATATAGCACAGGAAACTATTGAAACAAATTAAACAAAAAAGGGAAAAAAAATGTAGAAAAGAAAGTTCCTTTCTTTTTGGATAGCGTGACTGGTATAAAAAAATTTATAATCTACTAAAATATTTTGTTATATTTTTTCCAATCTGATAGTATCATGATCAGAGTGATCCAAAACAACACACATCATCACCAACTTATTGAATAAAAAAAAAAGTCAACATGTACTTACTGGAAGCTTCAGTTTCATGTGTGCCAGGTGCCACAAAAATATCAACCTAAAATATAGAGTAATGTTTCAAATACATCTATTAGCATCTCCAACAAACCAGATAAGCAATTTAACAGAGAAGGCCAATAATCTGCAGGACTGACACAGTCTTGCTTGCATAATTAATGCTCAATATTACAGATTTAAGTATTTATCCTGCCAGTAAACCTAAATTTAAACCTCCCTTGCTTTAAATAGCAATTCAATTGTGGAATCAAGCCAAAACTTGACAATTATATAACCCGCTTTCCCTTCAATTTAGCCCAAAGGGGTCCGTTAGACATAAAAAATAATAACATTAAGAGAAAATTCTGCTTTTGGCTCCTGAAATATTGCACTTGGTTCAATTTAAACCTTGACCTATTTTTTAAACCCCCTAACTATTGTATTTGATTCAATGAGACCCTTCTCTCACTTCTCCGGTGGCACTGCTAGCTCATCCCCTTCCCAATCAATGGTAGAAAATCATCTAATCTCTTTTTATAATGAGTAGCAGTTGTTTCTCTCTATCACATACAAAATTGATCCTACTATTGACCTCCCCAGTTGTAACTACTTAATCAGCCTTAAGAACCCCACATCGGCAAAAATAGTGAGAGAAGGGTCAGATTGAATAAAATGCAAAAGTTTAGGACCTTGATTGAACCAAAAAGGTAGTTAATGGCTCAACGGAACCCAAGTGCAATAGTTCACTGGCCAGATTAGATTTTTCTCTAATAATAGTAAAAGTAGTTGTAGTAGTGGTAATAATAATAATAAAAAAAATCAAAAGTTGGCATGGCCATGATGGCATGTACCTTGAACCTGGAAGGGAGACTTCGCATCAGTTTTACCCGTATGCAAAGGCCAATAATTGTCGCCATGCTACAATGCTCTACGGTTGGTGCAAAAAGTACCCTTAACAAAAGGAAGAAAAGAAAAAAAACACAAAAACAATCAATCAGAGACGATAAAGAAAAAAGATAGGACAAATCAGAGTTACACAAGTCATTTACACCAACTAAACACAAGAGTAACAAACTGTAGTTATTGTTTCATGCATAGGCCATCCCTACCCCATCGCAGAACGTCAAATTACCATATATAACCTTACAAATGAAACATGCCATACATACTCTGTGAGAGAGCATAAAAGTATCACATATCCCTTCAAAATGTGACATAAAAACCTCTGAATCACTCTCCTGCCTGACATAAGTAAATTAAAAAACCTCCTTACCCTGGTTACCTCTACATTTGTGGAAGGGGCACTTTGATAAGGAGATACTATTGCTTTTGCAAGGTATGTATCATATTTTAATACATTGTTCCTTTACTCATTTGTTCATTGGTCAATTATTCACCTCTTTTATAATTCGGTGTTTCTCGTCAGGGCTTCGGGGTAGTACTTTCTATACCAATTTGACAGCTTACTAGTTTATACAGTTATTCTTTGACAAAGAAGCATCAAAAAAACTAATAATAGAAAAAAAAAAAAAAAAAAAACTGTACCTTACACGCTCATGAACAACTTCAATAGAGTTTTCAGAAACAACCTTCAATTCTTCAAGAGAATAAGGGTGCTCGGGATCCTTTATATCTCTTATATGATTTGTGAAGTGTTAAGGAACTAACAGACTTAAATTTAACAAAATTCCCAACCAAAACAGTTCCCCAATTTAATTTCATGGGCTCTGTAGAAGAGATGGAGGGTGTATGAGGTAAAACGGAAATTTTCCAGAAAATCGTGCAAACTAAGAAATCTTACAAGACATATGATGATCTCATCATATGCATCATTTTTTTTTTTTCAAATTTACATCAATACCCCAAAATATCCATCTCCTCATTGTTTTCAAGGGAATTACCAGACAAACATTTCTTTCCCTCAATTGCAAGTGGCCACAGAAAGCAAAAATTATGTGAAGAAAAATTCAACATTTTGTTGTAAGGTGTAGAAGCATTCAGGTCTTTTCCATGTTTGTATGGACTTATGGGTGAACTTACTTTCTATTAAGGGAGAACAAGTTTCCAGAATTAAATAAATAGAAACAAAGGATATCAAAAATTTCTTGCTGGTCAATGGCCTCTTCGGCATATTCATCTACAATAACAGGTGGGTCCCTCACACGCCTCTCCTTTTTCTCATATACCACTGGATTAGCGTTTATTAAACCTACCACCATTTTGTACTACCTGAGAAATGGAAAAGAAAATAAGAAAATTTCAGAAATAATTGCCAAACTCTTATTTAAAGAAATAGATTAAAATATATGCTAGACAAGCTCATAATGTAACTAAGTACAAACCAGAATTTTCAATTAAACTATCATGAAAAGAAAACATATAATATGAATGAAAGAAAAGTCATAGAGAGCAATGAGTAGTGTCAATATCAGTTTATAACCCTAATTCATCTCAAGATTACATCTTTCTTCAATCAGATACCGAAATTTTACCAATTTTAACTTGCTAAACATTTTCCAATATAGAATGAAGACTAAAAGTTATCAAAATTCTATTATCCACTGAAACCTGCTCTCTTCTTATGAGAGAGGTAATGTTAGCTCTTAAATAACATTCACTAATTATTGCTGAATGAACCAAACTTCCTCAAGTCCTGTATAAAGAAGGCGGAATTTCATGAATACCCTTCAAAGACCTCAAAATTACATATTTGGCCCAGCAAAATTCATAATGTCGTATTTATCATTCTAAGCTATAAGAACTCTCATATTTACCCAGCTTAAAATATACCAATATACCTAAAAGACAAGTTAATCATGTTCAAGATTCTAAATTATAAATGACAATTTTAATTAACAAATTAAGGACTATATTCTCCCTCCCTTTCCTCTCCGTTCTTTCACCAAATGCTAAACTGAATAGTACGCGAATACTCCCTTCTACTCCTGTATTTGCCTTCTCTACTATGTGCATTTTGTTCTCTCTCCATTTCTCTCATATCCACCCTTCTAATCAAGCATCAAGCTAGCTCAATATAGCATCGAAAGTAGAGCCATAATGACTTAGATGGGAGCACGTGCTTCAATCACTCACAAATCGAGTAACTAATTTCTGAAATTTATTTTTCCCAGGTTGTTCACTAGCTGTTCAAAAGATCTTACGAATTTACGACCGCCTTATTAAATAAAAATTTGGTTAACATTTTGATGGATAAACTTAAACTACATGTATTATTTATTTTCATCTTTAGCGCTTTCCTTTTCAAGTTTTGTTGCATTTACTTTGTTGATATTTTCATATCCCTTAAAAGGAAACTTTGTTGCATTTAAATGTTTTTACAAATGTGCTTTCCTTTTCAACTTAAATTTTCTATCTAATACGAGATGAGCATGGCTTTTGGATGGGAGGATTTCAAGCATAATTAGGCTTGATTTCAGTTCTAAATGCTGAACTCAAAGATGTCCAACTTGAGCTTCAAATGGCGAGGGGAAAGGGGTTTGGAAAGATGATTGTGGAGACCGATTCAGTAGAAATTTTCCAGCTTTTACAGAGTGAAAGAGAGGAAGCTAAGAACGGCACTTTGGAGCAAATCCAGGTGCTGTTGGCCAAAGACTGGGAGGTGAAGATCATGCAAACCGAGAGAAAATGGAATGGTTGTGCTGATCTATTAGCAAAAAAATGCACTTTCAAGTGGCATTATTTTTAGATCCTTAAATTTTACTCCCCATTTTATAAATACTCTATATTGTGCGGATGTATTAGGTGCAAATTGTAATAATTTGTTTAATTATGTTTAATAAAATGGGAGGTAATACTTCTCTGATTGCTATGCCATAGGAGGGGTGTGTTTTTTTCCCTTGTTTGATCAAAAAAAAAAATTAAGCTTAATTATGTGATCAAGCATCATTTTCCTTTATACTAAACTTAACTTGAAATGCATAAGTATGCCTCCAATTGAGATTCAATTTGGTAGCATACTGGTATCAAGTTATCTCTAGCGGTTTGTGTCATGCCTAATATATTTTTGTGGGGGCGTATGTGTAATTTTAATGTACTGTGTTGCGAGGGTTCTGGTAAAAAAACTCTACAGCTTCATGGGAGCTGGCTTATTGATAGGAACTAGTACAACTTGTAGCTTTGAAGAGTTATCTTGCTAAAAAGGAAATATTTTCCTAAAGTTTTGACTTGTTTCCTAAACTCAGACTAGAACAAAGTGCAGATAGTGATTTAAATCCAAAAATTTGAAGTTATTATTGTGTGTATACCAGCTAATAATTTTTGTTATGATAGGCCAATTACATACTTGTTGGCTCCTCTTTAATTTGCTCGATATTTTGTTTAAAGTGACTTTGTATAATTCATTTTTGTATATACTGCTCAAATGAAATTTACTGATCCAAGTATGGTTGACCGACAAAATACCAATAAAAATACTATACTAGAGGTATCAAAATTCTTCAAATTGAAAGCTATAATTGAATTTTGGGAATTTAGTCTTAATTCACACATGTAATGGTAAAGTCCATGAAATTGAAAGCTTACCTACTGAATTGGGGGCAAGGCAACATCCATATTCAACAATTTGTTTGCTTATAACAGCCATAAAAAGCATACTAGGATCAAAATACCAATAACATACAGTGTGCTATAGTTGTCGAAATTGTAATAACTTGAACATTTAATATATCCAGATAAATTAATGAACTGGTACAAAATATAGAAGAGGAAGAAGTGCGCGCGAGCGAGAGAGAGAGATGGCTGACGTACCTGTTGGAGAAAGAGCTTTCGGAGCAAAAAAAAAAGCGAAGGAGGAGAGGCGCAGCAGCGAAAGAGAAGAAGAGAGAGAGAGAGAGAGGAAGGTGAAGAACGATGGAGAGACGACGGCTTCTTTGTTATACGCAAAAAACAACGGAAGGACTAATGGGAAAAAAAAATAGAGTTAAATAAAATTAAATAAATTTCATTAGAGAATTGAAAATACAGCAAAAAAAGGGGTGAAAAAGAACCGGATACAGAGCTCATAGGGGTAAATTAAAACCATATTTTTATTTTTTTTAATACAGATACGAGCGCAGACGGATACGAATACGGATATGGATTTCCATCAAATTGGATATTTATTAAAATAATATTAAAATTCATAATATTTATCTAATTATAATGGGATATGTTTGGTTGGATAACTATTCAGAATAACATATTTGGTGTTTGATTGTGTTAGAATAGCTAGAATAATGAATCCAAACTTTTTGTCAAATAATAGGCTATTTTTAAAGGTTTTGAGAATTGACTATTCTAATAAGACAAATAATAACTATTCTTGATTTAGCTATTCTAACTATTTTTATTTTGCAACCAAACATACTCAATAGTGAACAGCATAAATTTTTTATAATATATATTAAAATATATGATATATATCTACTATTTAGATATGGATAATTGAACTATAAAACTATATCAATATTCTTATCCATACAAATATTCAAATATCGGATATCCATAATTAAAATTTTGAATACAGATAAGATATTATCCATACTGTTTTCATCTCTATCCACGTGTCCTGCATTTAGAATTTGAAAAAGGTAAAAACAGTAAAAACAGAAAGAAAAGGAAAGAGGAGAAAATAGATACTATAGTTGTAGGATCTTCCTCTTTCAATGAATAGTTGAATATTAATCTAATTACAAGATTTGCTAGAATTAAATTCTCTTTCTTATAATTCCCTCGTGATTCTATTCCGATCAGGAAGTAACTTAAATTATACTATTAAACTATAATCAACAAAGTAATACACACACACACACATATATATTAGGTTCCACTATTATTTGGAAATTTTCTATGAAGGGCAAATGTGATATTTCAGTGTTTTGTAAGGTTGGATATGAAAGTCAACCTAGAAAAATGCAGGAAGAAAAGAATTTGCACTTTGCAAGCTATATCCAATTCCAACCGACTAAGAAGGATAAAGACATCTATTATTATTGAGGAACAAATAATAAATTGCTCGTCACTCCCACAAATTTGGACTTTTTGAACATTGCCATAAAAAATTGTCTCCCAATAAGGTGATGCCAAGTTTCATTGGTCTTATTTGCAGAATTTTTTATTTATAAAAAAAATAATATGCAATATTACGGATTAGTTCATAATATGGATCAATATTTTTATTCTTAAAATTTTAACGGTCGATCCAAATCGTTTAATATGATCCCGTATGAATATATACTTACATGCGAATTTTAAATTTTTTAGAATTTTTTACTATCTTTAAGATAGGTAGAAAATCACTTGATCTGAAAATTCAGGACCACCCAATAACAATAACTAAGGGTGTTCATTGGGTCCGGTTTAATCGGTTTTGGACCGAACCAAATTAGTTTGGTTCAAACGGTTCGGTTTTTTCAGTTCGGTTTGCTTTTTAAAACCGAATTATAACTTCGGTTCGGTTCTGTTTGAAATTTTGAAAACCGAAATAACTGAACCGACCGAACTTTTATATATTATGAATTTGGTCCCGGACCATCCCGGTTTATTTCTTAATCAATTGCTTTAAATACTTTGGTTTATTTCTTAATATCCCGATTTATTTCTTAATACTCCAATTTATTTCTTAATATACTTCGGTTTATTACAAAACAATTGTTTTAAATAAAAAATTTATAAATTTCGGTTTGAACCGAACAAACCGAAATAAAACTTTGGTTCGGTTCGGTTCGGTTCGGTTGCAATGCTAATTCGGTTCGGTTCTATTTTTGAAACCGAATTATAACTTCGGTTTGATTAGTTCGGTTCGGTTTGAACCGAACTGAACCGATGAACACCCCTACCAATAACAATGATTTTCTACCTATCTTAAAAATAGTAAAAAAATTCTAAAAAATATAAAATTGGGAATGCAAGTACATATTCATGTGAAAATCACGGTTCGAATCGACCGATAGAATTTTGAAAATGAAAATATGGATCCGTATTACGGACAAAATCATGATATGCATAGTACCATAGACTCACTCTAAAAATAATATAGGATATTCGACGAATTATATCACGATTTTATATTTTATAGAAGGGATTTTTTTTAAAATTGAAAAAAAAATATTCTTTTAGAAGTCTTTGCAACATTTGCACAGTAGGCGGTATGGTCTATAGAACAATCAATTTTTGTTTTCAATTCCTTTTAAGGGTTTCTAAACAATTCTTTTAGGATTCCCAAAGGAACAAAAACAAAATCAATTTCTTGTGTTATATCAAAATATGGATAAAATTCATCTAATCCTTTATATTATTTTTATATAATTATTAAAAAAAATCTGGTTCAAATGTCTGTAATTTGAGAGTCCACAGCTCATCTTCAGTTTCTTTTTTGGATTTTTTTAATAAAACACTATTTTGGTGAAGTGTTTTTTAAGGGTAGACGAATGCCCTACCTATAATTCTATTAAAGGTTTTAGAATTAATTATAGGTTTTACTTATTCAAGGTCTTTGAATTCTGGTCATTTCAATGTAGTTCCTGACGGAGAAAATCAAGTTGTTTTTTTTTTAAATATCACTAAATCTTAAAATTTTACAAAATCAACATAATTACAATTATTTTTACAAAAATTATCTCCACTGGAAATATCACTCGGTATGAAAATTTAGAAACCGGATACTGTACTCGGGGGCAACTATCCTTTGCAGAGTTTTCAACCTGCAGAGCTGTGTGGAGCTGATCGGACGATCCAGATTTACTCTCAGCTGGTGAGTGCTTGAATGATGGAGGGGGCAATATTAATTTTTCTTTGAGATTCGTGCCAAAATCTTAATTAGTATATTCGATAAAAAAACGAACAGACTAGATTAAAAAAACTGCACAGCTCCGCAGGGTAAAAACTCCACAAAGGATGCGATTCTCCGTACTTGGTATTATATGCCACACAATATTACACGCGAATACGACCATTTCGATTTTTTGTTGAAACCGAATTTAATTCTCGGTTTCAATTTGAAAACCGAAAATGATTCCGGTTTCATTTTAGAAACCGAAGATGATTCTCGGTTTATTTTAGAAACCGAATATCATTTCCGATTTTTTTTTTCTTTTTGCTTTTTTCCACACCGGAAGCAAGAAAGAGTGGCTCATGGGTGAATTTTTTTTATTTATATCTCACCAAACCCTCCACCAAACGAGCCTCAAATCTAATTTTTATTTATTAGATTTTCTGTGACAATGATAAGGAGTAGGTTTAAAATGGTTCAAATTCAATATCTAACATTATATTCGGTTTTCAAACTCTTATACCGAGTGTCATTTCCGGTGGAAATAATTTTTATAAAGAAAGTTGTAATCATGTTGGTTTAGTTTATTTTTTAAATTTAGTGATTTTTTTAAAATATATTCGGCATGGTTTCATCAGTGTCCGGCTTTTTTTATAATATAAAAAAAAAATGGTTTTCATTATCGTTTCTAGCGTTACCGATTTTGTCCTTCTAATACTTCATTCTATGATTCTAGCATTAAAATTTACGTGAATGACACTAAAATTTGTATGAATCAAGAATACAAATTTAATACGAATCAGACAGCTTCGACCACATATCAAACTAAGATGATAATAAAACAATAAACAAAAGAAGATGATATGAAACGCAATGAGACACGTACACGTGTCTTTGTAATTATATAGTTCTAACCATAGTGACAAAGTTCGGTTAGGTGAGGTCGAAAATTTGTGATTCGAGAATAATTTCGGTATAATTCGGAAATGATTCGGTATTATTCCGATCAGAGATCTCAGTCTGTAAGAGAGCAAAAACAAAAAAAATAATCAAAAAATAAAATTCTGAGAAAAATTCAGAAAAAATTCGGAAAAAATTCGGAAAATTTTCGAATTATTCGGAAATTATTCGCAAATCTTGTCACTATGGTTCTAACACCAAAAAGTGTTCAACTTGTTGATGTAATGCACCATGCAGAAAGAACAGATAATTACAATTTAGATATATGTCCATCATAACTTATTTAATTATATATTTCCTCATTCAAAATTTAAAAATTAGTTATTTTTTCCATCTAAACATATCTATTTTACTAATATATTCATTCTTAATTTTTTTACTAAAGAATATTCATATTAATATTAATAAAATAATATATCTTATTTCATGCTATTTAAATCTCAACTCTAATTCATCCTTGAACCAAAAAACAAAAACAGAATACCCATTAATAAACTTTAAATATACACCAAAAAAATCTTTACATCATTCCAGTTTCACCTCACCAGAAAATTTTGCAACTACTACACCTTTCACGGATTCGCTACGATCCGAATATGGTGAACAATAATTCTAAAATTTCTATTTTTCCAAATCCAACCGTCCAATGATTTCTGTGCACATATCTCAAAACAGTTGATTTTTCTATGAACGAATCTCGAAATAATTCAACAGTTGGATTTGAAAAAACAAGAATTGTAGACCATTGTTCATAAGTAAAGAATCGCAGCAGATTCGGATCCCACCTTTCACACATAAATCTCGGAGATGATTGAATGGCTCTGACAAGACATCAAGCATGTTTTGGACTAATGACCATCGAACTGTTCCTCATTCCTTTATAAAACATACGGGGTTAAAATAACTTAGACGGTTGAATTTGGAATTTCAGGGTCTCTTAAATTCCTAAGAATTTTAGCAGATTTGATTCCCTCTATGAAATAGAAAATTGACTCATAAAGAAATAGATGAGGACCTAATTACAAAAGTTCATACTCAATTTCACCTTTCTCATTTCTCCAATTCCACTTAATTTTTTTTCAGTGCCTCTATTCCAATCTATTTCTCTAGCCGACCAAAGAGCAATGTATATTTTATTGGAAACAAAATTCCCGTTAAAAGAAAAAGAAAATAAAAGGCAAACGACGCCCTCTCTCCAACAGACGAAAATTGCTGCAGGTTGCAACTAGTTTTAACTTTTAAACGCCATTGTCTTTTGAAAATCTTCGCAAAACCTACAAAATTATGAGAAAAAATCAAACTCTTAATCTTTAAATAACCAACAGTTCTAAAACTTTCTACTTTTTTTTTTTTTTTTTTTTTAACACCATTGTGGAGGAGACGCAATGACACTTTTTGAATAGAGTTCAGGATATCTATGGGCCCTTCTATTTTTGATAGAATTGAGCGTAACTCTACTTGGATCTAAATGTGGTCCGGCCCAGGAGCAAGGTCTATCCTGAGTCCAGAATAAGCAGGTTCTGCATGAATTTTTTGCAATTACATATTTTTATATTTTCGAATAATAAAGCTATAAACGTTTCATGTAATCATGTTACATATAATATGCCACAGGCTCCTATTGGGTTTCCAATTGCCTGTGTAGAATTTTTGTACGATTGTTGTGTTGACGTATTTATTTTTTAGAAAATTAGAAGTTGTGAAGACATGAGAGAGAATCAAATTTTTTAAGATTTTTTTCTTTTCTTTTCTTTTCTAACTGTACTATCTTTTATTTCTCGTTGATTTGAAGTGCTTACTAGCTTATTTTTATACCACGTCACGCAAAGAAGTTATACCATTTAACCAGGGACGAATCCGTATATAGCAACAATCATTTTTAATCCTTTTTTTACTTATACATAATATTTTATATAATTTAAATTTAAAATGCTAAAACTACTATAAAATTTACTTTCATACGCACCCTAAAAATTTTATATCATTAACTCGCAAAAAATTTACATAATTAATATAATTCACATTTAACGCTCGTAGTTTAAAAGTCTGAAAGTATGATTTGAATTATCAATTATGTGATTGATAATTAGTGGAGAATGATATTTTTTTTTTAGTGTAAAGGTCATCATCGTATTAGGATATTACAGTTTATAGATGTTGCAATGATCATGATTGGTATTATTAAATTAAAGAATTTGTATAGAGCTCATACATGTGTCGTTTAATTTTTTTTTTTTTTGGTCTTATTTAGATGTATAATATATATGATATAATAATTATTATTAGATAAATTTAAGATTGTACTGGTATCTTTTTATATTTTTTATTCTTTATTAAAATTTACTACAAAATTTTATCTGTTCTTAAATTATAAATTATTTTCAAAATACTCATACGTATTACATATGTAGTCCATAAACTGAATGTAAATTAAAAACTACGTTTTAAAACATTGATCCCGTTGACACTATCATTGAATTTTCCGAAGTGTTTTTAATTTTATTATCATTTTATAAAAGAAATAATACACAGTTAACATGGAATTGGAAATAATTCTAATATTATCCGGTACACATATGTTATCTGAATATATTATCCGAGTACTATTCAAAAATAGCACACTTATATATTATCTGCGTATCACCCATGAATTTGATAATGTGCATAAAATGTATGATTGTTACTCTTAAGATGGGCCAGATGGCACTCATATATGACTTTTTATCCTCCTTATTACTACATATGCACTGTTTTTCTGCCAAATGAGATGATTCGAACTGTTCTTTTAACCTGGCACAAATCTTAAAGGGTATCTCAATAGTTTAAAATTTAAACAGGCACATGATTGAAATTTGATCCGGTTGAGATTAAATCTGAATCGTAAAGTTGTGTTCCCATTGTGCTGTACTATAGTCTCCAGAGGATATATATTACTTGTGTACCGGATAATATTAGATTTTTTTTTTAATTTCTTATCAATTCTCTCTGTACATATCTTTTTTTCAAACGGTAACTAAAAAAATCCGTCGAATTTTGATCCGCGGATTTTATTTGGATGATTGGATCCGATTCAGTTCCGAGTTCCGACCCGACGAGTCAGCCGAAATTAGAAAACCGACTTTTGTTTTCCATGTCGACCTTGGGAAACAAGTCACTTCCCAAGGAAGTTGTGCCGTAGATCTCCGAATCCAACGGCCAGAACTAAGCCTCTCGCTTCTTCAATCCATTTCTTTCTTAAACCCTATACCTTTCTTCTTACTCGTACACCATGCCTTCCGCACATCAGACCATACTCTCCCTCGCGACAGCCGCCGCCGCTGCGGCTGGGCTCACCGTAGACCGGGCGTACGCCGATGGTCCCTTCAAAATCCCCACCTTTTCCTCCTCCTCCTCCTCCTCTTCTTCTCCGGCGGAGGGAGGCCCATCTCCTGCGCAGCAGGGGCCCACAGCCACAGGTCAATCTCCGGCGAGTAATGAGGAGGTGCCTAAGGTCAGAAATGATAATCCTAGGACCACCGCAGCCGGGTTTGATCCAGAGGCCCTTGAGAGAGGCGCCAAGGCTTTGCGAGAGATAAATAACAATTCTCACGCTAAAAAGGTTTTGATTTTCTTTGATTAGTCTTGATACGATCAATTGTGTAAATTGAGTTTAATGCATTGCATCTTTTTTAAAAATCCTTTCAAGTAAATTCAACACCTTGGTTATAAAATTTTTGCACTTTCTTATTTTCATTCATGTGAAAACCTACAGTTGTTTTCACCTGCTTCTACTGATTTGGAAAGGGTGCGATAATTAGTAGATTGTATACATAAGAGAAACGGAAGCTCTGGAGAAAAGGAATGCAAACCTTAAAAGGAAAATCATACTATACTTAGAATAAAGTGAAAAATGCATGTCCTTGTTTTTCCATGGAAGTGACATAAATATCATTTTACCTGCTTGTAGTGATATCTGAAATAGAGGAGAAAAAAATAGCAGGTTATAAACACAAGTGAAATGCAGGATCCTAAAAATGAGGGATTTTTCTGTGGTTTTAATTTTCGATGGATTTGGGAGAAGGGATCCCATTATAAAGCTGTTACACAAGGCAAAAATGAAAATATAATTTCATGTTTTTTCCATACAAGTTGAATAATAATTTTATTTTTCACGAGCTTCTATTGATTTGGGAAACTGTAAACTCAAGGGAAATGCAGACACTGGGAGGGGAGAAAATTTTCTATGGCCTCATGTTTTGTTAGGTTTGGGAGAAGGAAACTTTTGTAATTGTGACAGTTTTACTTTTAAGAGGAAACTACAAAATTGAAAATAAATAAATGTGGCTAATTACTTTTAAATCCTCCAATGCCCAAATCTACCATTCATTCATTTCATTAGATCAGTAGGTTCTTATGTATATTTCAATTTGTCTAGGTGTTTGAATTGATGAGGAAGCAAGAAGAGACGCGTCAAACTGAATTGGCAGTGAAGAAAGCTGAGTACCAGGCTTTGCAAGCTCAGCACGAGACCGTGAGTTGAATATATTTTTTTCGTTTCTTAAATATCCATGCCTGATTGCAATAAATTTTGCCATCATTGAACTCGTTTCTTATTTTACTGAAACAACTTGGTTTGGCCATTGGTGGTGTTTGGTTGAGGCCTAAGCTATTCATGTTTGGTTGAGGTCTAAAGTTATATCATGACCTAAAGCTATATTAAATTTGACTAAAGAAAGAGGGGGGATAATAGCCGGTGACAGTGGGGCCATAGAGGGACTAACTCTTAGCCACCTGGAAAGGTGGTTTAAATTTAGAGGCCTAATTTGAGAGTTACGCCTAGTTAGGCCAACCTAATTAATCCGCATTTGGTAGAATAAATAAGGCCTAAGCCCCTTATTCCATGATTTAGGCCTCAACCGAACACCACCAATATATGAATTATCCTATAGTCCTTTATTTGTAATGGTGGATGGAAAACTGACTTGATGTGGTATTGCAGGACAGACAACGTGTTGTATATGATGAGCAGAAAAAATTGGTGCAGCAGCAAGCCCAGACGAAAGCCCAGATGGCGCGGTACGAGGATGAACTGGCAAGGAAGAGAATGCAGGTTTTATTTATTCTTTTCTTTCTTTCTTTCTTTCTTTTTATACTCTGCATTATATTTTCATGGAAAAAGAGAGAAGGGATCATAATAAAGCTGTTCAAATGTTTTATTCTTTTTATACTCGGCATTTTTCACTGTTGCTCTGCCCTTTTCTTCATTTAATTCCTTCATGATATATTCCACCTGTTTGCCTTGCCAACTTGAATAAAAGAAATAAAAAGAGTATCATTGGGATCACGACACCATACCGACTGAAATTTTGCTTCGGATGGCAGTAACATTGTTTTTTACTGAAAAAGACAGAACAGTGCTTATGCTTACTTGACTTGTTTGAGCTTACCTAATTGTTCGAGTTTGTCAGATTAACATTCTACATATAAAAGCAACATACTTCCTTTGTTAAAGAAATGATAAATCTAGGACATATTACACAGTTTCTCAAATAATAAAGGTTTTTGTAATGATAGGCAGAACATGAGAGCCAGAGGCATAGAAATCAGGAGTTGGTAAAGATGCAAGAGGAGTCATCTATCCGGCAGGAGCAAATAAGGCGGGCGACAGAGGAACAGATACAGGCACAGAGACGGCAGACAGAGCGGGAGAAGGCCGAGATTGAGCGGGAGACTATTAAGGTCCGTGCACTGGCTGAGGCTGAGGGCCGGGCTCATGAAGCCAAGCTGGCTGAGGATGTCAATAGGAGGATGCTGATTGAGAAGGCCAATGCTGAGACAGAGAAGTGGGTATCTGCTATCAATACTACTTTTGAACACATTGGAGGTGCTTTTGAAATTTCAATTTCACTTTGTATATGCAACGCTAATTTCATTGTATATGCACCTTAGTTAAGTTAGTGTCAAGTATGTGATTCATAAGTTGGATTCTCTCCTCTTTATATTCTTTCCAGGCGGTCTCAAGGCAATATTAACAGATCAAAATAAGTTAGTTGTAGCTGTTGGTGGTGTTACTGCTCTTGCAGCTGGGATATATACTACCAGGTTGGATGTTATTATTGTAATTTTATTTGAATTTTATATTTATTAATTGTTTTTTGAAAGACTAGGTTTGAATCCTGAACTGTTGAACTTGGTTAGGTATAGGGTTTAGGGTGCTGACTAGGCATCTTTGGAGATGCCATAAGGTTTGAGGATGGATGTGAAAAGAATTAGGAAATGTAGCATAAACTGAAAATCTGACAGTTTTTGGAATTTACAATAATTCTTGCCGCTGATGTTATGTCAACAATTGACAGACACTGTAATTAAGGCTCTATGAAAAAAAAATGGTCGAATTACAATAACCAATCTCAAGCAAACATTCTTATTACAGTTAGTGTTCAAATTTTTATTTTCATTTTCCAACAAAAAAGAAAAATACAAGTGAATGGATACTGAAGCCTACTAAGCCAAACTGTACCTTCCCATGTTCTGCCCAGCATGTATAACTCATTATCATCACTAGTAAACATGTTTTGCATGCCATGCCAATACTCACCTGTATGCTTATATTTTCACAGAGAAGGTGCAAAAGTAGTTTGGGGTTATGTTGACCGCATTTTGGGCCAACCATCCCTTATCAGGGAGTCATCGAGAGGAAAGTATCCCTGGTCAGGCTTTTCTTCCCGTGCCATGAGCACAGCGTCTAAAAACCTAACCAAGGAGAACAACGCTGGAAAAAATGGAAATGGTTTTGGTGACGTCATTTTGAACCCATCACTTCAGAAAAGAATCCAGCAGCTGGCTGGTGCTACAGCTAATACCAAAGCACATCAGGCCCCATTTCGTAATATGTTGTTCTATGGCCCCCCTGGTACAGGCAAAACCCTGGCAGCACGAGAATTAGCACGAAAATCGGTATAGATTAATTTATCCCCTAGTATTTTTTTTTAAAAATTGGATAACTGTTTTTAACACCCACCTGGGAAATAGAGTATGTATTAGGAGTACTTTGCTAATTCAGTACTGGGTATGCATAGAGAACACTTTTCACTTGCACATCTAATGCTCGATATTTGTGGAATTTTGCAAAAAGACCCCACAACTTCTTAGGTTTTTCTTGGAAATATCGAAAAATATTGGCTCTAATTTGGAAACCCTTGAATTAAACTACCTGGTTCTTAACCAGGGTTCTTTTGCAATATTTATCAAAAATCTTGTATTATTTCGAGGGATAAAAGCATAATGGTTAATATTTCAAGGGCATTTTTGAATTTTTTTAGCATATTGTTATATTGTTGAGGTTGCCATATATGAACCTTTTAATCTGATTCGTAGTCTTGGCAACATCTAGCACAAAGCATTTATCTAATTTAGTTTCTGTGGTAAGTAGGGCTTAGATTATGCTCTGATGACTGGTGGAGATGTGGCTCCACTGGGATCTCAAGCAGTGACGAAAATACACCAGCTGTTCGACTGGGCCAAGAAATCTAATAGAGGTCTTCTCCTATTTATTGATGAGGCTGATGCCTTCCTTTGCGAGTAAGTTGTAGGGTTCCTATATCATTTACTTGTATGACAAATAAACTTAGTTAACTGTCCTTGTATGTAAAACTGGCTTAACACCCCTCCCCCTCAAACAAATAAAAAAAAAGAACCATCGCTTGACACCCAAAAAATATAAAGGGAAAAGTAAAGGAGACTAAAATATCAAGGAATAGAGCAGGTATATATTGAGCAAAGGGTCTAACAAACTAGTTTTGTACAAAAATCACGGGCATGTAGCATTACCAGACCAGCTGCCATGACTCAATGGCTGGGTGGTATCCCGGTGTGACGTTCGGATGAATCAAGGAATAGATCAAGAATAGAGCTAACCTCAAGATTGAGAATAGTAGCTAATCCAACATTTTGTTGTGTTGGTAGAATAGTGAGAAAACCCACAAAAGACAAACAAAGAATAGTTCATATTTGCTAATTCAAACACACCCAAACATAGAATAGTAGCTCGAAATAGTGCTAATCCGGATTAGTGACTATTCTTCACCCATCCAAACGCACCTATATATAAACTAGCTTAGGAGAAACCTAATGCTAGAGAATAACCCCAAATAATAACAGATAGAAAAAAGTCCACAAAATATTTACTGGCTGTTATTACTATAGACAACCTTTGCCAGCAAGTATCACTAGGAGTGTAGAAAAAAGCCTCACTGGCATGTACAATACTATAGACAAGCTAACAACATTACTCTCCTTTCTGTCTATAGGCGAAACAAGACATACATGAGTGAAGCACAAAGGAGTGCCTTAAATGCACTTCTCTTCAGAACAGGCGACCAATCCAAAGATATCGTGCTGGCTCTTGCAACAAACCGACCCGGAGATCTGGACTCAGCAGTGACTGACCGCATTGATGAGGTCCTTGAATTCCCCTTGCCGGGTGAAGAGGAGCGTTTCAAGCTCCTCAAGCTTTACCTTGACAAGTATATTGTCAAGGCGGGTGAGAACGCCAAGGGCAAGGGCATATTAGGTAGGGGAGTTACTTTTTTGGATTTGGGTTTTATGGTGTTACTGAACCTTTCAAAATTAAGTGTTTTGTCTTTGGTTCCAGACCTGATAAATCCCCAAAATATAGTTTTAGAAGGCATATTATTTGGTTTCACCTGGAAAGGATGGAAAACGTCCTTGTGCTTTGGTATTTCACTGTAACATCATTTATCTAATAAATTGTTCTTTTGAACGTTATGCTCAATACCATCTGTTACATGCTGTTACAGTGCCAACACCATGCTGAACCATTTGGTATTTCACCTGAAAAGGATGTAAAATGTTATATAATACATCTGGATAGAGTATCGGTGAGGAAACAGCGCTGATTTGTTGCTATTGACACATTAATGCAGGGTTCCTGAGGAAACAGCCAAAGAAAATCGAGGTGAAGGGTATTACTGATGATATCATAAGGGAGGCAGCGGTCAAGACAGATGGCTTCTCGGGCAGAGAGATTGCAAAGTTGATGGCAGGAGTCCAGGCAGCAGTTTATGGTAACAAAGAGTGCGAACTCAACCCGGCTTTGTTCAGAGAGGTGGTGGATTACAAAGTGGCCGAGCATCAGCAGAGGAGAAAACTAGCTGGTTCTGAGGAGAAGAGCAACTAGGGAGGATATATTTTTTTTTCCCCATCGAGGCCTCAACTAATTTTGATGGTATATTTTTTTTTTTTTATTATTCAGCGTAGGGATCTGTTGTTTTAGTTTTAGTAGAAGTTGATTCTATTTATGAAGATAAAATGACCAGAGATTCTTACATGCTCAGTTTCTTGCAATTTTGCAAGAAACTGATCTGTTGGCCATTCATTGTTTTTGCTCTCTTCTTCTCTATGTGGCTTCGTTTTTTTGTTGATCCAAGGTTCAAAAATGAAATTAATCCCTGCCTCTACTGTTGTTATCTATGTGTGACAATGTGCTGCAGTTCTGTTTTTGAATAATAGCTGCTGCTGTTCTTGGATGTTGAGAAAAAACTGACAGTTGTTATTGATTAATTTGGTACTTGGTTCAATTTTTCTACCCATTTGTTTTGTACTGTCTCAGATTAGCTAATGTGCTCAGGTCTTGCTGACAATCAGAAGTTCACTAAAATTGTTAGGATATGAGATTATGATATTTCATAATGTAATTTATGGAATTTATTGGGATGAAGATGGATAGAAAAGTTTGGAAACAAATTGTTAGGATGCATGGAATTTTTATTAAATATGTTATTATTAAAACATTTATCCACTTTAAATTAATATTTGATTAATTATTATCCGAAACTAATATTTATGACATTATTATATTTCTCTAATAAAATAACAATCAACAAATATATAAAAGATAAATCTCTTCACAAAAATTAGAATGAGTTAAAACCAAATAAACAAAATGAAATAGAAAATTTAAATTTATAAATTAAGAAAAATAATAATAAAGATGTAATGACACTATTCTTTATATAATATGAGCAATTAAGAGACTTTGCATTCTTTTTATGTTAGGGACCAAAGGAAATTTTACATCTCATTTCCAATAATGTAAACAATTAGCACCAACTTTTACTATATCATCAATATAATTTTTTATAAAAAATACACCTAAAATCTAGATACCTAAAAAGTACTTCATCATCCGATTTCTTTATTCCGGCGGTGATTGCAATTACATTAGCCTTAATATTTAACCAAGCTTATGAATTGCTAGTGCCACGCCATAAAAAAGAAAATTAACTCGAACTTAATTTTTTTTTGTCATAATTTTGTATTAGTTGGAAAGATAAAATGGAAAATAAAATTAAAATATTCGAAATAAAAATGATCACTAAACAGATTCTAGAAAAATTATTTTAGCTTGCTAAAAATTCTATAAATTTTGTGGGACTAAGTACTAACAGACTCCCACTGAGTGGAATTCAGATCCAGTGCAATACCTGATCGGGTGGAATGAAATCTGAGTTGGTGGTTTTAATTGGCATTTCAAAACAAACCCCTTATATTTCAAATAGGCATCGAATACATTTTGATCTGGTTGTGAGTATTCTATCTGAGTGGATACTCCACCGAGAGCAGGAGCGGAACTAGACTTCCGAACTATGAGAATCAAATACATAGTGAATATCAATTATATAAATTTTTATATTAAAAATGAGAGTCAATTTATAGTACTCATACTATTTTTCTCTAAATTATATAGAAATTCATATATAATAAATTATTTAAAAAAAAAAAAAAATAGGAGTCAGTTGACTCCATTTATATAAGCTCCCTCCGTCTCTGACCGAGAGACCATCCTCATTTTAAGCAAAACTCTTTTAGTTTATAGGGTGCGATATATGTAGCCGAGAGCCAATATGTCGCATACATCAACAACAACAACATATAATGCCATCAAACTCGGGCTGAACAAAATATTTGTAATTGATGACTCACTCGTACCAACTCGAGTTAGAACTGATTTGATTTGGCTGATTTGAATAAACTAGCAAACTAAATTTGAGCAAATTCCAACTTGCTCATTACAAATTTGATAGGGCTCATTACAAAAATCCCATGCATAGGCCGGATGTCAATTTGATCACAAATTGGTAACGATTTATGAGTCAACTCAAATTGATAACGAGACATGATCAGTTATGTTTTTCCAACTCAGGTTGACTCGGCTCAGTATCTTACCAAACCGATCTTGAGTTAGTCCTAACTCGCTCAAACTCAGTTCGTTAGCGGCTCTAAATCGAGCTGGTACAAAAATTACACATTCCGGCAACTGAGCTGATGTTGCTTAGGTTTAGACCTGTAATAAAGTCACCGAGGTATGTACTGAGAAACTAGTAAGATGCAATCCAAATTTATCTATAAACTAAGAATATAATTTCAAACAACAACCATTTAACATAACCTGTATTTTTTACACACTGTTATATATCAAACCCAATATTTATACATATGCATCTTAAGAAAACTAAGACAAATATTAACAAAAAAAAAGGAAGATCAAAGACTAATGTTGGAATTCTCAATTGATAGGTCGCCACATTCTTCTAGAAGTGTTACAAAACGGTGCTCTGGTGCACTCATAGACGGTAATATGGCCCGCCTTGTTACGACTGGTTCGGGCTTGGACCCACCAGCATCAGGCTCCAGGGGGGATTCTTCTCTGACCACTGGAAGGTCGGTTCTAACTCTACTTCCAACAGATGACTTCCTTTCTTTCCATATCCTCCCATCCTATAAAGGATAAATTTTTTTTACTAAATCACTGCAATTAATTCATGCATAATTGCAGTGTTAATGATTAAGTTACTGAATCTGAGTAGTTACTTCCTTGAAATGTGCAAATATGCACATTGGTACCACCTAATGTAATTTCATGTTGTAGCGGAGACATCATATACTGGTATGTAGTAATATGAGGCAGTCACAGAAGTGAAGGATACTACTGATCTAACCAATCATAATATCAAGTTGCATACCTAATTGTTTAGTATAGTTTCAGTCACAGTCATAACAACCCAATGCAAAAGGAAATGATATGACAGTTGTTAAACAGTGAGGCTACCTAACCAATAAAAATGGACCACACAATATAAGATACTTAAATTGGTAAATTAATGCCAAAGCAAGTCATAATTGAAAGGATTGATGGATGTAATATGAGATTTTGTTTTTCTCTTTTTTCTGTGAGGCATTGTTTAGTAACTAAAGCTCATCTAGTCATAATGCGGATGATTTACAAATTAGAAAATTTAAGACTGAATTTCCAGTGCCTTCACTGCACCAGTCTTATGCTTCCCCAATTTTCTGATTTTTTCCCGAATATACTCTTTAGAAGCATTACTAGAAATAAATAATAATAATTATACGAGGTTGACAAGACAGTAAAATTACAGAACAAAATTGAAAAGAACCACGACTCACGTCATAGTTTAGATAGTCCATTCCATTATTTAAATGTGGGCACCTGACCCCGGTAACCAAACCCCAATTGTAAAGGGGGCATGATCAGTTTAGCTTTGATTGTGTGATTAAGCCACAGAATCCTATCAAGTTATTTACCCCAGTTATGGATCAATTTATGCTCAATTTTCACCAAATTAGCAGAACTCAAATCTTAGTACATCCAAGCACATGCATTTTGAACATAACAGGAGAAAAGTTAATTAAAGCAAGTAGGGCTTCATGAAAACTTTAACAGGCAAGGAGTGCACTCACTTCAGCATAAATTTTAGTAAATTTGGGTTAACTTAATATTTAATAAGCCTTATTGAGTGTTTTGCATTGAATTGTGGTCTTAGTCAGTGCCAATTATTTCAAATCAAAATCCCTAATATGACATAGTAGAAATGTAGAATAAAACTTATGTAGTTAAAAGAAAATAGTAGGCACTGTTAAGCAGCACACTTGTACATCTGTACACAACCAAATAATACTCTGATGCCAAATAAAATCTAATCATTGTAAAATCAGAAACATGAAGGTAAAACAGATGTAGAATTTGATTAACCAAAGGTGCTTGGTTGAACAAGTGAAGTTTAACTGGGACTCTGCAGTTACTTCGGAAAAAGTCCATTTGAAGAAACCCATGTAGTAATCAGAACAAAAAAATGAAGGAAAAACTTACATTCAAAATGGAAGGTTCAGGTAACGGGCATTTAACAGGTTGATCATGGTTAAGTGGCTCAACTGGATGCTCAACTGGCTTGAACTCGAGTGCTTGTCCAATCCCATGAGACGATGCTTCAATAATATGTGCCGAACCTCCAGCCTCTGAGTTAGGTACCAGTGTTTCCCCTACCTCCTAAAAGTTGCAAAATTACAAACAAATTAATCAGGAGAAGCACAATCTTAATTTTGGAACTTGCCATTTTCAATGTTGGTATCTACTGCTTAAGATTCAAAGTTAAAATAAAAACATTAAGGGGCTGAATATTGCATTTATGCCCCCATTGAGGATTAAGTAATGAAATAAAAGGGCTGAATAAATACAGTTGGATAATGATAGCCCATGTAATTTTTACTGACAAGCTAATTAAAGTTAATGACAACATATCTAAATTAGAAGCTACTGATCACATGAGTGGCAAAATTTATGGTTGTAACTATTAAAAGGTAGAATAGAATAGATGCTTTAATAAAGAAAAAACCCATTGATAGGAATAAAGAAGAAGTATGATTAAGATATTTTCTCACTAAAGCAAAATCAGAGACAAGATTAAAGTCTAAAGAGTCATCTAACTTTAAGGAGATATAATATAATACTAATAAACAGAATATTTTAGCCTGGAATTGGGACATAAAGAGGAGCAAAAACAATAAATTTATTTTTTAAGGGAAATAGATGAAAGTCCAGTAAAAATTCCGTGTTTAATTACTCAGGACTATAAATAACAACGATCTTATTAGGCTCTCAGGCTCGAATTGGAACTCATTGAAAGGAAATTGGTGATATTATGCTAAGCTAAGCAGAGAAAAGGGATCAACAAGAAAGAAACTCGAAATCAAAGCCAAGTGTCTCAATACTAACGATTCAGCTCAATTGAACCAACAAATTACACTATAAACCAAAAGAAAGTGCGAAAATTGAAGCTAAAATTCTTATAAATAGAAAATACTAATTAACAGTCTCAGATAAACAGTATTTACGCATGGAAGAACTGTACGTAAGATCTTTTATTGGGGAAAAAAATGGAAAAGAAATAAATAATAAAGCATGACAATATGAGAAGTAAGGAAGCTGAGAGGCGTACAAGGGCGCTCTTCGTACGGCGGTGCGCAGATCCTCCGCCGCTTAATCGGGCGAATATCCCCACCATATCTCCTTCTCTCTTCCTCTCTCGAGCAAGGGTACCCTCTCTCTTGCTTTCTTTCAACTTTCAAGGCTGAACCGACTAAGTTCGGAGTACATATCCTCTGAGGTATCTAATATCTCGCGTGACCGACGTGTCCAGTTCCTATTCGGGGATAGTGCGGGGGCCAGTATTATTTGAGCATTAAGATTTGTGTAGAACGTATTTGAACGGTTTATATGTTCCAAAAGGTCACGTAAAATATGAGATATCTCAGCGGATGCGAATTCGTAAGGATTACTGCAAGGACAAAGAATCGAAGAACAGAAGAATACTAGAATAATAGAATATGAAATATTCAATGACTTGAGACTATCGGACCTACTTTTCACTCGCCGTTAAATTTTGTTTAAGATTCGTTTGCATGCTTTAAATTTCGTGCTCGTCTGCTTCGGTTTCGTGCGCACAGATCTTAAGATGAATCTGACAGTCTTGAAGCTTGTTGAATCTAAAAGTAGGTCCGATGGGCATCGTACCCACTTCGTTCTCAATATTCATGCACAAGCTTAGAGAAGGAAATACGTGACACGCTGTGACGTGATAAACATGTCATAATTTGGTCATGTCACGCGTAGTTACGCTGTGACCATACATGACGTGACGTAATTTAGTCACATTAGTTTTTTTTATATTTTAATTTAAATTGTTGAAAATTTAGAAGAAAAAAAATAAAAATATATGATTTTTTTTAAAATAAGTAAATAATGTTGCAAATATTTTTTTTTTTAGAAAATACTGTTAGCCATCTGACATTACTTTAAAAATTCTAATTAAAAAAACTTTCATTAGTTTAAACTAGAGAAAATAAAAATCAATATTACATGAGTACCAGTATCACTGAACCTACACTAAAAGAAAAATATAAATATTCTATATATACTAAAAAAGTTGGATACTCTATGTTTTATACCGTGACGTGACCACGTGACGTAATGTGACGTGACGTGTAATTTTCGCTCAAATGCGGTCACGTCATGCGTCACGCGAATCACGTCACATAATCGACATACGTGACGTGACTAGTCACGCTGTGACAAATTTCCTTCTCTACACTAGCTGACTAGCGAATTCACATCCTTTGAGATATCTCAAACTTTGCTTGACTTTTCGGAATATCCCAATCGTTCAAATACTGCACGAATCTCAAAGCTCAAATAATACTGGCCCCCTATGGTTCCCCGAATAGACACCGGACACGTCAGTCACGCAAAAATTGAGATATCTCAGAGGATATGCACCCCGGGGGTCAGTGGGAAAGATATAGGAGTAGGTTCGATAGGCATCATACCTACTTTTAGATCCAATTAGTTCTAACCATAGTGACAATTTAATAATTCGGGAAAGGTTCGGCGAGGTCAAAAATTCGTAATTCGGATATAATTCGGATATAATTCGGAAATAATTCGGTACAATAAGAAAGCAAAAAAAAATCAGTAAAAAAAAAAAAGCAAAGAAAAACCACACGAATTGTTGCACAGCCAAAGCCACAAACAAAAGTTGAGTATATCTCAACTTCTCTCCTGCGTGGTGGCCCCCCCTAAAAATTCAAATTTAGTCTGTTATACCCACGTGACAACCTGCACATTCCCTCAGCACGAATTACAGAGCACGGATGCACGAATCATAGAACAAAATTTCCATTCACACATAGATCACAAAGCAGAATGTTTTTTACAGATCAACGAGATATTCGAATAAAACGCGTTTTTATCGCAAATAATTCGTGATTCGCGTTTTATTTGCGAATTATTCAGTAACTATTCGGTCAACGTTTTATACACGGTTCGGTACGGCAAACCCAGAAAAACATTTTATATCCGAATAAAATGTGTTTTAAACGTTTACCATGTCACTATGGTTCTAACTACGATTAGCATCAAGAACTGTGTGTGCAAAAATTGAAACAGACGTGCACGAATTTTAATTAGTTCGCATGATTCTTGATGCAGATCGGATGGTCATTACACCCATTGAGCCAAAGAGGTCCGATGGCCCATGCTCTCAATTCGTTGTATCATCAAACCAAAGTGGATGTCGTACAACAAAGGTGAAGAACTAATGGAAATCCGCGTGGAACTGTGGAAGGAAAGGGAAAGAGACGGAGACTGGGGTTTAAATATATTTTTTGGTCAAACAGACCCTAGGCAACTGGGATTCAAATATTAACACAATTTACGGAGAAAGATCTTTGTAGTTTCGTCCGATTTTTTTATCGAATTAGAAAAATAATTAAGTCCGTAGCATTGTTTTTGTAAAATATTCAAAACTAATAAAGTGGACTTTCTGGATTGCCCATAGGCTGTGAGCCTGTGACAAATTAATGGTGTTCATGAACGCACTGCAATATTGTTAATTTTGAACATTTTACAATAATAACGGATTTAATTTGAATTTTTCTATATTATGAATAAAAAAAATTGGTAGTTTCTTTAAACTTCTTTTTTTTTTCTTTCGTTTTGAACATGTTGTTTCGCGATGAGCAGCTGAGTACGATCTGTGGGTCCATAGGGTTTCGACTTTCTATAGAGAAAAGAGGAGAAAAGGTACAGAAAGAAGGAGGAAATGCATGATCCATATCCTCTCCATTACTGCAGAGATCGAATGAGCCTCAATTTATGATTTGAGATTCGGGGGGAATAGGAGGCAGTATTATTGGGCTTTGAGATTCGCGCCAAGCTAAAAAGAACGGTCCAGATCCACTAATTGTAAAAGATTCCATTTTCAGGTAATGCACTAGATGTGAATTCGGAAATGCAGGGGCTGGCGCGGTCCTTTTTTTGGAGGGGTAAAACTAGTAAGGGCTCAAGGAAGTTATATTAGTCTGAAAGGAGCATTAGAGGCGGAAGCAACTGCTATCAATATTGTGCTGGATGTTGAAACAGAACTAACACGGCACAGGCAGAATCGATTAAACACATGCTCGATGAATGTACTTTCTCAAAAGCTGTATATTTGGCCTTGGCCAATACTGTACCGGACAAGATATCGGTATGGAGCATCACGGTACCGCCATTAACTACGGCAGGTATACCAAAAGTTCAAAATCAAACTATGTTGATTGCACAGTTTATAATTTGGAGGGAGCGGTATGCGCGTACATTTATAGAAATTTCCAAGGATGTGCAAGACATCAAAGAGGAAGTGCTATGGCAATTAAACTTTCAGACACCACTGCCAACGTACAGAGAATGAGAAAATTAGATGAACAAACAAGGAACATGATCTCAATACATGCACTTATTTACTTGGTTTAAGTTTACATTTCTTACTTATTTTAATTTTCTTTTGTTTGCTCAAATGTTTTGAGCACAATTGTTTTTCTCTTTGTAGTTACACACTACATGTAACAGAACAATTCTATCTTAATTAAATACGGGCTAGACCCATATTTTTCATCAAAAAAAAACACGGTCCGTTCTGTCCTATTTGTGTGTATGATTGCTTATGCACGGACCGTATCTAGTGATACACGGTCCGTATAAGATTTTGGTTGTTCAAAGTTTTACATGGTATCAGAACAGGCTCTGATCTAAAGACCTGTAATGGCAGATAACACTAAAACAGGAGGTGGGAAGGACCAAGACCACAGCGTCGACATGACACTTCTTCAAGTGCTAAAGGAACTTCTCACCGCCCAGAAGGCGATGGCTATGCCGGTCGAAACACCGGTCAACTCGATGACTGTCAAATTCAATGGAACGAACTATGAGCTATGGTTGTCCATGATGGAGACGCACTTGGCAGGAAATGGCAAGCTGGGCTACGTACGTGGAGAGAAACATGCAACTCGTGTCGGCGACGAGGGATATGAACAATGGAAGATGCATGACTCAATGGTAAAAGGTTTGATTCTTAACTCTCTTCTCTAACTTAAGACAATATTGAAATTTAATATAGATCAAGTATATTTGTCTCTTATTTTAGGTGAGCTATTGGAATTATCGTGCAAAGGTGTTGAATATTGAAATTTTGAAATTTTAATTTGATCATTTAATCCTTCTAATGAAAAGAAATTTGAAATTTTATTAATGATCAATTAAGACGGCATCTAGGTTAGACGGAATTTTGAAATTTTGAATTTGATCGAGCAAACATAAAATTAATGAGCAGAACCTGACTTTCAACTATGAACATCATTGCTATTTTAAGTGCTCATTTTTTAATATTGAGCGCACATAATTAATTTTTTTTGCCGCTTTCATCCTTGATTAATACTTTCCAAATTATATTGTCATACTTAATTATTTTGTACAAAGGAAAATATTTAATGAAAATAATAGAATAGATGGTAAGCTGCTTAAACGGAATAGATGCGTCTTTATATAGAAACTCCTATTATCAAATATATTTGTCTTTATATAGAAACTCCTATTATCAAATATATTTTTATGGATCCTTCTAATTGTACCCAAAGATTTGTACCCACTTTTTATCCAAACCAACTGTGATTTACATGATAATAATACTGTAATAATATAATATAACACTGTAACAGACAATATGGAATGATGTAAAAGATGCGATCAATTTTTTAAAAATTAACAACTTGCAACTTCCAACATCTTTGTACTTGGTGTACTTTGTACTTTCAAAACTGTTGTACTTTGACAGTTAATGACAATTAACTGTACTTGTTTTACTTAAGAATCTGCCCACCTGTGTACTTTCCCCCTTTTAGAAGTTTTTAATTTTTTTTTTCTATTGTTTTAGAAGTTTTGATTATTATTTTTTTTTCATTTTTTTTAAATTCATCATGTTTTTCATTTTTTGAATTAAATAATCTGTAAAATTACGGATTCAAACTAATGAAATTGAATATAGTAAAAAATAGCTGCGTAAAATGCAAAAATAACGACAAAATCTATATTCCAAAATACTGTAATACAATATTATGAAAAGTTGTAACAATAAAGTATCAAAATTGTAACAAGAAATACTGCAGCAATGAAATATGTAACTGTAACAATTACCATAACAACTATAAAACAACAAAAATAAAAAAAAAAAAAAAAAACTTTACAAATATAACTTTGTCAAAGAAACACTATCCAGCAAACAATTTTACAAAACTTTGTCCAGCAAACAACAAACACAAAAAAATTAAACTATAGATATTTGGTGTTCATTATTAGGATGCGTCAGAAGCTTCATGGCAAGAATCAAACGCTCCTTCGATATATCCTCCTGCAAAAAAAAAATACGACAAATCTTAGAATTAAAACTACAAATATTACAAAGAAAATAAAACTGCAAAAAAAAATATACACAAAATACTGTAAAAGATACTGTAACAACTGTGGACAAATAATGTAACAAATATAAACAAATATTGTAACAAATTAACTCATTCTGTATATCAATCAGTATCAACATACTGTAACAAATGTTGACAAATAATGTAACAAATATAGGAACAAGCTGTAACAGATATATTGAATATCAACCAGTGTCGAAAACTGTCTCAGCTGTAGACAATTAAACTAAGACTGGACATCAATCAGTATCCAATACTATAACAACTAGAGACAAATAATCTAATAAATGTAAATAAATATTGTAACATATTTATCTAATACTTATAGATCATGTTCTAGTAGTTAGAAATAAATCAATACCTGAGAGAAGTTTAGAGGAACTCCAACTCCAACTCCAGGATAGAAACCATTTAAGCCATGTGAGCGTTTGGTGGTGGTATTCATAATATTTATCATTCTCCCCATGTGAAGTATAGTAGTGCAACTCCAACCCAGGGAGATCCACTACTATAAGAACAAAGTGGTTCTTCTTACACACAGGGACAAATAGCCATTTGATTGTCTCAAACTGTTGGCCAGACAGTTGAGGAATAGCCACCACCGTCTGTTTCTCTGTGTATGTGTGCATCAAGATTTGCATTTTACAAGAGAACATACAGTAATAAATATGAACAAATAATGTAACAAAGGAAAATCAAAACTGTACCATAATAATTCAGTACTATCAAATATGAAATGAAATAATGTAACAAATGCCTAACATAACTGTAACAAATAATGTACAATACTACAACAAATTCTAGAACTGTAGCAAATAAATGTAAATAAAAATACAAAAAGAGAATAAAAACTTACTGAGGTGTAAGGGAAAATGAAAAACCAAGGGTGAGCAACAGGTGTTTCAAATTGCATCACCTACAGAACGAACTCAACCAACTGAACAAAAAAATATATATATATGTTAAACATGCAAACCTATAATGTAACAAAGGAATAAAAATATTGTAACAGATATGAATAAATACTTTAATAAACATGAATACACTAAATTTGCATGAAAGAACACTGACTTAAATAATGCAACACATATAAAACAATACTGTAATAGATGTGAACAAATACTGCTCAATCTTGAATAAATAATGTAACTGCATCATGCAGACTGTAACTTAGAGGACTGAACAAATAATGTAACATACTAAGAGAATACTGTAATAATCACAGTCTGAAGACAAGATCTAGATTCAAAATTAAAAACAAATATAACTGGTTACCTTTGAGTTTTTTTGTGAAGATTTTCTTCATTCGTATACTCGATTATCTTTGACCACAGCACGAGGCCGCCTCATGTGAAGATCAAGAGTTGTTCATTCCTGCCTTGTTTGATCCATTGCAGAGAGAAGATATAGACCAAATCGAATGAACATAACGGTAAAGGAGAAAAAAAAATTCTAAAGAGAGAAGAGAGATCGCGAATGAACAGATCGAGAAAAGAGAAATTTTCATTTTCTAAAGAGAGAAGAGAGATCACGAATGAATAGATCGGGAAGGAAATATTGAAGAGAAGGAGAAAAGGAAAATCGCCCGAAATCGCCCCAAAATCGTGGCACAAAATCACGGAAAGATACGATTTGAAAATGAAAAGCGAAAACAGGAAATGAAGCTGGGAAAAAAGATTATATAGGCGGAAAAGTGGGGACCGTTAATTAATGACACTTAAACCAGCATTGAATAAGGCGTGGGTAAAAAGCGGAAACAGAAGTTTGGGTACTAAAACCTTTTCTCTATTTTTATAGAGAATCCATTAACATGATATTGAATGTTATATTTAATAAAAAAAGTAATAAAAATAAAATACTACTATCAAATAAAGTGCATAAAAAATTGAGTTTTCAAGCTTATATTATTCATGTCATATCATCTGCGTTCTAATTAATCGTTTGATTGTCTTTCTCTCATCATTAATTCAATCTGATTGAATAACTTGTAATTTTACATGCTTAATATCTTCTTATTTTAAATAAAAAGTTTTGATGTGTCTAAGATGCAACAAGTAAAGCCGCATTTAGTATTAGTTTATATACACTTTCATCAAAATAAAATCCATCTAAAACAATCTTTTGTTTTATTAAAGCAATCCATAGCTTTATAACCTACCGGATTACCTCAAATGACGAATTCAAACTCATAAAACCGATTTACTTCACAAATTGTGTTTTTGTATGTCATATTTATAAATTTTTGAATAAATTTAATATAAAGTCATGCGGTAAAAAAAAAAAATGAAATTATTAAAATTAACTTACAAACTCCTCTTTTTTAATAACTTGACTTCAGACTAAATAAATTTATAAATTTGACATATAAATGAATCACTCATGAAATCAATAGATTTCAACAGTTTGAATTTGTCATTTGAAATTATTCCAATAAATTTTGAAGCTAAATTCACCAATCTTTCAGTGAGCTTAAAAACATCATAGTTCTAATTAAATGAAAACTCAATTCATTTATGTATTTTAATTTGATTACTACTTTATTCATTTTCATAAAAATACATTCAACATCAATGAGTAAAAATTCAGAAAAATTGTACTTGTCAAAAGTAAATTCCATTAAAAAAAAGACGCTAGCTTGCTCCGTTGTTCTCATTAAACACTTTCATTTATATAAAGATTATTAATTTAGACAAATTATTTTGGAAAGTATTAACTAAAGTCAAAAGCGGTATAAGTGTATAACTACTGCAGATTTTCACTGTGCGCTGATTTTTTTGAAATGGGCACTTAAAATAGCACCGCCCAACTAAGTCGTCAACCAAACTTGATAGCTTCTATCAAGATTATCAAAAAGAGATAAGAGTAGGTTCAATGGGCATCGGACTTACTTTTAGTGTTATAAAGAGATAAGAGTAGGTCCAATAGGCATCGGACTTACTTTTAGCTCTAACAATGTACAATTAGCATTAAGATTAGTGCGCACAGAAATTGAAACAGATGTGCACGAAATTTAATGTACTTAGCACGGATCTTGATGCAATCAAATGGCCATTTCACCCATCGAACCAAAAATAGATCCGATGGGCATCGGACCTACTCTGAATTCTATCAAAAAAACTATGAAGTCGTCAACCAAACTTAATAGCTTCTGTCAAGATTATAAAAAAAAACTATGAAGTCGTCAACCATTGACATCACTAGGCTTGAGAAAGAAGTAATAACCCAAAACACTAATTTCCATTATTTATTCACTAAATGAAGCTTACAACTTTCTATAAAACGACTACTACCTCCTCCAGTCTCCAGACCCAAGCAATCCAAAGGATCAGTTGAGCAAACATGGCAACACCAAAGGATGTCAAACTTTTTGGAGCTGCAAAAAGTGGCTACTGCACCATGGTGCACCACGCACTCCAACTTAAAGGGGTGGCATACGACTATGTCGAAGTTGATCTCAAGAACAAGAGTGAAGAGTTTCTCAAGCTGCACCCGGTGCACAAGAAAGTGCCGATTCTAGTGGTCGATGGGAAACCGATCCCTGAATCACTAGTAATATTGCAATATGTTGATGAGACATGGAAGGAGCATCCTTTATTGCCCCAAGATCCTTACTTGAGATCCAAAGTTCGGTTTTGGGCTGATTTTATCTACCAAAAGGTATTAATACAATAACAACTTTTAGCAAGAGTTTGATTCGGATTTAAATACATTTTCTTTCTCTTCAATTCAAATAAATAACATACTTTCAATTATCAGACTCAAATAGTGTCAAATAGTGTAGATCTTTTGTTTTAGTCCAAACCAGTACCGTTTTTGTTAAACTATTAAGATTAATTTGTGTTTTTTTTTTACAATTTTACTAAACTATTTTGAAACTTTCGCCTAAAAGAACAAAAAGATATGACAAATTAAATTTCCTGATCCTAATTGATAATACCCCAGATGATGCCGGTACTCTACACCATTATATCAACTGAGGGGGAGGCACGGAATAAAGCAGTTCAAGAATTTCATGGCCACCTTAAAACTCTAGAAGACGGCATTAACAAGGACATCCATGTGCACGGCCCGTTCATCCATGGGGAGGAGCCCGGCCTGTTGGATGTAATCCTCGGGCCACGTAAGACCAGGCTTCCACGACATCTTGAACAAATGCTTGCCGGCGTGAAGCTGTTTGATAAGGACCTGACCCCGTTCTTGTGCTCTTCCATGGATGCTTATGCAGAACTTGCTGTAGTTAAGGACACAGAACTGATGCTGAGTCAGTATGAACATGCGTGACCTCAGCTCGATTGATGCTTAGTTGTTTCTTTTCTAGACGAGTATTTTCAAAGAATCTGTTATTGTGTTTTGTGATGAATAAAAGAGTTTGTTTCTCTTTGGATATGATACTCTTTAACCAAAATCAATATCTCACACAGGCAAAATTAGAACAGACGTAAATCCGAAATTAAGTACTTTTTTGTGAAATATATACAAGTACAGTACATTTTTGAGACACAACAAAATAAAATAATACAGTCGAACTATAAAATAACATAAGTTGAAAGAAAATGTCCTAGTTAAAACATTACCATATGTGTATGAGTTTAATGTATCAGAAAAATAATTGCCAAAAATGAGAAATGACAAAAGAGAAAATACCTCCAGCCCCTGTTTCCACCACCAACACTCTGTTGCCTTTGTTCAATGTAGATTGGAGTTCCTCCCTCCATAATGCATCAGCATTCCAGTTATGGTACCAGTAACCGTTGATAAAACCGGGCCCACCCAATCCATAACGGATCAGCAATCCGAAGGTATGTGGTTCAGTTAACCCTAGTTTAGTCTTGTACATATAGAAATGGAGTTGATTTTCCTGTGCCCCTGTGGGATTCATCTCATCTCGTTTTCGTCTCAATTTTTCCCTCTGATAATGTGTGGAAATAGATTTTTTCAGGATTGATAATTGCAATCAGTCTAATTGCTACGAGTAGTAAATAATGATGGGGTGGAAACTATTCATTATTTTCCACTATTAAATGACAGATTATTCGGCCACTTGTACAGTTTGGTATTGTTGTGATTACTGAGATGAAATTAGTCTCGTCCATAATTTTTTTCTTCCCATCCCCCCCCCTTTTTGTTACTGTCCTGTCTTGACAGTTGACATTATAATGATACAAATCTAAAATTGCAAATTATTCTTTTGTAGTCAGAAAAATCTAGATACTTTTAACAAAACAAATTCTAACAACATGTTTTGTTAATAGTTTAATATATCTTGGCTTATGTATTAGATCTGTTAATGTGGAAAGTCAATAGTTATGAAAGCTTATTCTATAATTTGTTAACTGGACCTCTAATTTTGTCCTAAACGTAAATCTAACCTATGGAATTTTCTTTTTGTTTACTGAACTGTCAAGTTTGCATCTTTGACCCAGCAACCTTAATCTCCAGAATTTCTTCAATAGAAGGAAAAAATTATTGCCTTTAAATGGTACTAGGGAGCAGAAAATCATCACAATAATATGACAGAACCAAGAGATCAAGTTCTTTGGACACATGTTGAGTTACAATTCAAGAATAGCGCAATATGCACTTAGTACCGAAGGCATGTTGTACAACTATGTCAAAGTAGATCTGAAGAACAAGAGTTAAAGAGCTTCTCAACATGAACCTGGTTCACAAGAAGGTGCCATTTCTGGTAATTGACAGGAAGCTGATTGCTGAATCAGTGATTATTTTACAGTACATTACTGAGATTAGGATAAAGAGTAATATAATATTAAGTGGACAGACGTTTTTCTACCAAAAGATATGTGGAATTCATATGGATATATGAATCGCAAGTTCTTAATTAATAGGAATATAAAAGACCTCTTTCCTTGTCTATTTTTCCCATGATTTGTTTCACTTCACAACAACATACTATTCCTATGTTCTATTTTGGGACTAACTAGATTTTATTTTGTTGTATAGAATCTCATTGGGTTGGGGATGCCAACATTCAACAATTGTGAGGTTATGCCTCTTATTGGTGCAAAGTCTGAAACGATGAGACTTACTTTAAACTAATATTAATTCTTCCTACGGAGTTTCTTCATCAGACACTGATTCATATAGCTCTTCTGTCCCTGGCTCTTCCTCTCCTGGAGTCTCTTTGGATTTTTAGTTTGCCTTTACTATTGTTTTGTACTATGCTATTGTTAGCCTTCTACTCCAATGTTGTAAAAAACAGAGTTAACGGCCGATTAATCAGCCGTTTAATCGGAAACGGCGGCCAAACCATTCCGAATACGCTTAACGGATACCTGTTGGCGGAAAAAAACGATTAATCGGCTGTTTATTTCCGTTTATTCTCTCTTTTTCCGTTTATTCCAGTGATTTTTTTTTATTGTGTGTGATAATAATGTTTATAAATCATGTATTGTAGTTTTATTTGTGCTTGGATATTCATCCAATATTTTTTATATATGTTTTTTTTTTCTTCTTGCTTACTTTGAAATTGATTAATTCTTCTATTATTTATATACCATATTTTTATTTTACTTACTAATGTAATTTTTTCAATTAGTACGACATGTTTATTTATGAAATTATATTATTATCATAAATTAAATTTAGTGATTTTATGTTGAAATGTTTTTTTTTTCTTTCAAATAATATGTTATTAGTATTTGAAAAAGCTTAATTCTTAAATTTATTTTTCATTAAATAAATGTGTTACTTACACATGCAAAATGATTATGTGTTACGAAGAAATAAGCATAGTGTCATGTTATAATAATAAAACTAACTTAAATTAAGTTTATTTGATAAGTTTAATGAGTCAAATAAATAATTTTTAATAAATTATGATATATATACATAAATTTAATAAAAACGTTAAATTGTCCGCATAATTCCGATTAATCGGCCGCATACCGATTAATCGCTTGGCGGTACCCCGTCCGTCCGACGACCGCATACCGTTATTTACAACATTGTTCTACTCTATTCCTTCATGTTTTCTCTGTTTGATGCTATTAACTGTTGTATGTTTTCTTTAACCTTTGACACAATGGAAGTATTATTCCATTGCTTATTGTAAGAACTATTATTATGTTTCAATATGAAACAGGTGGGGATCACCCCACTTTTGTCAAAAAAAAAAAAATGATTCTCCTAGATGGTCTGGTACTAAAAAGCCATTACGAGAAGCAAAAGGAAGCAAAAACGTACTCGAAGAGTTAATTGGCCATCCCAATACTACAAGACGGGGTGATGGGTCGACCCGGATGTGCCTACACATTAGGGTCCTTGGTTGCCTTCCTCGGGATGTTTTGAGCATCTTGAACAAGACATAACTGGTGTGAAGCTGCTGGATGACACGAAGATCCCTCTGTTTGTGCTTCAGCATGGATGCTTAATTATGCAGAACAAACATCACTTGAAATTTTTAGTCTAGAAAACTTGATTAATTTTCTTATGGAGACGAACGTTGTGCTGTGCTTTGTTTTTGTTTTTCCAGTGGTTATAACTTATAAGTATCGGTGCCATGGGACAATAACTGGGTGCCAAAAATCTCATGTTCCTTCCATCTATTTATTTAATTATCTGATAGTTATATTTGTTTTTATATAAATAGAGAATTACTATATTTAGTAATATTGTGCATAGATTAGTAGCAACATCAGATTAACATTATGTATTACGAATTTATTAACTAAAATTAGAAGTTAAAAACTAAATTTATGCGATGATCAAACGGCATTGTAAAAAGCAGCAGTCCAAAATCAGCAATTTTCTTTTCATATTGCTTCACATGTTACTGTAAATGTCATTCGATTCGGTCGTTTGAGTACAATTTTTTGAAGTTTCAAAACCTTCTTCACAATTTTTTGCTCTTCAACCAAGAAAGCCCTGATGATTCCGAATTTTTTTTTGTGACAGCTGGATAAATCCGAATTAAATAAATGTCATTTAGACTTAGAAATTTCAAAAAATGACACTTTCGCAAAACCATTTTGCGCACCAACCACTTCAGGCTCGTACAAGAGTTCGGCGCACCACTAGTGCGTGAATTGACGTGGTTGCGCACCAAGCCAGTCTGCACAACCATTTGACGCACCAATAGGTGAGCACGGAAATTGACATAGTTGCATGGATTTTATTGCACTTAGCACGGATCTTGATGCAATCAAATGGTTGCGCATATATTTTCATTGGAATGCGTAAAGTCAAACATTGCGGCTGACCTAAGGTGCGCACGAAAATTGACACACTTGCGCGGCTTTTAAAGTACTTAGCACGGATCTTGATGCAATCAAATGGTCCTGAATTATGAGCGTATATATATATTCATTGGAATGCGTAAAGGTCAACCATTGCGGCTGACATATGGTGCGCACAGAAATTGATATAGTTGCACGGATTTTAAAGTAATTAGCATGGATCTTGATGCAATCGAATGGTCCTGAATTAAACCAATGGGTGCGCAGAAGCATGGTGCAAACCCCTTGGTGCGCACGGACCCAGTTTGGCTGGTGCGTGAAATGGTTTTGCGGAAGTGTTATTTTTTGATATAATCCGGTCTAGGTGGTTTTTAATTAATAACGAATTTGCAAGGTGTTAAGAAAAAATTTCTGTAAATAAAAGAAAACTTACCTTTTTACAAAGGAAAGTGTCATACTGAGTGCAAAGATTGTGATTTTGAGAGTTGAAAGAAATTTTTTTTTCTCAATATCTATTTTATCCTTCTACTTTCTCTTTCTTATCTGTCACAATTAATTATATCATAATTAATAAAAAAAATTATTGCATTAAAGTATCTCATACACCTTCCTGATTTTTCTCATAAAATATTTCTGAAGGGGAAACTATAACTACTCTTTTTTAATTCCAAAACCGTAGCCCAGTAGGTATATTTCGTTGAAACAGTAAATACATTATAAAATAAAATTGAAGCTACTAAACGTACCCTACTGATCCTTGAGTGATAACAACAAGTTCAAAAGTGGTACCAGCAACCAATCAAAGTTGTACCAGTAAAAGTTCAAAGTGGTAACATCAAATCCAACCATGACATTTAAATAAAATAGAAATTGACTACCGTAAACTACCTATACAAGTGTGAGCATCAACCTGCATAAGATGTAAACTTAAATTAGAAAACGAAAAGCAAAAATACCCTACGACAATCAAATGACTAATACAAATTAAGCTAATATCTAGGAGTGATTGTTTGTGCGCTGACTTGCCTTCTATGTTGTCCTCCCTGCATGACAAATGCATTTATTGTCTATGGCAATATGAAGCTGCAGTTTTTCTCTAGATGCGTTTGGATGGGTGAAGAATAGCTACTATTCTGAATTAGTACTATTCCGAACTACTATCCGGCGTTTTGATGTGTTTGGATTAGTGAATAGTCACTATTCTTTGTTTGTCTTTTGTGGGATAGCCCACTATTTTACTATTCCTACAAAATGTTGGAATAACTACTTTCTTAAAATTGAGAATAGCTCTATCCTTGCTACTATTCTTGATTCATCCAAATGCACCGGGGAGAGGGAGGTTTCTGATGCCCATCGGACCAGAGTCTGTTCGATGCGTGGTTTCTACCGTCCGATCCACTTCAAGATCTGTGTGCATGGATATTAAAGCAAACAGCACGGATATTAAAGTGATGCGCACAGATCTTGAAGTGAATCGGATGATAGAAACCACCCATCGAATAGACTCTGGTCCGATTGACATCGGACACCCCCCTCTCCCCTCCATCCGTACATTGTGCCCAGTTTGCTAGCAAGTGTGGTTGTTGGAGCTTCCTTCCGGTAATGTATTGGTTTTGTACCCTGATTGCAACCAGCCGGTATTTGATTAAGCACTGCGCCACTGTGTGTAGACCTCTGCTAATGTATTGGAACTCGGAAGTGTTGTTTCAAGGTATTGATCACTAATATTATTTTGAATTTTTTTATTATTTTTTTAAATATGTACAAAATTATTATTTTTGGACTGTTCAGAAACAATGATGTTGTATGTATCTAAAAAATAGTAAACAATTTTCAGAAATTGTAAAATTTTGTCTCTGAGCACATTTTAATATGTTAATCATGTTGAGTGGTTCGGATCGACTGTTTAGATTTTAATCGAACAATTTTTAGAGACTTTAGATGGTGTCCGATTCAAAACCATTTGGACCAAATCTTATTTCTTACTCGATTCGGATTAGATGGGGTTGAGTACCATGTCGGTTCTCGTTTTATGTGTGGTGAACTAAACTTTAAAACTTTGGTGATGTCAAAGAATTGTTTATAGTCAACTTGGATTGAGGCTGAGTACTGAGTACTGAGTACAGCCTTAATATTCGAGTCCGTTCGTAATATTGTGATGTCAGATAATTGTTGCTATCAACTGGTTCTAATTTGAAATTTTTTATAAATCACAATTAAAAAATATATTTTATGAAACTAACATGATTATTATTTTTTTACAAAAATTATAAGAACTGAAATGTCATTTCGGTCAGCTATTTTTTTTCTTCGGAACCGAAATGCCATTTCGATCTCAAAAATAAAAAAATAGTAGACCAAAATGTCATTTCGGTTCTTATAGTTTTTGTAAAAAAAATAATTATGTTAGTTTCATAAATTTTTTTTTTTTAGGTATGGTTTATAATTTTTTTTTCCTAATCTGTGAAACATGTCAGGACGGTTTTGAGTTAACGAAACATTGATTTCAGGTAATAATAGTTTTTGAAATTGTATCGATAGATAGGGTGGAAAAAATAACACGGCAGAGCCGGTTCTGTCACGGAACGGAACGGTTACGGCATGGAACGGAACGGTTACAGCACAGAACGGCACGGTACGTGTGACTGTTCATGTGCCATGACTTGCGTGTCGCGTGCCGTGACCATCTTTTGAAAATTTGACACGGCACGGCACGTCACGCGAAAGATCTGGTCACAGCACGGCACGTGGTCACGCGAATCACGTGTAATTAGGGACCGTTAAGTCTTGATCAAATAATGAATCTTGAATAAACTAACCTAAATTATAAAAAAATAGTTAAATGTGAGAAACGTGACCAGTTACGTTTGGACACAGCACGCGAATAGTCACGGCACGGGAGTCACGGCGTGACTCGCGTGCCATGACCACCCCTCCACATTTTAGTCACGGCACGGCACGTGTGACTGTTCACTTGGTCACGGCACGACACAACACGAGACCAAAGTCACGGCGTGTTAGTCACGGAACAGCACAGCACGGCACGTTTTGTCCACTCTATCGATAGATATTTCTGTTTATGTATTCATCACTTTGTACGGCATATATATATTTTAAGTTAGTTATGTAATATTTATTTTATGATAAAAAAAATTGTCATATGTTATCAGAGATAGTCATATTTTCAAGTTATGTGAGTTAAATATAAATAAAGGTCAATCGTATAAATAAAAATTTGCTACAAATAGGAATCAATTTATACTATTTATAGCATTTTTAAACTAAATTATATATAAGATAGAGTATAAATACACAAATTTTGAAATAAATGAGAGTCAATTGGGTGGCTCCACCACTTGATGCAATGCTAAATATCACAATACAAAACTACAATTTTAGTTTAAAAAAAAAACGGTAAGATGTAAACAAAATAACATCTTATTAAAAATGTACAAAATTTAAAATTTAAAATTATATTTAACCATATTATTATTGATGGTTTAAAAGACTTAAAATCATTTTTTTAACAATACATTAAAGACACTTTACTGTGAACCGGTTCAAATAATATCCTTCGAGCTTTTTAGTTTATTTATCGTAAACTCTAAATCCTAAATTCTAAACTCATAGGATGTGAATTCAATTTGCGTATCCTCTGAGATATCTCAATTTTTGCGTGATCCACGTGTCCAGAATTATTGGAGCTTTGAGATTCGTGCAGAACGTACTTGAACGATTGAGATGTTCCAAAAAGTCACGCAAAGTTTAAGATATCTCAGAGGATGCGAATTCCTGACCCCATACGCACCCGAGTCTCCAGAGTTCGTATCCTTTTTGAGTTTTTATCCGCACTGTCCGATTAGAAATTCGGACCAATCCTCCACCACGGGTTCCTTAAAATTAGTGTTAGAGCAGCTTGGACGGTCCGGATCAAAATAAAATTTTAGGAATCCGAATTCCAGTCTCCGTCTCTTTCAATTGCATAAATGCCGGCTATGTGGGAAGACTTATCCAACTTTTAGTTCAATTTGGGTTGAACTTACTGTATCTTGTGAGAAAGCAACAGAAAGAGAGATGGAGAATTTCTTAAACCAGGAAGGTGAAACGCAATCAAATGGGTTACTGAGCTGATCAATCGCACCAACAATGTATGATTTTCATTCATTTTCCTTACTTTGTTTTATTTTATTTTATTTTGTTAATAGGATCTGGTACATTCTAACATGTTTTATAAGTTATTTTCGAAATTTTGAACGTGCGTTTCTCCGGAGTGAGATGAGAGCTTGTGCCACTATATTGAAATCAAATTGATTGAATTAGTCAGATACCAAACAACTAGTACCTAACATACATTACAAATATATTTCATTTAAAAGTATCTTTTATTCAGACAACAAAACATACCTAGCCCAAAGCAGAATTCATATCCAGTGTATTACCTGAAAAGGGAATCTTTTACAATTAGTGAATCTGGATCGTTCTTTTAGATTGGCACGAATCTCAAAGTCCAATAAAACTGCCCCTTATTTTCTCTCGAATCTCAAACCGTAAAGTGAGGCCCATCTTCTAAGGTACCTGGGAGGATATTGATCCCCAAAACATGGGGACGGATCTTAATGTAATTCAAAGGGTGTTTAAGCAGAGGGGTGAAAACGTACGGATCCGTAGAATAATTTTTGTGATATAAAAATGGAGAGGGTATCTGCATATATCTGGATCCATATATCAATTATATGCATAACCCACTAACAAATAAGCCTAGAGCTTTATGTTTATCAGCGGACCAATTTGCCGATTTTTTTATTAATAGGAAAAATAAAATAAAAATAACAATAATGAGGAATGATTTCGGTGAATTTTGAAATTTAAGAAGAACGTTATGGTTTATAATGTCCAGAACATTGTAGTTGGACGTTATAAATCATAATGCCCACTTAATATGATTAAATAATCGCTAATTAACTAAAAAATACTGTAGCTAGCATGACGATAACGGCCAGCTTTAGTTTTTTTTTTTTTCTTTCATTTACTTTGGTTCTATAATGGTGTGGTCAGAAAAAAAACATTGTAGTTGGACGTTATGGACCATAACAAGTATTTTTTTTTATTAATTAGCGATTAGCCAACTGGGCATTATAGTTTATAACGGTCTTCTTAGATTTCAAAATTCACTGAAATAATTTCCATTATCGTTTTTTTTTTTTTTCTTATTAAAAAAAATCGGGACCAACTTGGTATACGAAGGTTCCAAGTTTATTTTCTTTTTAATAGTGGGACTAAAGTTTGAGCAATTATTTAATTCTGTTATGTACATAATCATACCTACCTAATAAAATTCTGACAAGATGTTGGCATAGTTTTTTTGTACAAAGAACTTGGATAAGGCTGTTATAATGTTATTCATAATAACCTTATAAAGCTCTATTTTTCCACTGACTTCTCCTCCATTTAAGATCTGTGCGCGTCACTTTAATATCCTTGTGCGTTCGCTTTATTATCCGTGTGCATGGATCTTGAAGCGGATCGGACGGTTATGAAATCCATTGGACCCAAATTTGAGTCAGATGGGCATCGGACCCAAACTGCTCTCCAGGGGAGGAGTAGTATATTGACAGCCATATTAATTCTTCAACCACAACAACCTGCAAAATGATTATCAGAAAGTAAAATTTTAGATGCATTTTCTATAGCTTTAGATAGGTTGTGTATAAAATTTAATGCAATTTGGGAATCGTTTGGTTGTTGTCACAATTTGTAGGGTTTCTCGCCTGAATTTCTTTTTCGTTATGAAATATGTTGAAAAAAAATATATATAGAACGTGTAATTAAATTATATTTGTTACTTGATTGGTTTCAGGAAGTGATGCAGGATCCTTGTATTGCAGCAGATAGGTTCGCAATCAAATTCTTAGTTCTGTCATTCAGGAATGGCTTCAACAGTACCCACAATCTTAATCTATCATGCAGTTCAAGTTGTACTGAAGTTTGTTAAGACTTAAGGCGCTGTTGCCATGCCTTTTTCTCTTGCTTTGAACTAGTGGTTTCTAATAGGAAACATATTTGATAAGAGAGAAAGAGAGAGAGAAGAGACTTTGTCTGAATGAAATGTAATTCTCATTAACCTTCTATTGTTACAGAGATCTGGTATATATAACCAGTGTAATACAAAGCTGCTGGCTAAGATAGAAATAACAGAATGTAACAGATTCTATCTAAATTACAATTATGCCATTGATTTAATTCCTACATCTAATAGTTTCATAGTGCAATTCTCTCGTTCAACATTTTATAGTTCGAGTGCATTATTTTATTTTGTTGCGTCTTAAATTATGTACTTGTATACATTTCACAAAAAAGTAATTAATTTGGGATTTACGTCTGTTCTAATTTTGCCTGTGTGAGATGTGGATTTTGGTTAAAGAGTATCATATCCAAAGAAACAAACTCTTTTATTCATCACAAAACACAATAACAGATTATTTGCAAATACTCGTGTAGAAAAGAAATTAACAACTAAGCATCAATCGAGCTGAGGTCACGCATGCGCATACTGACTCAGCATCAGTTCTGTGTCCTTAACTACAGCAAGTTCTGCATAAGCATCCATGACTGAGCTCAAGTACGGGGTCAGGTCCTTATCTAACAGCTTCACTCCGGCAAGCATTTGTTCAAGACGTTGAAGTCCGGTCTTACGATGCCCGACGATTACATCCAACAGGCCGGGCTCCTCCCCATGGATGAACGGGCCGTGCACATGTACGTCCTTGTTAATGCCGTCTTCTAGAGTTTTAAAGTGGCCAAGAAATTCTTCAACTGCTTTATTCTGTGCCTCCCCCTCAGTTGATCTAATCGTGTAGGTTACTGGCATCATCTGGGGTATTATCAATTAGGATCAGGAAATTTAATTTGTCATGTCTTTTTGTTCTTTTAGACGAAATTAAGGTCCAAAATAGTTAAGTAAAATTGAAAAAAAAAACACAAATTAATCTTAATAGTTTAATAAAAACGGTACTGGTTTGGACTAAAACAAAAGATCTCTTTTGAGTCTGTTTTATTCTGATAATTAGAAATTAAGTATGTTATTTATTTGAAGAGAAAGAAAATCTATTGAAATCCGAATAAAACTCTTGCTAAAAGTTGTTATTGTATTAATACCTTTTGGTAGATAAAATCAGCCCAAAACCGAACTTTGGATCTCAAGTAAGGATCTTGGGGCAATAAAGGATGCTCCTTCCATGTCTCATCAACATATTGCAATATTACTAGTGATTCAGGGATCGGTTTCCCGTCGACCACCAGAATCGGCACTTTCTTGTGCACCGGGTGCAGCTTGAGAAACTCTTCACTCTTGTTCTTGAGATCAACTTCGATATAGTCGTATGCCACCCCTTTAAGTTGGAGCGCGTGGTGCACCATGGTGCAATAGCCGCTTTTTGCAGCTCCAAAAAGTTTGACATCCTTTGGTGTTGCCATGTTTACTCAACTTCTCTCTCACTGTTTTTTATTCGAGGTTACAGAGCCTTCTTGATGGGTTTGCCTGAGTCTGGACTGTGGACTCTGGAGGAGGTAGTAGTCGTTTTTTTATAGAGAGTTAGTAGCTTCATTTATTTGTGAATATAAATAGTGGAAATTAGTGTTTTGGGTTATTACTTCTTTCTCAAGCCAGGCCCAATAAGTCAATGATTGCACGCACTTCTTTCTCAAGCCTAGTGATGTGATGTCAATGGTGTCATCTTATCCGGAAGTGGATTCAGAGGAAATATATCTGCTGCGGTTCTTTGGAACCGCAGTTCCTGTTTTTTCTGATCAAACTATTCATTTTTTTTTTTGAAGTGCATGAATCTCGAAGCAGTTGATTTTTATGTACGAATCTCAAAACAAATGAATGGTTTGATTTGAACAAGCAAGACCCTGCGATTCCAAAGAATCGCAGCAGATTTGTTTCCGAATTCGGAGGTGGAAAATTTTATATGATTTGATTTCATATGGGTGTTTGACGACTTCATAGTTGAAAGTCAGATTCTTCTCATTGATTGTAGAGTGAGTCTGCCATGGATCAAATTAAAAAATGCTCAAATTTTTTTAATGCATCAGAGCCGTTAATTGATTAAGGGTAAAACAGTTATTTAATTAGATATTATTTTCTGTCCCTCAACCCATATAGGCATATACCGTTTTTCGAGGTGAAATTTTGATTCTTTAGTTTGATATTGAAGTATATAAAATTTTCTCTTTATAAAATAATTTCGGATCTACATGATTCTTACCTTGTTGAATTGATTACTGTCCTGCTTACAAGTGCAAATTTGGTTCTCAGTTTCAGAAGCCAAATTATTTCGGGATTAGTTACTTCTTTCGATGTGTCTATTATTCCTGGAGAACATGTTATTTCACGATCAATTAATCCTGCTTCTCAGTTTAAAAATAATAAGTTTGCAAAATTGATTGTTGACTAGCATGGATTTGGTAGTACATGGTTTATTCTGGTACAAGTAACTGGTTTAGCAGTTGTTTGGGTGTTCGGGCATATTCTTCATCCCGACCCCCCTCCCGTAGAAAATTGTTGAGGACTATGAAAACTGGAAATAAATATGTGCATAAATCCAATTATTAAATCTTTATGAGATACAAACCAATTTATTATGCAAGGGACAGAGAAAAACTGTGTTCACAATCATCTAGGAACTGCCAGTGTTGTCTGTATGTACCTGAAACTTCTAATTTCTTATAGCTCCTTGTCAATCTGGATTATCGATGATACATAACAATACAGTAATGGTCTCTCTGTATTACACTTACTTTCTGTCTTTCTGATTCTAATGATTCTCATTCAATCAATATTATTTTCCACTGCATTTTTTCTGCTTAATGTCATCTGTGCAGCTTCAGTTGAGTAGTCTTGAACAACACACACACCTTCTAAAGCTCTTTGAAGAGGATGATGAGCTAGAGGTTGAACTAGGATTTCGCAAGTGATCAGAAACTGTAATTGGAGCTTAACCTATCATGCGTACTGTTTTTGCAAGTAGTCTTGGATTTTTTTAGTACCAGTACTTGTATACTGTACGCTATTTGTCTCAGTACCATACAACATTTTTCAGGTCAGTACTGTGGACGTGTTATTCTGGTCCCTTAATTGTATTCAGCTGCATAGTTTAGTGGTTTTGGGAAGCTTTTCTCTGAGATATTGTTTACCATTATCGTCATCTGATTTTCATGTACGGTGTAAATAGAGATGTTGTGTACCACATATTTGACTCGCTTGAGTATTGTTACGTCGACTTGATGAATAAAGTTAGTAAAGTAGCTCTGCTTGTTGTCATTCAATCAGTTTGGTATATACTAATTTTATGAAAATTGGTTCTTTTTTCTCAATACTGTTAACCATTAGCATTGGATTTTTTTTTTTGGGTCAGATTTGGGCTTGAACTATTCTTTCATCAGCTTTTGTTATATTTTATTTCATTTTTTAGTCTTTTTTTTAAACAAAGGCAAATTGCCCATTTTATTCATGAAATGTTAAATTACAATCCAGCTACCTAAACGAAAGAAACTAGCATAGTGCCATAGAGATCTAACTTAGACACATACTTATACTGCAGTCTCAGCCATCCTGTTTCGCTAGACCCAATGTTAATCTGAATTTCCTCTCTCTGACAAGTGTCCTATCTCCTATAAAACTTATCAAAAACATATAGATCCTTGTATAGACCCACATATAGGATCATTTTTATTAATTGCCTTACATCATCATGTAAACAGAAAGTTTAGTTTTTGAGATATTCTTGCTACAACTCCTCTTAGGTATAGTTGAGATGCACTAGTGCCAGTATGACACAGTATGCAGTTATCCAATCAACAGTACTGGTACCACTTGTATCTCCCTCTCAGATGTTGCTAGTGCTTCCATAGACTTGATGCTTTGAAGGGGAATCACATCCAGTTCTGTTGGTAGCCACATAGACAGTTGTGTGAAAATAATCTCCTGCATGTTTCGAGTCCAATAATATATAAGAGAACAAATCATTTAGCCAGTTATTGTTTTACTCTTTTTTTTGTTCCTTGGTGTCTTTCTCCTTAGTTGGGGGTTTCTGTACAAGCAGTATGCCTCCCCAAAGCACTGATACCGCAGCAGTCAGGTATATGATTCTCTTAAGGGTAAATTGGTATAATATTATGATTGTAATTTGATTTTTATTTACCTAATTTTTATTATGTATTATTTATATGTTGCTTTTGTTATTTTCTCAATTGTTGATTTCTGGTGTTGGCTTAATATTCAACCGTGTGATATTTACAGAAGTAACTTATTTATTTGTTGGTCTTGGCACCACTTATTTTGAATTTCTAGCATATGTTTGTGCAATTTACAGCAGCTTATGTTTTTTGCCCTCTCATTTGCTTCTTTGTTAATAATTTAGAGTACAAGCATGCAATTTTGTAGATTAAACACATATAGGGATAAATACCGTACAAATTATCTTTCCTTCAGAGTACATGCATGAATTGATTAATTAGGATATGGTCATTTCATCTATTTAGCTATAATAAAATTTGCTCTTAGATTGTATTAATTCATGAATAAGTATTTCTTTAATTAAAATCTGAAAAATTAGATTATTGTTAAGAATTCTTTAGTCATAAAATATAAATCTGAAATTTATTTATTTCTAAGGATTTATGAGAACTTATTTATTATTAGAAATTTCTTGTAATTACATTTACAATCCATAAACCTCCTTTTACAATTTTCAATTTCGGTATTTATTTGAGATCATATAATTATAGTTTTTTTTTGTATACTAAATTTTGAAATTTAAGAGATATCTTGTATTCTTGTGATCACCAATATTTATTTTGTTAAAATCTGAAAATCACAGTTATTAATAAGTACTTCTTCAAACGTATTATAATCTGAAAATTTTCCTTATTAATAAGTATTTTCTTCAATTATATAAAAACCTGGAAATTCCTTTTATTGGTAAATATTCTCTCTAGATATATTATAATCTGAAATTTTAATCAATTATAATGTATTTCTTTAATCTCTGGGATTTATTAGTATATGTTATTATTGAATATCGATACCAAGAATATTCTTTTAATTAAATTTCAGTCAACATAAGATGTGGGGATTTTCTTATTTTAATTTAGTAATAGATGGTCAATAAATAATAAACTAAGGTACTGCTTCCATACATCCTAAATGCAATTATTTTAATTATGATAGATATTACAAATACTATTTCTTTCTAGATGTATTCTCAATTAATTTCGGATTCTTCTGTTAATTTGTCTGAATGAGCTCTAGACATATTAAATAATAATCATATTTATTTATAAGAATCGGGTTCCTTAATTAATTTCTTTCGTTTAATTGTTTTTGTTTCCTCTCTCTTCTGATTAATCTCGAATTAAATTAGTTCAAAATTATTGTAACTTGATCCTCTGTGTGTGTATTGAACCTGACTCATAGATGCACTTTCCATACAATCAAAATGTGGTGGGAAAGCATATCACTTAATTGATCTCATCAAGAACCTCCATTTTACAAAGAAAAGGCTTATGATTGATTAAAGACAAGAAAGCTTGAGAGAACTTCAAATTAATGAAGTAAATGAGAGATGGTGTTACGGTGATACAAAATTTGAAGAAGTAGAGATAGAGAAAGAAGAAAGAGAATTGGAGGTCTCTCCCGCCTAATTAATGGCATAGGCGATGTCACCAGGAAAGGCAAGACGCGATTGCACTTGAGATAATATATTTATTTGGACAGAATGAGCAGATTAAAAATAATATTATAATAGAAAATTTAATTGAATTCCTCAGGAGAATTTACTACCAGATCAATATATCAATTTTTAAACTCTAGAGGTATCTTAGCTAGTCATCCCTTGACATGGTAGTCTCTACCTATACTCTCCAAAATTAGAATTTTTATGTGGTTAACAATGCACCAGAAAATCTTGACCAAAGACACTCTTACCAAAAAAACATGGACTGGCACTACCAACTGTCAATTTTGCACTACCCTTGAAACCAGAGATTATTTGTTCTTACAATGTCCATTAGCACAACAAATCTGGTTCTGGTTAGGACAAAGTCACCTCTTTTTCTCTACCTGGCATTCTTAGGATGATATATATATATCAATATACATTGACTCTACCCCAATGTCATAAGCTAGGATTGTTAATAGTGCTTAGTGCAGTTTGTTGGACCTTATGAAAACATAGAAATAAAGTTTGTTTTAATGACTCACATATTAAATCAGCTCGACATTTAATCCTTAACATTAAATCTCTTGTTTTTTACTGGACAGGAGGACCAGCCAAGAAGAAAGTCGGACAAGTAGCTGCTGGATGGATGCCTATCAATGCTATCATTGAGGATGCTATCCCCTTAAATGTCATTCCACCAAACATGGAGCTGATACTGCACAGGGGAGGATTAGAGACAAATGAATAACATCTCTTCCTGGTGTCCTTCCTTAGCATCTAGAATTACTACTTTACTTTTAGCAAATGAGCTAACTTTAGTTTTTCACTTATACTTTTGGCTGCTAGATTCATCCTTAATATGGGATGTTATGCTATTAATCTGGTTTATATATTTTGTTGGTTTTTGATCCAGCCTGGGTTAATCCCTGTCAATAACTGCTCCTTATAATTATTTTTTCTTAATGGAATTCGTCTTTTGACCTTTTTTTAAAAAAAAAAAAATTTAATTGAAGCCATTTGATAAAGATAAAATTGAACAGTCAAGATCGTAAAAAAGGATGAGGCTGCATTTCTTACAGAAAAACAGTAGAGTTGGATCTTTTTAGTGGTACTTGAAATTTTCGATGCTAAGCAATAGCATGTTCATTGTTTAGCATCTAGATCACAATATGACGTGTGCTTTTTTGTATTTTTACGAATTATCAGTATTTAGTACAAATTAAAAATATTAGATAACATATTAAATCTCTTAAAGAGAGCAGTTTGGTTCCGATGTCCATCAGACTCAGTCACTCAAATTGAGTTCGGTGAGTTTATAACCATCGGATCTACTTTAAGATCCGTATGTATTCGCTTTAATATCTGTGCACAGAGATCTTAAACAGATCCGACACTTATGAAACCAATTTGAGTCCGATGGAGATCGGACCCAAACCGCTCTCCATATTAAAACTTAAATATTTTCAAAATTAAAACGATCTAATCAATTCATTTGAAACAGTCTGGAATAATTCTTTGGACAACTAACAAGCAAGCGACCGACCGCCTTCTCCAACAAATTACTCATAGACCTGTTTTGATAATCTTATATAGACCAACTAGTCAGAGAAGCCCATCTCAGTGGGAAGTGTTACGGTAAGCAAAGAAACCAGGTTTATATTGAGAATCTGAAAACCGCTCCTCAATTTTTGGTTGCTTGCCCGAGGTCCCGAGGTTCACTGGACGCGTATCCTCTGCATTAACTCAAAAGAGAATCTTTTGAGTTAATGAATATCAACTGTCCGATTTGTTTTAAGACTCGCGCGGACAAGACCAGCACTAATATTGAAAGGCACCCAATGTTATAGACAATAGCCGGATTGGCTCCGTTTAAAATCAAACGGTTGATGTTCATTAACTCAAAAATTTCCTTTTGAGTTAATGCAGAGGATTCGTGTTCACTTCACTCTCCCTCTTCACTCCACCTAAAGCCCAAAGCCATTTGCCAGTAAAACCGCTGAGAAAGCACAGGGAACAACTACCTGTTGAGAAAAAAAGGCAAGAAAGGATGCAACGCCACCACGATCCGAATCCCTTCGATGAGGAAAACGAAGTCAATCCCTTCTCGGTAAACTTCCCAAATTATTTCTCTGCTTGTGGTTTTTTCCTCGTTATTTTTTTGTATGTGGAGAAGTTAGATCGATTTGCGGTGAGCGGTGAATAAATTAGGTTGGACATTAGTACAGAAGTAGAGGAAACCCGGTATTTGGACGAGAATTGCTAGATCCTTGTTTTGTTGAAACCCTAGATCTGGGATTCTTTCTCTGCTTGGCCTATGTTTGATACTTTTATTATTCCCTTGTTACAATCTAATAGTAGCACTGTAGCAGTAACGAAATAGGCATTATCTTTATTTTTCTGTTGTTTTATTAAGGAAGTATGGTTTCAGTACACCACATACCAATATTACCTGTATTGCAATGACCCTGCATTAGTATGGTATTTTGTATCCTTTCATGTTGTTTCTGGAAGTTCCTTGTGTTCAATTTGGCAATGTACTAGAAAGTTTTGTTTTACTCCATTGACTCCAATCTAACCTGGTTTATGCTTCCAAATTTATTACATATATATACATGGTAGTCATTTCTGTTTTAATTTTGAATTGTGAAATTGTAGAATGGAAATGGTGGAGCTAGGGCACAAAATTTTGGATTTAAGCCATCGGAGCCGGTTGGGTTTGGGAATAAGCTTGATACCGTTGATATACCGCTTGATACAATGAATGTATGGCTTAGTATTCCTCTACTTGTGATTTTTATTTATTATACACGACTAACTTGGGCGATACATTTATTGGCTTCACCTTCCTTTATTTTATTTTTATTATCTATTATTTTTATGTTTTTGCCACTGGGTTGTTTTTGGTAAAAAATGTTTATAAATGTGTACAAGGGACCAGAGAAAGCACATGTAGTGAGGCTAAGATGTGGTTTACATAGTGGTTAGTTTGGCTGAAACTTTGATAACTCTTCCATTCTGTACTCAAAGTACTAGATAAGACTGATAAAGAAATCTGTTTAGCATTGTGCACTCCACAAAGCTGATTACTTACAGAGCACATGTGGTAGTGCTAAGATTTGATATCTTGGTGGGGGAGTTTGGCTGAATATTGACTTCAAAAATCTGGCACTGTAATGCTCTGTCCAAGATAATCTAAATTGTTAACCAAAAAGTACTTCTATCATTTTGGTTTTAATCAAAGCTATCAAGCCTTTTTCATGGAATGTCAAGTTCATATTTCAAAGCTCTCTAAATGCAAATCAATTTGGTCAATCAGCATTTTACTACTGCCCTGTTTGACACCAAGGAACTCAGGTGAAATTAGTCACTTTTACCCATATTAATTTGAAAATGGGATTTTTTTATTAATTTCAGAATATGGGACCCCAAACACTTTGGGAGCAGAAATAAGTGGAACTAAAATGTAAAGTTGGATCTAACTAATTTCTGGAAGGGGCGGGGACTTAAGTTAATTTGGAATTAACAATATCTGTTCTTAAGCTGATTTAAAAAATGAAGCGTTCAAATATATCTCCTACCATATCCTTGCTAAATCATAAAATCTAGAAATACAACAAAAATAGTATTAATATGATTATTGTTATTGATCTATCACGAGTAGTATTTCTCCCTTTTTTATCTAACAGTTTGGAGTTCTCATTAAATTCTAAAAGAAAATTCAATGTAGAGAATTATTTTTCCACTTTCTCAATTATAAGTGAACATTACTTCACTGTATTTTTTATTGTATCCCTAAATGTCTCACCAAACACCTTCACAAAATATAGGAACTAACTGGAGATAAAAAAAATCCTGACTTAAGTGGAAATTGTGGAATTAATACTCCGAATCAACTCTTGTTGCCAAACAGAGCCTTGGAGGAGACTAGCTGAATGATCTAACTTGAGAAATTTTGACACTTCTATATTTAGATTGTCATATGTTTCTTGTGCTTTGAATTTAGGGTTCAAATGACAAAGCTAAAGAACTTGCATCCTGGGAATCTGAACTCAAGCGGAGAGAGTTGGTTAGTTTATATCTTTCTTCTACTTTTTCAAAACAATTGTTTGGGTTTCCAATGCCAATTGTCTGTTGTTATTTATTCTGTTTCTGTGTGTGTTATGGGGGGTTCTCCATCAATTTGGTCTTTCTTTTGCTATAGTTTGACATGTTCAGAAAGCACAAAAGAACCCTAGGCTTATTATCTTACTACTATTCACAAAGGCTTTTTTTTATAAGGTTCTGATTCATTTTTATGCTTGTTCTTCTCATCTTTGACTTGTGTAGGAAATCAAAAGAAGGGAGAATGCCTTAAAAAGTGGTATGTAGTTTTTACTCGAGTATTTTGTGGTGGGGTATATCATTTATTATCACTTGTGCTCAAACAGAACTTGGGAAATACTATGTATATACAAAAATTCCCAGTTCATGTGAGACATTTCTCAAAACTCCCAAGGGATTGGAGATACTGAATTTTTTTGCCCTTTGGAATACACTGGTTTGTTGAAATCAGCCTGGCTGGAAGTATTTGACTTTTATTGATGGTCTATACCTGAATGTTTGGTACAGCTGGGGTATCAGTGGATGAGAAAAATTGGCCTCCTTTTTTCCCAATAATACATCACGACATTGCTAAGGAGATACCAGTGGATGCTCAAAGATTGCAATACCTTGCATTTGCAAGCTGGCTTGGTATGTCATATCCTCTGAATACTTGTATATATTTGTATATATTTGTCCCTTTTTCTTGTTGTTGGTATTCTGCGACATTGTAGTCATGAAAACGTCTCAAACCAAACTTTAGTAATATGTTAATTCAATGGCAAAGACCAAATAAAACAATCATTCCTGCACCAGAAAAGAAAGATAGTGTTGTCCATAAGAAGGACATACTATAATTTTTCAATGCAGTGTGTGTGGTACCTTGTGTGTATTACTATGCCTGTATTAAATTTTAATGAAATCCTTTGGTAGGAATTGTGCTATGCTTGTCTTTTAATGTGCTTGCGGTGACTGTTTGCTGGATTAGAGGAGGAGGTAATTTCTTCCCTCTCTCTCTCTCTCGCCTCATTGCTGAGATACTATGCTTATTCTTAATGTATATTACATGAACTTATTTTGAGTGTTTTGTTAGTTATTTTCATAACATTTTCTGTAATCTTCTTTCTACAGGTGTAAAAATATTTTTCCTTGCTGTAATATATGCATTGATGGGGATTCCACTGTCATACTTGCTTTGGTACCGGCCTTTATATCGTGCTATGAGGTATATTGTCAATGTTAAGACGGTTTATTTTAGCCGAATCTATCAGGCTGGTAGAAGGATTATCATATCTACAAACTTTCTATGTTGTACTTAGCCTGACCGATCTGTTCTGTTATCCTCGATGTCTTAATATCAAGCCTGACTATCAAGTTGTAATAACCTCAATCCCACATTGTCTTCCTTTGTTGGTAGGGTTTATATGTAGCATTTCTAACATTTGTTTTAAATTAAACAGAACTGACAGCGCGTTCAAGTTTGGATGGTTCTTTCTTTTGTATTTGGTAATTATTTTTTATTGCAACATAAGGCTGTTCTTTCTTATTATTTTTCCCTTATCATTGTTTTTTATATAGGTTTAACTGAAATTTAACTAAATAATTCTGTTCAGATTCATATTGGGTTTTGCATTGTTGCTGCCATTGCTCCTCCTATTGTATTTCACGGAAAATCTCTGACGTAAGTATTTAGTATTTTGAGGTTGTATATTCTGAAAATTGCTGATTAAGCTTGATATTAAATATCTGCTGTCTTGTTCAATTTATGGTCTTAAGCTTTAGACTATTTATGTCGCTTGTACACCCAACTATCTTTCCATTTACTCGAAGCACAGTTGTTGTTATAGTTTGGGGTTAAAACTGCCATATTTACATGTCTTCCATATTAATGAGCACTGTTAATAGCATGCCTACCACTCAGTTGTGTTGGATAGCATTAAAAAGGAAGGCTGGGGAGCCTCCAGTCCATGGTTAAATTGAGACATAAAATGAGTAGATGCACTGAACAAAGTTTTAGCGGAGTTCCAGCTGTTAATTGTAGCCAGGATAGAAATGTTTCTTTCTACTTCTTTTTGCTATTTTTTGTCAATTACAAACAATTCAAATTACAATATTATCTCGGTGCCTATTGCGTGTCATGGATTCTTCCAATCTAATATCAAAGTTTATTCTGGATTATCCAGGGGTATTTTGGCAGCGATTGATACTTTCTCTGATAGTCTCCTAGTTGGGGTAAGTTATCCTGTCTATCTTCTCTCATATCACTCCTGTTTAGCTCATCTTGTTAATTACCATTTGGGCTGGATAAAAGCAAATTGTTTTGTTGGCTAATATTTCAGTCATTGGTCCACAATTGAGTTGTGTTTTGGTATAAGAAGTAGAGGCTGAAAATGACAAAGAAATGGTCAATGGATAAAATGGCTCTGGAAGAATATAGCTGTGCACAGTATAAGAAGATGTTGGGTTGAATTTAAGAAAGGTAGGCTAGATCAAAATGTGCAATGGAGTTGAAGGAGGTATAGTCGGTGGCGGAGCCACTAAAGCTTCAGTGGGGTCTTGACCCCACTGAATTTCCACTAAAGCCCTTAAGAATTACATGAAATTCGAGCTTATTTAAAAAAATAGAAAGAAACCCTCTTCAATGACACCGCTGGCCAATTTTTTTGGCTCTGCCACTGGGTTCAGTAGACAAGTACTCGAAACAGAATCTTGATATATGTTTTATGATTGTGTATACTGTATCTTACTCTGATCCTCATTTTTAAAGTTGGCCATGGCCAATTGTGTATTTTTGAATTCACGATTTCATTATATGTCATGACTTATAATTTCGTTAAATGTTGCAATTATAGATATTTTACTTTATTGGGTTTGGATTATTTTGCTTGGAGACGCTTCTCAGTCTATGGGTTATTCAGGTTTGTGTTTTTTTTTTTCTTTCTTTTAATAAATTAGACAACTGGTTTTATAAGTATTTTACTTATTTTACATTTTGGTCTCAAAAGTTTCAAGGCTCTTATTTTGTTCGTAAAGTGTTTGATTTTCCCAAATCATGGCTAGAATGACATTTGCATGCTAACTTGATGACCTAATGTGGATGGAAATGTATTGATGTGCATTGATTTAGTTGTTGGTGTCAGCGCCTACACCAATTTTGTGTACAGTAGTGCCCATAACAGGAACTAAGTTAAACTGATGTGAGTGGAAGGACTAATTTGGTACAAATTAGGGACTTCAGTGCCCATAACAGAAATGTTCAAACTTTAGAAACTGAAATGAGAAAGCGATACTGTCAAGGCCCTTTGTTTATTTTACTCTTCTTATAGTAAATTTTCTGCTAAGTTACTGATGGCCCTTTACTTCCCTAGCTCCTAATGTGAGATCCTGCACATTTTGGGAGTGTTTTTTTGCTGTATACATATTATGGTTTGTAACTTGTTGGTCCGTACCACCAATTTACTTGGAACATGAGCAGTTGTTTAATCAAACACGGGCACAGACTGTTCATGTTTGGCTTTAAAAATATTCTGGGGTAGTGACTTTACATTGATTAGAATGTATGTTCATTTATTTTTGAATGAAAAGTGGCAGTGCAGACAGAAGGGTGCAAATCAGAATCATTTAGGGCCAAATATGAAACTATGGGACAATTGGATATAGATGACACATTTGTTGAACTCAACATGTGCAGTTCAACATGACACATTTGTTCATTTATGTGTAAATGGTTCAATATTATGCATTATCTATATGCATTAAGACTTAAAATTAACTGCATGTGGATGTCTCTGTGCTTGCACATGTCTCTATGTGTGATGATCTGAAATTATCAAATGCTTGTTATGATGATGTTCAGCTAGTTGACTACTGTTCAATTTCATTTGGTCTATGCAGAAAATTTACATGTATTTCAGAGGGCATAAATGAGAGCCTTTCAAGATATATTATCGGGTGATGCCATCTAAGAGTGCTGGTCTTGATCAATCTTTCTTGTAGATGTTATATTACTAATTACTGTTTATTTTGCTATTTTAAAGTTTACCATTATTTCATTATAAAGTTGCTATATGGAAAATTTGTGTGTGTGTGTGGGGGGGGGGGGGGGTTTCTTGCTAGCTAGGCCATGACATAAGTGAGATTATATATGTACTTTTGAAGATGCTTGGTGTATTCTCTGTTTTTTTTTTGGTCCCCATTATGTTTTTGAAGTAGTGTGCTATGAAGTTAAAGTTGCCTTTTGCATTGGTGAATTCGGGACATTTTTCTTACTGAAGTGTGCAATTTTGTCCGTGTTTGTTTACATGGGTAAATTTGTAACATACGTAGTAGTTTTTAGCTGTAGAAGAAGGAAACAGGGCACACCTGATGGGCATCAGACCCGATGTCTGTTCGGAACCCTCCGATTTGCCTAATGCTTCGTGCGTTTTTGAGTTGCATGAATATAGAAGCGGTGTGTATGTATCATGAAGCAAATCAGATGTTTCTGAGCATACATCGGGCTGATTTGTGTCCGATGCCTATCGGATGATCCCTGCTTCTCTAGAGAAAAGTATAGGGAAGGTTTCCCAGGAAACAACTTAGAATATTTGTTACACTTGCAAATTTTGATTGAGAAACAACCATTGATTTGAAAAATCAATGCGAAGGGAACAATTTAAATTGACAATTAAACTGATGTCATTTGATTAACATGTGCTCATTACTGTACGATATTCTTGTACGTTTTATAATCAGAACCTAGAATCAATTAATAAATAATATAATCACTTGGCGTTAATAAAATGCCAACAGATAAGTGGGAAGTGTCAAAGTGTGAAGTGCGCATGCAAGGACGTTATGAGCCGGTGATTTCTGACCGTTGAAGAGCGAAGAATAGCCCGATTTTTTTATTAATAGGAAAAATAAAATAAAAATAACAATAGTGAGGAATGATTTCAGTAAATTTTGAAATCTAAGAAGAACGTTACAGTAACGTTCAGGATACTGTAGCTGGACGTTATAAACCATAACGGTCAGCTAATTAGATTGAATATTCGCTAATTAATAAATAAAAAAATCACTGTAGCTGGTCGTTATGGATGATAACAGTCAGCTATAGTGTTCTTTTTTTACTTCAATTCTATAACGGTATGGCATGGTCGAAAAAAACACAGTAGTTGACCATTATTGTCCATAATGGTCAGATTTTTTTTTTAACACGTTAATTAGCAGTAATCTAATTTCGCTAATCAGTCCGTTATAAATAATCACATTTTTTCTACTTTTCAAATTCTCTGCAAAACCTCCAATATTTATTTATTTGTTTTCTTATTAATAAAAAATTCGGAAGAATAGCTAGTGTAGTAGCAACCACAGCCCTCGGATTAAAAGCATAATATCTAGAAGCAAATTTTAAACCACGGCACACTACACACAACACATCGGATCATGCACCCTCTTTTATCCATCCAAAATTCCAAACCATTCCTTGTTTCATTCCCCTCATCTACAACCAACCATACCTCCACTGCCACATGGCACTACCATATCCTAACTAACTCAAACCTCCACCAAGCTTTTCTTCCTGCACTCTCTCCCATAACACTACATCACTTGTTGGCCATATTATACTGTAAAAATATATAGAAAAGAACAACATAAGCACCAGTAAAACTACTGAAATAAAAATAACAATATCTGATATACTCCAACATAGTAATTAAACATTTATAAGAATATAAGGGCAGCAATGTATTTCCTGCAAAATAAACGAACACATTAATATTGTAGCAAATAAATAAAAAAAATGTTGTAATTTCTGTTGAATTCTTTTAGCAAAACATGTTTTTGTAAGTTCAAAATCACAAACCAATAATTTCTAACATCTAACCTTACAACCACAAACATAAGCTTCCAAAGCTTTTCACCACAAAAATGCAAGAAGAAAACAAAAAAGAGAACAAGAGGCCACAATAAATCTTGCCTGGAAAAGAGCATAGAAGCAAACAAAAGATAAAAACAGAAATATTTATTTTGTGTTATTTTAATTACCAGATTTTAATATCATCAAAGGGTATAGGATATACTCCTTGCTTCTGCTCTCTCCATAACTCTTCTTTCCTTCTACAATATCTAGGAGGAAAGAAGAAAAACCAAAACCAAAACCCAATTCAAAATCAAAACCATGGCATGCACAGTGTACAGAACCCCTTCTCTCTCAATGCCCAATCCACACTTGCACCAAAGACAAGTCATATTTTTCACAAGCACAAAGAGAAACCAATTTTTCCGTGGCCAAAACCGTGCCTACACCGTCTCATGTTCCGCCGAGGCAAAAACCGTTGTGATCGGCCTTGCAGCTGACTCAGGTTGCGGTAAAAGTACCTTCATGAGACGTCTAACAAGTGTTTTCGGTGGTGCGGCTGAACCGCCAAAAGGAGGCAATCCCGACTCGAACACACTTATTAGTGATACAACCACAGTTATATGTCTAGACGATTACCATTCCTTGGACAGAACAGGAAGGAAAGAGAAGGGAGTGACGGCGCTCGATCCAAGGGCTAATGACTTCGACCTGATGTATGAGCAAGTGAAGGCATTGAAGCAAGGGATACCGGTCGAGAAGCCGATTTATAACCATGTGACCGGGTTACTTGACCCGCCTGAGCTCATTCAGTCACCGAAGATCCTGGTCATCGAGGGACTGCATCCGATGTGAGAATTTCTTTAACATTGTTTTTTAAATTTAAAAGTTATTACTCTTGTTCTGCTCTGGATACATTCTTTTCTAGTATTAATATGTAGAGGAATTTGAATAATATACATCATATTAGTTTTGTGCGGTTCTCATATAGGCATATTTTGAAATTAATTTTCTCAAATGTTAGCAGACTTTAAGAAAATCTGAATTTTCTGAAATATCAGAAGCAACTATCCTATAACTCATTCAGTATGTGGATATAAATTATTGGCAGAATAAGTAAAAAAAAAAGGGGAAAAATATTATCTAACATGATTATTATCTAATTATTCAACAGGGAAAAATTTATATCGCTAAAATTCTGAAAAAGTCTTAATAAATATTAGCAAGGAATTTATTTTTGTCAAATTTATAAGAGCAACAAATATTATTTAGTCACTCTCTGAAAAGAGAATTGCCTTCTATTTCGGCTCTTTATATAATTTCCCATATTTTCCACAAATTTCAGGTTTGATGAGCGTGTCAGAGATCTATTAGACTTCAGTATCTATTTGGATATCAGCAATGAGGTCAAATTCGCATGGAAAATTCAGGTTTGTAATGCATCATTACATAATTATTATCAATCAGAAAACAGGAAATTAGATGGCAAATTCTGAATTTTACATTTTATTATGATTCGCAGAGAGATATGGCAGAGCGTGGGCACAGTCTTGAGAGCATTAAAGCTAGCATTGAAGCAAGAAAACCCGACTTCGATGCATTTATCGGTATATTTTTCTTGAAAGGAACAAAGAAATATACTTCTCTTCACCAGTTCTCGAGTTTTCAATCCAATGAACTCTCTTGGCTGTAAAACATCTCTCTGTATTTTCTTGAAAAAGTTTACTGAAAGATGCAAGAGAAGAATTTATACTGGAAATAACATAGTTTGAAGGGGATCTATCAAAACTTACCCTTGTAATGATAGTTTATATCCAGTGAGTTACAGTAAATTCATGTTTTGTATGGTCTCTTATTACAACCAGTAGGAAGCCATACCAGATTACCAGTACCATTGATTTTATAGGAAAACCCCACCAATCAGCAAAATTTATACTGGAAATACTTTTGAACAAAAAGTAATACGCTAAAAAACACCGATGTTAAGAATGAATCGCTAGACAGAAGTTTCATTAATTCAATTTTGAAATTTCCTTTTTTTTTTTTTAAATATTACAGAATAACTTCAAATCATGTGTAACCTTCATTTTTTTGGTTCTTTCAGATCCCCAAAAGAAATACGCTGATGCTGTGATCGAAGTCCTGCCGACCCAACTGATCCCGGGTGACAATGAGGGGAAGATTTTGAGAGTAAAGCTGATCATGAAAGAAGGCTTGAAGCACTTCAGCCCGGTTTATCTCTTCGACGAGGGGTCCACCATCAACTGGATTCCATGTGGAAGGAAGCTCACATGCTCTTACCCCGGCATCAAATTCTCTTACGGTCCCGATTCCTACTTCTCCAATGAGGTACGAAATTTTCTCCTATAGATTGATGCTTATATCATTGCTGTTATAAACTTGGATCGAGTTGAGTTCTAACTTCTTCTTCTTCAAAGCCTTTATCACAAACAAGTTGGAGTAGGCTAGAAATGAAACCCAACCGAAATCAGCAATCCAGTTATAAAGAGTCATATTTTTTTACCGCTGGCTCGCCAAGCCTATCATGAACCCTCCTCCCTTTTCCTGACTTGGGACAGGCTGTGTAGAAACTACACATGCGGAGTTGAGTCGAGTTATAACTTGCACTGTTAATTTTTACAGGTGTCGGTTTTGGAAATGGATGGCCAGTTCGACAGACTAGATGAGTTGATCTATGTGGAGAGCCATCTAAGCAACCTCTCTACAAAATTCTATGGTGAGGTCACTCAACAAATGCTAAAGCACTCCGATTTCCCGGGAAGCAACAACGGCACCGGTTTCTTCCAAACAATTGTTGGTTTGAAGATAAGAGATCTCTACGAACAAATCGTGGCGGAAAGGGCTTCTGCAAAAACTGAGGCTAAGGTTTAAGCATCAATTTTTTTGGGGGAGAATCGGTTTCGCACGGTGATGGTGACATCCATATATATGTTGTGCCTATTGTTTGTACTTGTTGTAATTGAGCTGATAAATGTAATTTTTATTTATAGGGGAGAGGAGAAAAGGATACATACGTACATAATATTTCCCCTCCTTGAGGAATTGTTTCTCTCACGTCCACACTTCTTTACTGTAGAAAAAAATGTATTTTCTTTGCAAAAATAATATGCATATATATATAAATATCATGGAGATTGTTGACACAATAGGTTGCAAGTGTTGGCCTTCAAGGGCTATAAATTCATAATTTTGATCCTTTTTGTTGTTTTATAGGGGTTGTATTTAACAGAATTGGCTGGTTATTGACTTTACCAGTAGAAGACATAAATGAGCCTAACAGGTTAGAAATGTTATCAGAAATATTGGTACTGTTCATTCCTTTTCTGGTACGGTATTTTTAAACTAAATGAATCTAAATTTGATACTGATTAAACTAAATTAACCTATTTTATATTAAAACCGGAATTAAACTATAGGAAAGGGACCAAATCATTACTTTGATCCCTTATAATACCTCTAAAAAGAGATTAAAAAAAAATCACATCTTTCTTCTTCCCGATAAAATAATTTAATGTATTTCTAAAAATAAAAAAATTATGGTCATTGTTTCTCATTGCTAACCTTGCTATGAAACTATTTTTCGAAGGTTGAAGGTAATATTCCTACAACAATTTCATCTAGACCAAATTATATTCAAAAATTGCATATAAAAATTATGTGGTATGAAACTAAATTGATCACAAATCAAACCCACTTCATTCTGGGCTTAGTTGTATGGGAAAGTGGATCCCAGAAAGATCCAAGATTTATGGGCCTTAATTGGGTAACTCTTTAGCTTAAAATTATTTTTGACGGCCTTCTTACATAACAATCCATTACACATATGCTAGATTGACTATTGGACCGAATTTGCCTTCCTAGATTACACATAAATGAAGGTAAATGGGTTGGGTCCACCCATTATAATAGTCACCTCAGTTTTTAATTCTAAATCCTCTAGGGGTGAAAACGGTATGGATAATATCCGATTTGTATTCGAAAACTTAGATGTGGATATCCAAATATCTGTGTGGATAAGAATACTGATATGGTTTTATATTTCAATTATCCGTATCCGAATAGTAGATATATACCATGTATTTTAATATATATTATGAAAAATTTATGTTATTGACCATTATAATTAGATAAATATTATAAACTTTAATATTTTTTATATTCTTTTAATAAATATCTGATCTAATCCGGACCAATATCTATATCAGTCTAATATGTCTGATATCTGCGTATTTGCATCCGGAAAATGAAAAAATAAATATGAATATAGTTTTACCACTCTCCGCTCCGTTTTCAATCCCCCCCACCCCACACACACACATAAATGAAGGTAAATGACTATTGCCTTCCTAGATTACACTTCTTTGTTTGTTTAAAACTTGTAAGATGGTAATAAAATGCAATGATGTCTAGAGTTTTCATAATTATATGAGTTAAAAACAACCAGAGAATATTAAAGTGAATTAACTGAGCATTTACAAGAGCAGTATTTTTATTTATAGGACTTGTTCAATATTGTTGTTAAATAAATACAGTCATACGGTCATATCTATATAATCACCTAACTGAATAAAATTACAACATATATATTAAAAAAAAATTAACCAGATGCGCCCAAATTAAAAGTAAACACTTAAGAAAGAGACTGTTATCATGACTCAACAATAAAATTAATTTTAATTATTCCTTCTAAAGTACATACATTGATATGGTTGGCAATTTGTTATACATCTGTTTATGGGTACTTTCAATATAATTATAGTGTTCAATCTCTGGATTGCAACTGCATATATTCAACTCTGCCTCTTAATTATAATTCAATATAAAATTGCTATAAATAGTATATACGGTAAGAAGTTATTAGCCTCAGATATTTTGGATTCCTCAGAACAAAATGTGATTATTTCTGTCGTCTACTAATTAATTGTTGAGAATAATTCCATTTTACTTGTTTTTTTTTTTTTTTTTTGCAAAAAAGTTGTACTCAGTTTCAAGTTTTCTAAGAGATATAATTAGAGGCGGAATTAGATTTTCGATATACATATAGAGGTTAAACCTAAATGGAGGGCAATCATGTAAAACTTTTTTGAGTCAATTTTACATTATCTATAGTATAGCATTGTACTCTAAAATATATAGAAAATAAATACAAATACAAGAATTATTTAAAATAAAATAAAGAGTTAATTGAACCCATTCCTTTGTAGTGGCTCAGCCACTAATTATAATATTCACCATCATATTATCAGTCACAAAGAAAATGTACGCCAATTTATGGTGCATGATATGTAATATATATAGTATACTGCTTAAAAAGAAACAAATTTCATTATAATTTACCAGATCAGAAAACTAGATGCATTTCCCAATTTTGGTAATAATTCGTCTTAAACTACACAAATTTCATTATAATTTACCACTATATTATTTTATTTTTAAGCTATTTTTTTTACTATCTTTCATAAATTATAAAAAATATTAAAAAAATTCTAAAAATCGTAAAAATTTGTATTCTACAAGTTTAATATATAACCAATTTACTGACCTACTTAATTCGAAATTTAAAATGCAAAATTTTAAAATTTAAGTCCGCAACAATTCGGCCAAAATACTAATAAAATCATATTAAGCCAATAACTCCCCCCGCGCGCGCTCTCTCTCTCTCTCTATATTCCCAAGACACTGTAGAAATAAACAGGAAAGAGGGAGCATATCATATCATATCATATCATATACCTTCAAATCGGTCCATTGGAATTTGGAAGGAAGCCCACACCTTTCCCAATAAACCACGTGGAAGCATCACATGTTACGAGACAAGCTTATCAATACCAGTAACTCATCTAATCAATATCATCATATTATATTCACACTTGTAATTAAGGACCAGCACGAAATTAATTAAGCTTTACATAAATTTTTTTTGGGTTCAGAAGAGATTTTTTATTTTTTTTAGAAATGAGAAATTAAATTTTTAGAAAAGAGATTGATTTTTTTTTCCGAAAATAGATAGAACAACACCAATAGTATATTCCACCATAGATCGACAAATTAATTTGAATAATTAAAATGACAATATTTTTTAGATCTTTTTAGGAATAAATTGTGAGCACTGAGCATGGTGATTGTAATATTTTTTTTTGTTGAATATATAAATGAAACATCGCAAGTAATTAAATATTGCAGTAATAAGAACCACTTACATAATCATCTAGCAATTAATTAAGATAATCTTCTGGAGATGGGAAACATTTTACAAATAAAAACTGATCCGAAATTTAAACATTTTACAGATTTCAAATTATAAAACAACCCATTTCTTATTAATACTGTCCGTGCATCTAAATAGCCTCTGAAAATTTTTGGTAAAATTTTAAGATAAAAAATAAAAAAAATTAAATTATTTCAAAGGATATATACGTACTCAATTTAATTATAATATTAAAAAAAAAAGATATTATGATACAAAGGTGACATCAGGCTAACGCACTTGGGGTCTGAGAGTGAGAGGCCTCATTGTAATTAATTATCGAACCAGTACTAATTAATTACGGTGCTTATTTGTCCATTCCAACCGTAAAGCATGGGATTAATTAATTAATTAATTAAGCTTATCTCTTCATTGCTAATTAATTTAATCAACTTCATTAATGCTACTGGTCCCCGGTCCCCGGTCCCCAGTTTATTTGCCTTAGTGTATATGGAGCCTTCATAGGTAGGGGTGTCAACGGGTACGTACACTAAGGATTGGATGAAAGTATTTTCATATCCGTACGTAAGTTTATGCACTAATTAAATATGTTGGCAAATTGAGAGTTGGTTGTTATTGGACTTTATTTAGACCGCTGAAAAATATTACATAATTTTAATTTGGACGCAGTATAATTGTATAAAATCATTTCTGAAGTCTCAATCTGGGTTAAGTAAATAATTAAATAGTTTTCCTCCTTCAAACCTCTAAAAAAAAAAAACTAGCCTTTTGAAGCACAATTGCACCCCCGGAAAATTTGGGTCCGGATCCACTAAAGTAATCCAATTTTTGGGTTTTGGATCGAGACCGTCCGATTTGAATTTGTTGCTCAGAATCGTCTTGGGATTCAAATTTGTCCTCGGGATGTGTGTGCTCTAGATCCGGATGGATTGTCTCAGATTTGAATAGGACGGTCTAGATTTGAAACTCAAAGATTGGGTTACTTCACTGGATCTGAATTCGGAAAAAATTGCATCAATTTTGGATGAAGTAAAATGATGTACAACCTTTTTCTTTTTGACCAATCCGAGGTTAAATTAATAGGAAATTAAAATAATGTATGGCCGTTAAAACTAGCTATAGTAGTGAACTATCTAATTAATTAATATACCTTCTAAGAGAGCAGTACTATATCACACCTCACAGGAGAAGATTAAGAACACGAGCTAGATGAAGTAATTAAATAGTGTACAACCATTTTTTATGCCCAATCCGAGGTTTAATATAAATAGAAAAAAAAAATAGTATTGGCCTTTAAAACACAAGAAATTTCTATTTTAGTTATTAAGAACACTTTCACACCTGTAGAAAATGTTTCAGTAATTTTGGATGTAGTGAAACCAAGTGCAACCGATTTTTGTGCCCAATCGGGGTTAAAAATAAATAAATAAATAAATGGCATATATTTCACCTTTAAAATTAATTCATGAATTATTTAAGTTAGCTTCAAGCAGCAGTTTTGCATCAATTTTGGATGGGGTAAAGTTGTGTATGTACAACCATGCATGTTCTTAATTAATTAAATAAATAGTAAAAATAATATTTGTCGCTTTAAAATTCATGAAATATTTACATTATATTTTCAGAGCAATTTTACATATTCAAAAAAATTAGATCTCTATCAATTTTTTCTTAAAAAAATACGGTTCGACGAATTGAGATGCTTGTTTCTAGCTAGGGGCCATACACATGTATATGTTGCAAATACATACATATCAATCAACCTTAATTCGGTATATTCTCGCGGATACTCTCATTGCTAATAGAAAAATCATTTTTTTTATCGGTATACTCTTGTGGACATACCGTCCCATTCTTGTAGGTACGTTCCTGATTTGTTGGAGACCGGTTCGAAAAGACCTCATAATTGTCTTGTTTGATTCTGACTCGGGGTCATCAAGAATGAGTTCATGTTTGACAAGCAACTCGGTTTGTGTTAGTTCAGCTTGTTTCTAACAAATGAGAGTTCAAATTTGTCTAGCTCAGCTCAACTCGGCTCAGCTTAACTCGGCTCAGCTCGTTTACTTGCATATTTGCATAACGTCATGCGATATGTAACCGATCGAGTATTCCTCGTCCTTCTCCCCCATAATTAATACACACCACCCCTAGACAGTACTAGACACTGGGTCCCAGCTCCAGGGCATGCTAGCTCCATGCTAAGAAAGAGTACGTATTGTTTGAAACTCTTAATTAGAAGTGAGAATTTACAAGTATTGTACTGTTTAGGGTTCTTACTTCACAGTATTGTATGTATATTCTTGATTGTTTGTAACTGATCAGATGGGTGTTTTTTTTTTTTATTCCAAGCTTTGACATTGAATGTGCTAGATCTTCTCCAGTAAGATATAGTGCTGATCTTGTCTTGCCTTGGAGAGTGAATAAGAGCACCATTTCAAATTTTGAACTTAGTCATGTTTGTACAGCATAGCTGGTCCCATGCTTATAGATAAAGGAGGGGACCCTTTCCGCGTGGTGCTTACTCTGACGTAGTAAAGATATTTGACAACGCTATTTTAATTTCATGTTGAGCACAATTTTTTTATTTTTATTTTTATTTTAACTCTATTGTCTGTGCACTAATGAAGTGAATTACACAGTATGTCAATATCTTTACCTACTAATGTAAGTTCACATGATGAAAATTTCAACATTCTGCAACTTTTTGGAATTAAGTCAATGCCATGTTTTTCTTCTGATCGACATTCATGTTTTTGTCGTCTCGATCTCCAAAATAACTTTTTGAATCGTGTTTTAGTGCGATCAATGTTCTAACCGATCGACAAATGAATGAGATTGGATTCGGAAAGATCCGAGGCTCTTGTACTACTGAAGGATTGGTACAATGTAGAAGGAAGGTTTCATGACAACTATGAAGAATATGGATATTCTATGTGCAATCAAGGTTAGGATTACTAGATGAAGATCGACTCCGGTGCACTGTTTATATTAAAATATTTAATTTTCAATATGTCAGGCCGGTATATATCTAACATATTTAATATCATACAAAAGACATACTCACACATACAATAAAATTCAAGTTTACAATATTTACATTTCAACATTATTAATTACCTCTTAAATATATACTAATTAAGATAATTTCAAATTTTTAACTCCAGATATGTTTTTCTTACGTACGTAGCCTCTCTCAAACACGAATAAACAAGAAGAGAAAGTTTGAAAATCATTATACTTTAAACTTTAAATGACAAACTATAAATTATTAAAAAAAATGAAACATTTTTTTCGTGTAAGAATCAGATAATATATTTTTTTAATTTGAAAAACTAAGCGTAAGATAATTTTTATCAATTTTTTACGAAGTGAAGTATGCAAATATTTTTTTTTCAATAATTTTCTTTTACTTAAAAATAGTTTTCCAAAATTTCCTACATATTTAGGTTTTTTTTCCAATCAACTGTTCGAAATCCGAATAACAAATAAATATATTTAATATAAATAAATTTCCAACAATGTTATTTTATTTTACAATTTCTGCAACCTTTTTCATGATACTTTCTTAAATATTTTTCAATAAACTCACTAAATATTTTAAAAAATAGTTTAATATTACTAGCTATAAATGTAAAAATCGTAGACTTAGTGCAGTAGTATAAGCCCTCATCTCTTTTCAGAAAACAAATAAATTCTAATAAATTCTCGAGAATAATATCTAAAAGATTCTGAGGTACGTGTACACAATGTGACGACATATCACGAGATCAAACTTGACGTAACTATTATTGTGACGTGACTGTCATCTACCATTTTAATCATGTCATGCCATATTATATGATAAAAACTTTTAGTCATGTCATGTAACAATATCACGACACATTAATCACGTTATGGCAATTCACATTTTCACAGCACTATCTAAAATACAAATATACCACAAATTTAGATACCTACTTAATGTGAAAAAGGACATCAAGTTTAATTGCTAGATTCGTTAACACGCATCAATAATAAGCTAGTTAACAGAAAACAAATTAAATTAATTTATTTTTCCAATCAAATTCTACCTTACACTGCAGCGATATATATAATAAACATCAGATGCACACCCCCATCTAAAGCTATAAATTATTTTATTTTAATAATTACATATATATATATAGGTCCTAATATAAATAGGTGATTAGAATAAAACGTAGAGGCACATGGCATGGATGCTTCTAATTCTAGGTTGGCTTTTGTGGACAAAGAGAATCCCAGTCATAGACAGATACATCAGTTCAGCTCCTCTAGAATAAATTCTCTACAATCCCCTAATATAATACTAACGGATCCAAATCTGCTCCATTTCTTGAGAAAAATGAGCATCTTTATTTTCTTCCATCTGGATCGTTCAAAATTCATTACACGGCTTCAATTATTTTTGTCTTTTTATATCAATTTAATATATTAAAATTATTTAGATTTAATTGAAATTGTATGATGAATTTTGAAAGATTCAGATAGAGAAAAAGAGGATGCTCATTTTCTCAAGAAAAATAGCTGATTTGGTTCCTAATACTAATACTTGTCTGTTGGAACATTTCAATTGAAAACTTCTTGCATATTAAATTTCAGTTTCTTAGATTAATTTCATTCCAATTCAAATTCTAGGTGACATTTTAGGAATATATGATAATTTCATAAATAGAAAGATATTTTTTTTAAATGAAATTACTTTCAAAACGCTATATATGTTGACAAACATATCAACATATATTATTATTTGATCACCCATCTCATAAATTAATTTCTACAATGGGCGAGTTTTTTTTTTAATTTCTTAATGCTAAAATCAATTAAAATTAATTGCTTGAGTGTGGTACTTTTGAAATTAACTTTAAATTAATTTCAGACTAAATTTCATGAATGTAGAATTGTAGATGCTCTTTGATTAAATTTACCGCTCGAATCATTAATGTAAACCATTCATTTCAATTTTACATATATTTTAGAGATGTGAATGTAGAGGATCCGGAAGCAAGCAAAAAGTGGAAGAGAGATGAGATTGATTCATGCATGAGCGAACGTGGTGCATTAAATGCCACCGAGTTGGATGAATCCAAAACATGGCAATTGGTTCTTTATTTAATATATAGTTATATACTTGATATAACTAACCCTAAAAAAGCCTTGATTGGTGAGAAGATTGTACTAAAATAGGGGATGATAGTGGAGGAAGGACTACATGCATATGGCCAAGTGGGTCACGTTTTTAATTTCAAAAGGGCATTGTATTGCCTTTACCTTATCTGTCCAATTTTTTTTGAAATAAATCCTTTCTACATATATATTGATTTGATATTAATTAATAACCGTTGCCAAACAATTTGTCAGTACACCTTATTGACTCAAGTTAGTCCTTTTAGTCTAACTTACAAAATGCATGTAAATTTTGTTAAATTAAATATAATGGTATATATATCTCTATCTCCTTGTGAGGTATATTATAGCTGTAATTTGACTTGTTTATAGTTTTTTATTCTATATATTTGTGTCCAAGGTAGTTCTCTTCAGGGCTGCAAACGAATCAAACTAAATCAAACTTACTTCAGTTTGCATTTGAGTTTGAGTTTGAATAAGATTTGAAACGAATGGTTTAATTTGTTTCAGAACGAACTTCAATTGACCGAGTTAATTGCAAACTACGAATTTTTTCGAATCAAAGTCGAATCACGAACTATGAATTTTTTTTGCAACCCTAGTTATACCGGTAGTTTATGCATTAGTTTTATTCATGCGGAACAAAATTCACACGGTTTTCTTTTACCTTTTACCTTTCACGAATTCACACCGATGGATTATGAGCCAGTCCAAAATTTTCTTATCATTTACGTTGCTGGATTGATTAAAATCACGGCATAGACCTAGTCAAACGAAACTTATTCCATTGTTAATTTGTTACACTGCTGAAGCATTTTCCTATTATAAGTTACCATCATATTAATAATTTTGAACTATGATATAAGTTTGGTTCCTGCATTATTAAAGATTGATAGTTGAAGCCATTAGTTGCATTATTTGAGATTCGAACCTAAATAGTCTGTGAATCAATTTTGAATGCATTATACCCAGTTTGAGTTTGAGTTTGAATAAGATTCAAACGAACTGGTTTGATTTGTTTCAGAATGAACTTCAATTGAACGAGTTAACTGCGATTTTTTTCGAATCGAAGTCAATCGAATCATGAACTACGAATTTTTTTGACGGCTGGCCATCTGCAAAAGCTAAATTAGTAAAAAAGTATTGAAGTATCCAAGTATATATATGATGCAAATTACATGAAGTCATTTTGAAAAACTATAAGATCTATATATATTTTTTGTAATGCAAACTTTCAGTACAAAATATTATTAATTAAAGTACTAAAATTTTTGTGAATTCAATATATAGGCTGAATTAAAAAAAAAAAACAGATTAAAAAGTGAAAAATGCATGGGAAGAAAAAGTTGTGGGGGGGGGGGTGCAAATTTGTGTTAATTTATGAATATATAGTCTTTTAATTTTATTATCCATATGATTTCAAATAACAACAAAAAATCCAACGAAATGGAATAATTACTTTTGTTCCCATATATACAAGTCTGTTCATAACCTTACTATGCTAGCTGTCAATTGATTAGAAGCTAAGTAGTTCTGGAGAAATTTATTATGTACAAAGCAGTTTAGAGCAATTTTGATAGAAAATTCTGTAGTCAAAGTGTTGAGAAAAAGATAGTGTAACTAATTAATATTTATTTTATTTCCATATGATTGTGAAGATTTTCTCAAGATTTACTAGTAAATTTTTTATCCAGTTAATTAACAATTTCTTACGAATAATTAACCTCTTTTCAAATTTATAGTACGGTGATTAATTATATTTAATTGAGCGGCACCTTTCTCATGATTATTGTATTGCAACCCTATATATATATTCATACAAACTAGCTAGCATGCTATTTGAAGTAAGTCTAACATAAATTAAAAGCCCAAGGAAAAAATAAATAAATAAAAGGAGGTAGGTGAAGAGCTAAACTTAATTCAGAGATTTCAGTTCAAGGTTCCAGTAATATAGGATATAATTTTAAATTAATTCAAAAAATATTATTTGTGCACAACTGTATATATACACTATTTGTTTCCCTTGGGGTCACCTACCCAATTTAAAAAAAGCATATATCAACATTATTACATAGGGAATCTATCATTAAATTTTACAAAGGAATGCACCTTCTCTTAGTTGTACCCCAATTGATATTCAAGCTTGTTAGTTGAATACCATCTTTAAAGCAAATTTCACTTGAAGTACTCAACACTTGATATGGTTTAAATTAATTTATAATTTATTAAAAAATAAAAAATAACACACAGTTTCATTTCACACTTAACAGATAAGGAAGGCATATATTGTAAATAATTAACCAAATTTATTTGACAAATAATAACACTGATAACTACATGAAAATTTGAGGAGAACAGAAACTAAAATTATAAACACTGACATTTATTATTTAGATAAATGTGATACAATTTTGAATTGTTTGGTCCCATATATATATATCAAACGCGGACAATTATATATTTTTGTAATTATTTTATATAATCAATTAATTAATTTCCAGATTATACCAAACATGTAATTAATACAATTCAACTAATTTAATATGAAAAACATATTGACAATTTAAGTTTTTTTTTGTATTAATTAGAGTTGTGTAAATTATATTTTATTGAGTAACTTATTCTAATCTATCTATATATGTATTATTATTTTTTCTAATTTTCCTGAAAATTTGATTGTTAAAGACGCATCTCATTTTGAACCATTGTTTATATATTTTTGCATTGCAAATAGAATATAAGAAAATAATGACAAACATTTTCCTTTTTCAAGAATTACAGGATAAGACATATACACATTATCCTTTTTTATGGTTTTGCACCATTGCTTTAGTTTAATAGAAATTAAGAAATATTATTGAAAACAATGTAAAATTAAAAGCATATTGTTGCTGTCAAGATTCTCTGTTAAACAATATAATATGTTGCAATAGTAATAACTAATATAGTTAATTAGCATTTTTAATACAAGGTGGAATAATTTAATGGACCTTGATTACTCAAAGAATCTTAATTAATTGCAATAAGAATTCTGTCAGAGACCGAGAGATTTAATTAACTTAATTGATCAGAACTATCTAATTCTTAATTAATTCTTCTAACAGGCTGCCATCAATTCCATCTGATCACTGCAATTAATTAATCTTTGTAATATCTAGAAACTCCTCAGCTAACATTTGTACTTCCAATAATACAGACCATGCATGCATGTACTCGTATTTCAGTTATAATAGTATACACTTGAATTGATCCAAGGCCAAATTTATTTTGTATCCTCTAAATCTTCCCTCTTCCAGTTCTCATTAGTCACTGAAATTTTTAATTATACCCTAATCCAAAAAAAAAAACCACAAAATATATATGAAGAATTTCAAAAATACCGAGGCCGCCAATTCAATCTGCGGATCCATTAATGGGGATCCGCAGATTGAATTGGAGGACCCAAAAACTCCAATTTCAGTATATTACAGTGAAATTAATGAGTTTTTTGGGGGTCCGACAATTCAATATGCGGATCCCCATTAATGTGCCCGCAGATTGAATTGGTAGCCCTAGTATTTTTGAAATTCTCCAATGTCAGTGGTGATTTGGTTTATTTACTTTTTTTTTTTTTGAAATGATATAAATAAAAAATTCCGGTCAAATCACTCTTAATATCTGCATGACAAAATTTGACTATTAATATTATTAAGGTAAAAAGAACTAGTTTTTGGTCTAGTGACAAAGACACATGATCTTTATGTAGAATGTTATGAATTTGAAATCCGGATGAGAAAAATATTTTAATTGTTGTAATAACAAGAGGTGTGAAAATTATTGGAGGCTGGATCTTCGTCTTTTTTTTTAATATCATTATGATAAAAATATATATAAGACGAAGACCTGAATAATTTTTTTGAGCATTTCACAAAAAAATATACTAAATATTTATTTTTTTAGTGGATTTTAATTAATTGTACTTCTTTCTATTTTCTTCGGCCATTGATAATTAAGAACTGATATTTTGCTTATATATGAGAACAATTAATTTCTTACGAGCCCAGTCAACTTTTTTTTTATAACTCAAAATAATTAATAATAAGTTGGTATAATTGGTTCATTTTTTCAGCCAAAAATTTTATTAATAAAAAAAATTCTATTCTACACTTTGTTTAACAAGATTTCGAAAATTGTCCAAATTGCAAATTTATTTCACGGTTTTAGACCGAATTACTGCAGAATCATTCCATGGTTTTAAGCATCTCAAAACCGCAGAAAATCCACGGTTTTCAAAAACCGCAGAAAATCCATGGTTTTCAAAAACCGCAGAAAATCCATGGTTTTCAAAAACTGCAGAAAATCCACAGTTTCAAAAACTGCAAAATAATTTTGCGGTTTTACGTTTTGGAATTCAAAACCCGCAAAATTATTTTGTGGTTTTAATTTTTCTTTTTTAATTAAAATAGAAAATATTATGATTTATTTATTTTTTGTAAGTAAATATTAGAAATTATCTAACCTGCATCCTATTCTTATCCATTATGATCACCTAGCCTTGGGGTAGGGTAGCCAGGGCGACCGCTCCAGGACCTCAAGATCCAAGGCCCCCCCCAAAAAAAATTAGTTATTATATATATATAAATAATAATATGTATATATTGAAAATAAATAAATATTAGAGTTCAAATTTTGGATTTATAAAGGGCCCAAGTTTTTTTATAAATAGGTTTGATCTATTGGCTTATCAATAAAAAAATGAGACTGGCTAGTACGCTTCCCTTCAACCCCATATGCTTATAAGTCGTTTTTGCATTTTAAAAGTTTAAATTGCCGATCCAAACCATTAAACATGATATCCATATTAAAATGTGTTTGGAGACCAAATTTTACATATTTTTGAATTATTTTACTATTTTTAAAGGTGGTAGAAAATTTTTTTTTTTTTATTGTCCAAAATATTCTGAATCAATAGATTTTCTACCTATCTTAAAAGTAGTAAAGAAATTCCAAAAATTGTAAAATTTGATCTCCAAGTACGTTTTAATATGGATATCATATTGGACGGTTTAGATTACCTGCTTGGTCTTTGAAAATACAAAAATAACTTATAAATATAGTATTGAAGTACTTATAGAAGCGTATTAGTTCGTCTCATAAAAAAATGTATATATAAATGACCCAATTTTTTCTCCCGCCCCGGACCCCAAAATCTTCAGGACCGGCCCTAATTATGGTTGTCGGATAACGAAACGATAGTGGGTAAATAACGGATAATATTAATATAATAATTTTTATTATTTATTAAATAAAATATATACATTCATTTCACACATGCGTAGTACTTTATTGACAAAAATCTCATCATGCTAAGCGCAAGTAAATCAATTAAAGTACTATTTTCATTGTCTATTAATATATATAATATATCATTTTTATTTTATAATTATTCGATCGGATAACGGGTACGAAATAGGCTTCATCCGTACCCTTACCTGTTTAGATAATAATTTTTTTTTACCCGTACCCATACTTATACCCAATAAATTTATGAAACAAAAATCTTATTTTAATCTGTCTTATCGAATATGATATGGGTCGAGTAATGGATAAATGGTGCTATTGACACCCCGAATCAGAACTCACTACTAGAATTTCTAGTAATGACAAGGACAAGAATTGGCTTCTTGCAACGGCTCACCTTGCTATAAGTCCAAAAAATTCCATTTGGAAGCGCCACGCTTCTAATAAATGGAAAAATGGTTGTTTGTCAGTAAAAGAAAAGACAAATTAAAAAGAAGCAATGTACTGTCAACCAAAAGAAAAGACAAAATAAATAAATAAATAAATTAACTACAGCTAACAACTTTGAAAGTGGTTGTTTGTCAGTAGAAAAGAAGCAATATATATGCACACAGCACAGACATCAAAAAAATACTCTACTAGTTAATTACTGTGGGGTTAAGTTCTAATAAATGGAATTTAATTGGAGAGATCATGACTCAGATCAATTTGACTGGATATTGACTTGGAGAAGCCGAGTCAAACATCAATAATATTTTTTATGGTTCAATAAACAAACATCAACATTATATTAATAACACTGCAGTCAAAAAATTCTTGTCTACTCTGGACCTATGGACTAATTAAGTTTATTTAGACTAATGAAGACCAATCAAATTTGGGATTTATTTATGTATATCTTAAAATACGGAAGTTTGTAGAGCTACGAAAGCTAAAATAAATAAATAAATTGCATGTTTGAATTGCACTCTATATTTTTTTTTCTTTTAAATTCCTTTTGTAATAGAACTTAAATTTGTTGTCCGTTTTCTCTTCACCGGTCTTTCTATGATGATTTTTTTTCTCAATTAGTGTCTGATCTCCGTACAATATTATCAGTTTTCCGTTGAACTATATATCTCTTTAATCTCTCATCATTAGGGGTGAAAAAAAAATCCAAGCATGATGTATTCTAGTTAATTAGCATCATTTGTGTTATTTGGATGTTGTTCCAATAGCTTAGAATATATAAGTGGATATTAATTTGGTGTTTTGCACAGTTTTGTATGAATAATATTGTTTCGTAATGAAACATGTGGAATTCCACTTTTACACAAAAAAAAAAAAAAAAAATTAGCATCTTACCAAGAAAAAATCACTCATTTAAATAAAGCAAACAAATGTATCATTCTAATTTGCTACCCAATTTCTATCTAAATAGCACTATTTAACCACCATTTTATGTATATTATTTAAATAGCATTATGCTAATATTATTAATAATTTAATTAGTCCAATGAGCTCTAAGATAATAAGCCTTCTACATAGTAATTTGAAAAAAAAAAAAATTCATACATAAAATTTAACTCCATTAAAGCCAAATTAAGAGTAGTTACAACAACCAAAAACAACATTTTTTTTTATATCTCATCAATTTAAGGATACATAGATTATAATACGAGCATGACTTTGACATATATATATATTGTTATTTGATGCTATTAAAAATGGTTTAAAACATCTTTCACTTACTGTTAGCTTCCACATTAAAATATTTCTGGATTTCTTAAAAAAATAGAAATCCAGCATCACTTGGATGTGGATTGAAACAACCTTATTCTATATAATATTTATGTCCTTAAGCAAAAATTTTAAAGCGCTCGTGGATGTTGTTTGAACAATATATAGGATAGCAATCTAGTTAGACAACGAAGGCAGAACTAGAACCTGTTGAAATCATAGATTTAAATAGAGTAAGGGCGTGTTCGGCTGCCAGGTGGGAACGGGAATGGATTTTGGTTCGGGGTCCAATTTGAATGACTGAAACACTGTGGGCATGGGGAAAACAAAATTCACTCTGAGTGATTTTTTTTTTCCACGAACACAATGGCAGCTGAACATGCCCTAAGCAAATTGACTCCTAAAAAAGTTTTTATAAGAGTCTAATTTTGGAAGGGAAAAAACTCTATTTATGAGACTGAAGGCTTAACTTGTTATGTTATACAATCATTTAAAAAAATTGATTGAATTGTTTATGAGAACTAATTATTTTTGTAGCACCTAATTATTCAAAAAATAAGTTTTTTTTTATATAAACAAACAAAGAACAAAAAAAATTCTTCATCAAAATAAAAGTAGTTATAATTCTGGTATTGTGGTGTATTATATTTCTTGGAAATGAAATATAAACAGCAAATGTTTAACAACTTTTGATAATCCGCTAAATTATTTTTAATATTAAAATAAAATTATATGTCGTCTATGATTTATTTAATCGGACATAGTTATGGTGTACCTTGAGAACATTTTACCCATTGATACACATTTTTTATCGCTTGATATAGATATAATTAATGATTTTCAAATTGAACTAAATTTTAAACACAATTACCTATCTAAATTATGGAGAATTTAATTTTTAATGTTGACAATTAATCAATTATTGAGTTGGTTCTTATGATTGTCAAATATATAGTTATCAATATATGATTTTTTTTCTTTCTAATAAATTTTGTAATTTTTATTTAATATTCAACTTTACAACTTACAAATTAATAAGTACAACGCATTAAATAATCAAAAGAAATTGTCTTGGAGGAAAAAAAAAATTACAATCTGCAGTGGATCTGTAGCACAGATGTATGATATATTTGTCTGAAAAGTAGCATTCATATAATGTAAGGACTAGTTATAAAATTAGTTAACTTAATTAACAATGGCGTTGTTTATTAAAATAACATGAAGTTTATCCACAACGAAGGAGATGGGGGACCCACATATAGGCGATAGAGCATATATATATATATACAGAGAGAGATGGACTATAGTACTCTATAGAGTAAAATGTCTTTGTACTCTACGCTATATCTCCATTTTAAAAATCCAAACATCTGATCCGAACCGTTGAACATGTTCATCATATTGAAATGTACTTGGAGACCAAATTTTACATTTTTTTGGAATTTTTTTGCTATTTATTAAGCCACTTTGAAAATCTCACATCTGCTGTGAACAGTAAAAAACAGTAAAAATTTCTAAACCATTGGATCTGCGATTTTCAAAGTGGCTTAATAAATAACAAAAAAATTCCAAAAAATGTAAAATTTGGTCTCCAAGCACATTTCAATATGAAGAACATGTTCAACGTTCGGATCGGGTGTTTGGATTTTTAAAATGAAAATATTAAGCCGTAGAGTACCAACCCATTTTACTCTATAGAGTACCATAGCTCAATTATATATATATATATATATATATATATATATATATATATATATATATATATATAGAGTAGAACTAGGGTGCTCCTAAGTTCACCAAACTTCTTTTGAACTTGACTCTAAAATATATCGAATCGACTTTAAACAATGAATCCAAACCGTTGAAACCCTTCTACCTAATGAGTGATGCGTCTACATGTGAAAATTTTAAAGTTTTGAATTAATTTAATATAGAGTCAAGTGGTCAAAAGTTTAAGGTTTATAAATTAATTTTAATGCATTCATTTTTTGGACTCCTTTGACCACTTGACTCTATATTAAATTAATTCGAAACTTTAAAATTTTCACATGTAGGTGAATCAATCATTAGGTAGAAGGATTTCAACGGTTTGGATTCATCGTTTAAAGTCGATTCGATATATTTTAGAGTCAAGTTCACAAGAGGTTGGATGAACTTAGGAGCACCCTAGTTCTACTCTATATATATATATATATAACTGACAACTTCTGTAACCATCTGATATGTAGGAATTTATTTGATTTATGGCCATATATTTTTTATCAAATTTGTATGCATATGGGAGACAATTCCCCCTCTTTTACATTTTTAATTCCAAACATATACATCTTTAATTTTGTTTTTTAGTTATATATTCCTACAATTCAGCAAGATCTTCCTTGTGGTCAGATATAGAGCAGCAACTAGAATTAAAATAAGAGTTTTACTAAAATTTAAATTGAAGTTACTTATTCAATTTGATATCTTCTTTTCCTTCTAAGCCCCAAAGATTCAAATATATATGATAAAAAAAATTCAAAACCAAGGAACTTAATGGACCAAATCCATTGGTATATATATTGTTATATGAGGAGAGATCCATTTACATTATTTTTTGGTGACACTAGATTACACCATACATTTAAAGTCCAAACAATCGATCCAAATTGTTCAACATGATGAATATATTAAAATGTGTTTGCAGATCAAATATTACATTCTTTTTGAATTTTTTTTATTATTTATTAAGATGAGTACAAAAATTCAATGGTATGAAAAACAACAATTTTTTAACTTGTGTATCCTTGTATAATTTTAAAGAATTATAAAAGACAACATATATAATCATTATCTCAAATAAATATTAACAGACATGGAGTATTTTTCCAATTAAATAATTAACAACAAGCAGATATATTTAATTAATTATTTTTGGCCCACCTTATTCATTTCAACCTCTTGAATCAAATAAAAAATGGAAGAAAACTTCTATTTTTCATGCAAATGAAGAATATTATTTATTTAGTGATGTAGCTAGCCGGAAGAACATCATCTCCAAGAAAAATGTTAAGATACTGACAACTTAATTAGTCTAATTAATTATTTGAAAAACCAATGAATGCAAGCATATATATCTACTTAATTAATTTCTATTATAAAATGCCGCCGAAGTAATTATTATTTGTATATTTGGGAGATATTGCCCGATTTAATTACTAATTTTTTTTAGCAATGATCAGAGATAAAGTTAAATTTTAAATTCATATTATTTTATACTTTCTTACATGACCATACATAAACCATGCATATTGTACATGACCCGATTTAATTCATGTTTTAAAATTAATTTATAGAGAAATTTGAAAATTTCCAAAGTCTAATTAAATTAATATACCTTATATATATTGTATTATCCAACAGAACACCTCTCAACTTATTTATTTTAATTTCATAATTGATCAATCTAGATTGCCAAGTAAATAAAATAATTAATGAACCCACCTCATCAGATATTACTATAATATATTATGAACACTTTGTCCTCCAAAAAAAACAACCAAAGTATTATTAATAGTTTCCCATATTTAAATCTGCATTATGAATTTAGTAATTAGATTCTAGAGCAAGTTCTTATATAATTAGTAATTATATTTTTTTTTTGTTTGTTTGTTTTTACCAGTAAGTTTGAAAGATCGGAATTTGCAATTTTGTGAGACAGACATATATACATATTATCTACAACCAATACAGGAATAATAGTTTAATTCATTAAAGAAATTAATTGATTCTAGAGGTTGGTGTTGTTCTTGCTTGGTATGAGGTGAACCCCGGCCACACATGCACATGGGACCCAACATTTGGATGTAAATGATATATTTAATATGTATCTTTTCCCCGTAGAACTACTTCCTGTATATCAGTATAAGTGTACATTGTTTTTATTAAAGAAAATCCCCCCCTGTACCTTCCAAAAGTCACCTTTCTCTCTCTACTTTTGCGTATGCTGAAGTCTCTTCCACGACAAAGTCAGCGACTTGGTACATTTTATAATACTTGAGTACATAATCTCTCTCTCTCTCTCTCTAGCATATACTTTTGTCTGCTTGGGAAATCATCACTCTTTTCATATTTAGAGAAACTGTTTGTAGTTATCCCCCACCCCTTGAAGAAGAAACAACCATTTCTGATCTCACTTCTCCCTCAAAAGCAAAACAAAATAAAAAAAACAGCCCCTTCTTGCTCTTTTTTTTTTTTTTTTTTTGTGGCTTCTCACAAGTCACAACCAAAACATAACCCTCTAAGCTTGCTAATACCTTTACAACACAAGTACACAGAAGAGAACAACCAATCGATGTGTGATTTCTTTTGGCAAACAACAGAGAATGATCAAGGAGACCTTACAGACATAATACGTGGTGGGGGTACTCACACTAGCATGGCCTCAAGCTCTGAGCTGTCGGCCTCTGATTGGCCGCTCCCGACTGACCCAGCTGCCACCGTACCCCCTTCTTCATCGTTAGACAATTTCGGCAACCCCTTCCCAAATTTCCAAGATCCTCTATTAAACGAGTTCCTCGACCCGCCATCAGAAGGCGCCAGAGGCATGCACAGCGGAGGAAATGGAGTTCTAGGTCAGAGATTAGTTGCTGGTAATGAGCAAGACATGAAAAACAACAAGCCTTGTAACATAATGCCTAGGGTTGGTGCTCTTCAGATGCCGTCTGGTGGAGTGAAGCTATCGCCGCTTTCACCGAGGACAATTCGGCCGTACCCACTGATGGCAGGAGGCAGCATCGGCCCACCGTCAGTAGAAGTGATTGCGGGGATGCAGCAGATCTCGTCCCCACGATCAACGGGCATGAAAAGGAGGTTTGAATCTCAATTCTTAATTGAACTTAATTGATTGTTGTTAATATTTTTGAGCGTTTATCTTGGATGAAATTTAGTATAGCCTTTTTTTTTTAAGGGGAGAAAAATTCAAAACATATATAGCTAGATTGATTTGCTACCAATTTTTTATTTTTTTTTATTTTTCTCTCAACTGATATTGAAGCATATAATTTTTTATTTGGTAAAATATCGCCCGTAGGCTTAGCTTATATTGAAGTTAGAGCCTCCTTTGAGCTCCTAAAATTTAGGCATAAGTTATTCCAGGAACTGGTCACCATATATGGGGAATGATGTACAAAGCTTTCTCTTTTCTTTTGCCTTTTAGGTTGACAAAGAGATAACAAAAAAAAAAAATATTAGATCATCTAGGCATCTCTCGTTGGTTACAAAGGGCCTCAGATTCTAGATAGGAAAAAGAAAAATATTGAGAATTCAATAGCAACCCCAACACACACACACATACACACACCCCGCGTTAATTAAGAGGCAAAATATAAATCGCTCCAAATTCAAACCACACAACAAATATAAGATTCATTCAAGTTTTAGGGGTTTTGCTGAGTTATTTTTTTAATTGAAGGAGATCCTTTCTAGTGCTTATCATTTTTATATTTTCGGTTCTTTTGAAAATAAGTAGAGGGATTCTTGACTTCCAATATTTTGTAAGTCGATGTGGCTGTATGCTAAACCCACCACTTGAAGAATTTCATTAGTTCCATACATAATTTTCTTCATTACAATGAGATTTGTGAAGCCAAATTTACATTTGTTCATTTTTATATTGTCCATAGGACCATAACTTAATTTCATATTTTTCAGTTAAAATTGCCTTTATTGTTTTTAAGCATTCTTGTCATCGTGTTTCTGTTTCTGTTTTTTTTACTGCTGTTGCTACTGATGCTATTACTCTATTTTTCTTTCAAAAGTTTATGGAGTTAAGTCTCGTTTTATCTTTCGAAATGATCTCTTCATGACCCAATCATTTATATGTTGGATAATTGAATTATCTTTTACTAGCTCCCATTTGCTTTCGATAAAATATTGAAGTAATATTATATATATGTTTTCAACCTTGACATGAGAAACATGCATCCCTTGTGAGGTTTTTGCTTTTCTTTTTGTATTGTTCACCTTTTTTAGTTAGATCCTTTTCATCCTTTTACTAATGAGAATATATACTTCCATTGTCATTATGCATGAGCAGGAAGAACCAAGCGAAGAAGGTGATATGTATACCGGCACCAGCAGCTGCGGCCGGAGGGAGACCAACTGGAGAAGTCGTCCCGTCCGACCTATGGGCTTGGAGGAAATATGGCCAGAAACCCATCAAGGGATCTCCATACCCTAGGTGCAACCTCTCTCTCATATATATTCAAATGAAAATATATATAATAACTCTCTCTAGCTCTCTCTTGAAAACCTTATACACACAGACACACACACCCTCTCTCTCATGTGCAAACACCAATAGATTTCTTCTATCAGAAACTAAGGTACTTAAAGAATTCTCTAGTTAGCTGTTTAGGCATTATCTATTTTGAGAGTTAATTCAGTAAGAACATGTTAACTAAACTTGACGTTAAAGGTATATATAGAGTTATGAAATATAGTTTTCAATTAAGCTTCTGGTTCTTATCTCAATGAGCCAAGTAAATAAAAAAAAATTGAAACAATTCTTTTAATTATTTCTTTCCGGGAAATAATATTTGTTATTGTCTTATGTTATTAGAAAGACATAGATGCATGGATGGAGAACATTAAGTTAATCAGTGAGATAAATAAAGCTATTGATATTTGAATTTAAACTTATATTTCTTCTATTAAATCAGTGAAGGTACAATAGCAATAGATTGATGTCAGATTTTATCCTCACTGTCATGATGTGACTAAACTTCAAAATAAGTTTTATTACAGAAAATATATCTTAAATATAGAACGATCGATGCTATATAGAATGTACTTAACCTTACTAAAACGATTGGCTAGCTAGTCTAACTCCAAAATGTATTGAATTGTCTTCAAATGACAATTTCAAGCCGTTTAAACCGATTTACAATTCATTAGTGATATATTTACATTTATTGAATTTATTTAGTACAAAGTCAAACGGTGTAATAAAAATATAAGTTTTATAAATTGTTCAAATGCATTTAATTTTCATAATTTTTTGACAGCTTGACTTTACACTGCAGAAATATAACAAATTTAACATATAAACACATCACTTAACAAATAAGTTGATTTCAACGATTTAGATTCATCATTTGAATTTGATATAGTAGATTTGGAAGCTAAGCTTACCCGCCAATTTAGTAAAATTATCTACATACAACAACTCTTAGATTATCTACACATTACACTCTCTTTAAATATCTGGCGCACATATATTTATATAGTATTATATTATTAATTCAATAAAGGATTGAAAAAAAGTACTATCTTACATCTTTGACAAAGGGATTTTCTTTAACATGTTTTGCTTTCTGTTACCTTCTTGGTGAGCATAAATAAATTAAATGTTTTTCCAACGCGCTTTCTGTTGCCTTCTTTGACAGAGGAGGGATTTATATAGTACATCTTTTCCTGTACTTAATTTGTAGTAGTTGATTAAAAAAAAAAAAAAAAAAACAGTTGAATGCACTCAATTTACCTTGTTTGATTTTATTGAAATTGCTTTATATTTTTCAGAAAGAAAATGTCCTTCTCCTTTCCTTTAATTAATTACGTTATTAATGAAACACAAGTAATAAATACTTAATTAATTTTTAATGAAACATAAGCAAGAAATTCTCTCCAAGTTGACAAAAATGTTTTCTATATGAAAATTTGATTTAGTTGTCATAATTACATTACCTTGTATAACGATTGTGAATAACATTAATTTACCAGCAAAAGATGCATTCATTCAATTACTACACCATTTTAATTTCTTGCCTGTACAATTAAAACATCCACTTGAATTGACAGCAAAAGATGATGTATAAATTAAATATTGTAATTCCCTTTGATGCAATCATTTGATCAATATTCTATGTGCTGCTATGAACTTGACATTGCTGCATAAATACTCAAATTCATCTTAGTTTATTTATATCCATAATTAAGGGCAAGCAATTGCTCTGCCAGAAGAGTATATTGATAAACATCATATCATTCATATTGATTGAAATTTACTTTTGGAAAAAAAAAACTGCAGGGGTTATTATAGATGTAGTAGCTCCAAGGGTTGCTCAGCAAGGAAACAAGTTGAGCGCAGTCGAAACGACCCAAATATGCTTGTCATTACATACACATCTGAGCATAACCACCCATGGCCAACACAACGAAATGCTCTTGCAGGATCCACAAGATCACAGCTGGCCAAAAGCAACTCGTCATCCTCGAACAAAAATTTTCAAAATAATCCAAAGCAGCAACAACAGCAACAACAAAAACAACAACAAAACCAAAAAGAGACTGCCAAAGAAGAATCGAGCAACGAGATCACAAATAATGCAAGTTTAAATCCCAACCCATCTATAGTGAAGGAAGAGGAAATGAATGATATAGGCAAGTGTTTGGATCCACCACAAGACGATGAACTTGGCCAAGAATTATTAATGGATCAGTACAAGCCAATGATACCTGACTCGGGGCAACCGGACGATTTTTTTGCTGATTTGCAAGAGTTGGAGGCTGACCCTATGAGCCTAATTTTCTCAAAGGAATACATGGAGGCCAAACCAGATCAGGATGATAAAGGAGGAAATAAGGGTACAATGGATCTATTTAATATGCTTGATTGGGGTGTAGGAGGGAGCTCTTATGGAGAGGCAAAGAATTAAGGGTTTATGATAAGACCTTGCAACATACAATAACAAAATTTGCTACCTAATCATATGAAAACAGATTTAAAAGAAAAGGGGAAAAAAAAGGTTGAGAGAACTTGTTGCTTTTTCTAATATGATGTAATGACCTAATTTAAAGTGTGAAACCGTGCAAGGTCTAGTCATAAACCTTCTGTTAGTTGTAGGTTTGGAAAGAATAGGCAGATAGAAATGAGTTTGAGAGGGGTTATTATGTCCTCTAATTAATGTTATGCTTTTCATTTTATGTTATTTATTCTTTTGTTTGTCACTTCCAAAGTTAGTTACCAGAAAAATGAAGAACGGGAGTTTGATTTTCGCCTGATCTGGCAATCATTCTGATATAATTAGCTAGTAGGTTACAGTAAAATATCTAGCTTGCACGTTGCATTAATTAATTATTTAAATTCTCATTGGTAAAACCAATTCGTTGCAAAAGTTAAGGTAAAATCAAGAAATTCTACCTAGTCTAGTCTAGTAAACAGGAGTGTAAGACCAAGGAAAGTGGCAAAGGCATAGCTAGGTTGATAGTTAAAAGGGATGTGACAAAAAGCTGGGTTATGAAAAAGCTATATCAACTGTTGATGAAGTTGATGGCAAATGCATCTGTGATATGCCATGGATGATGGATGTGACACTAAAAAAGCAAGTTTTGATTAGATAGTAGCTCTCTCTCTCTTAAATAGTAATAAGTGGGTTAAATAGTGCATACACTGTTGACTATTTTGAGCGCAAAAAGACAATTTTTGTGGAGTGTTTTGTTCCGTACTTGCTCTTGAATTGGACTCGTGTTAAACTGTTAATCGTCTTCATAAGAAGGAAAAGACATCCTCCAAAACATCAATGCTTACTTACAATTGCATTTTTTTAATGATATTTTCCTTTAAATGCGTCAAAGGTCGGCGAATAAACAAATTAATGTTATACATACAATAATTAAATATGAGCATGACCTGATCTATTTGCTCTAAAGAAAGTTTGAACATACAGAAAACAAGTACTTATCTTATGATAACAAAACTATTGATATATATGGTGTAATTAAGAACTAATTAAATGGTGGAAGTTATAATCACAGCACAGGTAAGCGCAATCTTCTCGATATACTAATTACAATTAATTTGCAACATCACATACTTCTCTGTTGTCGGTGGATAGCAAGATAGATACATATATATATGGATAAAAAGATATTGACAAAAGCTATTTTGATTTTATACATCGCACTAAACATATTTTTTTTTTCTTTCTTTGTATTGATTGTGAACTGCGTGAAGCCGAAATAACTTAACTTGTTGATCACTACTAAAATTTGCATTATTAGTATGGATAACTAAGAATAATTGTATGTGTAGTATTATTAGTATGATTAACTAAAAATATATATATTTGCATAGGTAAATAAATCACAAGCAAAAAAACAAAAAAAATCTACATGAGCGCACAAATTTAATTGCATGGCTTAAAATTTTCGGTCCATGCAACTAGTAATTCCATGCATATCAGTTAGGGGTGATTAATGAGCGAGTTTGAGCGAGTCGAGTTGAGATAGACAATACCGAGTTGACAGCTATGCTCGTGCTCGGTTCATTAAATTTTTGAGTTGACTCGTGCTCATTAAGCGACTCGTTAAATAATCAAGTTTGTAGGCAATTTGAATTTTGTTTTGAGTTTTTTGTTTCAGATATATAATTCAAAAACTAATTAACATTGATAAAATTTAATAAATTGTCATAATCTAACTTTCTTAAACAGTACATTATTTAAGAAAAAACTATCTAAAAGCAAATTTTAAAAAAATCAAACAGCTATATTTTTGTCTGTTCTCACGGCCCTACATATTACATGCACATATCTATATCCTTGTCACAAACCTACAAAATTGGATTTGGGTTTAGGATTGATTCGGTTGGGATTTGATGTGACATTATTTCATGTAATTCAGTTAATGAGCGAGTTATGAATGAGTTGGGATATGCTCATGCTCGATTCATTAAGTCAACGAGCAAATTGATAATGAGCAAGTTATTAGCAAGCTTTTAACAAGCGAGTCACGAGTTATGAGCGATTTACTCACCCCTAACAGAACGTCAGTAAGTTCATATCCTCTGAGATAACTAAATATTTATGTTTATATCCGGACCTCCTGATTCCGCAGTGAAGAAATACACGGGGGTCCTTTTAAAATTTGTGTGGATTCCGATCAAACGGTTCAGATCTAAACAGAAATATAATATTACCTTTATTTTATGAATAATATAATATATATTACCTTATAATTAAAGGAATAGGAATTCTATGCATGCATGGTACCCAGAGCTTGAGCAGATCGATCGATCATGTGGCCAGCGAAAAATCCAGAAATTATGAGGACTAACAATTAATCATATATGCAATCAAAAGAACAACAGTTTAGTTATTATATTAGCCGACATGTGTAATTACTGCATCCCATATTTCAAGGCATGATCAGGACAGACCTTCAACCTGTACTAGCACTTTTTCTTCACGCAAAGCTATCAATTTCTACCCTAGGTGAGAAATTAAATGCTCTCAGCGATGCATGACTTATTTATTTATATATATCCTGATATATATATATATATATATATATATATATATATATTCTTTGAGAATTGATGCAAAATTTCAGTAAATACTATCAGTAGTGCTTCCTAGGTAAGAAAAAATAACTGCTAGTCCATATACAGACTGCTCTCATTGGGGCCTATCATAAACTCAACGCTTTTACCAATTCAAACAACAAGCCGTCTAAATTTTCTACTCTTAGATATATGTTCCATCATAACTTCACCATAATCAGGTTTTGGGCAAATTCTTATTCAAAGTCAGATTTCAATCGTCCAATCAGTGTCAAAATTCGTATATACATTTAGATTTAATGAGTCATTTAAATTTATTAAGTTTTAAATATATTTGCATGAATCTCAATGCAAATCAGACGTTTAAACTTGACTTTGGATGAGACTTTGTCGGAAGGCCTTTGGACAAAATCCAATCCCTAGATCCCAGTGTGATGCAGGAGCATTTGAATTAGAAGCTTAATTAATTTCAGCAGACAAAATCAGCAAAATATCTTCTTAGTTTAGTTATATGGTAACCTTTTATATTTATATTTTAATTTCCGAATTTAGCCTCTGGACAGCAGCTAACCACTGTCAAATTAATTTCTCGTTTAGTAATTTAAATTATTTGTGTAATATGTTATCAAATATTAGCAACTTTTCTAATTATTTTCTTATTACTCTAATATAGCCCGGGTTGTGGGTGAGAAAAGCACAATTTTGCTCGATATTTTCTATAAAATCAAGGAGAGCCAATTAATTCTCCCTTTTTATTTTGATGTTCTCCCAAATTTATTCTCTAAAGATTGTCGGTATTACACGCCTATAGAACAATCTTTCATTCCATCCACACGACATCACAGTGCTTCAAGTGCATTTTACGGCTCCTCAGATAGAATTGGTCCGAATTGTGATTAGATGGTCCTGATCTACAGATATATATCGTCACCTCAGAGGATATGGACTCCATCACATATATACATGCTAAAAACAACGTCCTTAATGTTTAATAATAATGATAGCCTTTAATTTTTAAATGGAAAAGATAATTATGAGTAATAGTATCAAATTGAGTGTCTTTATAAATGAAAAAGTTATTTAAATCTTTGATCTCCAAAGTTAATTATACATTAATGAAACAATTTTCTGTGCACTTACTATAATAAATAAATCTAACGAAAATATTTTTTTTTAAAATAAAAGAAAATTATTGCATATCCAAATTAAGTTAGAAAATTTGTCATATGATATTAAAAAAAGCTGTATATATACTTGATGAGTACTGGAACTCACTTTTTTTAGAATTTCTATATTACTTTGATCATCTATATATATGGAGCGTATCTAATATTTGTTTTCCTTTTATATATACCAAAAGAAAGTTCTGTAGGTATTTTATTCCCTTTTAAATATTGATTGCGTGGCCTAAAAATACAAATAATTAAGAGAGATGCCAAATTTTTTATACAAATTAAGAAAATTAGATTTTTTTTTTTTTATAAGGATGAAAGTACTTTGATTTACCTTCCACAGATTTAATTTGTATGACAATTAAACTTAATTTACTTAAATTGTAATGTCTTATTTGAAGACCAAATTAAAACATTATCTTCATAAATAAAATATATATAAAGGTCATACTACTAATTAACAAGCTAAATAATGTGCAAAAGTCTACAATATGCATGAGAGGATTTACATAATTATCTGGACGTACGTCTCTTTAATTATACAGAGTTAGATTAGATTAAGTATGTGTCTCTTTAATGTGCAAAAGTCTACAATATGCAAAAGTCGGTGAAAGTTTTATCTCGACACTGACTGTTTTTTGAAAAAAAAACAGTCGGTGAAAGGTCGAACAACATTGACGCTTCACTTAAAAAAAACAGTCAGTGTTGGTTTACCGACTGTTTTTAAAAGTGAATAGTCAGTGTTGAAGTTATTTATATTTATGATTTTACCACATAGTCTCTACACCGACTGTTACACAATAAAACAGTTAGTGACTAAGGGTCAGTGAAAGGATTTTTTTGTACTAGTGATACGTATTCAACCTAACTTCGTAGAGAGCGACGTACAAAGAAAAAAAATATATATATTATGGGATTGTTACCAATAAGCAAAACAAATTAAAAGCAGTACCATAATGTACTGATAAAGCAGTACGTTCTATATACACATGATGTTGATATGATGAAGTAAATACAATGTTTTGGATAGAAAAAAATCACTGTTTTCATGCATATCATTGAATTTATGTAGCCATCATAATAAATAGTAAATTTTTTTTTAAGAATATAAAATTTGATCTGAAAGCACATTTTAATATATCCATCATGTTGAACGCTTAAAATCGACTATTTGAATATTGAAAATGTAGAGTGTAATCTGGTACTGTCACACAAAAAAAGTGTAAGTGAATCCTCTAGTAATAATTAGCGGTATGTAAAATAGGTTTGAGAAGTGACTATATTACCCTCTATATGATATGACTAGTATTGTTACATTAATGTGTTATGGAGAAGTTATATATTAAAAAATTTCATATTTGTTGGGCTGAATAAAAAAATGTCTGCGGATTTATTTATCATTCGCGAATGATCATCACGTTATGCGACACGTGAGTCATGTCACGTGACCAACACACTTGATGTAGTGTGACGTGTTGTATCTTACCCATGACGGGACCAAACAACGTATCTAATATATAACCAATTATGCTTTCCCTCTCAGTATTTTAAACAATTATATACTTATTCTAAAAGGAATAAGTGATAGGTTTACTATCTAGATTAGGGGTGCAAACGGATCGGATATGGATTGGATAGTGGTAAAATCATATCCTTATCCGCTTTTATTTTCGGATACAGATACAGATCGGATAATAAACAGATATGTACAGATACAAATCGGATATCGGATATCCGAAAATATATACATAAATATTTTTATAATATATATTAAAACTATATGGTATATATTAACCATAAAAACCATATCCATATTCACACAGATATTCGAATATCGGATATCCGTATCTAATTTTTGGATACGGATCCGGATACAATCGGATATTATCCGATCCGTTTGCACCCCTAATCCAGAAACAAGAAAAACCTTTCACCACCAGACCGGAAGGATCAAACCTGTCATCTATACATAAAACACAAATGCAAACCAAACCTGAAAAACCACCAGCAAAAAGTTAAATATTCGGGCAGTTCAAAAGAGAGAAATTAAACTTTATAAATGAGATGCCAACGCACCAAGAGTTCAGAAAGCTGAATTAAGGGCATCATATATGTATGTAATTTTCCATATACATATCCTTGCCAGACTAGGGGTTGTTGTAACTATTATAAAACACCTATGTATATTGTTATACCTAAGTTAGTTCCCGTTGCATTGTAGAATCAAAATCAATACGTCATATTTAGTATAATTATTTCATCATGCATGTTGAGGTTTGTATTAAATAACTGTAGTACAATTAAATAAGTGTTGCAAGCAACCAGGTCTCACAACACAACAGATACTAGTACGTTCATACTTCTGTTCAACTGGATACTTACCAGACAATAGTAGTTAAGAGGTCTGGATCAAATTAAATATAGCCCATACATGGGTGTCGAAAATGGCTACTCAACTAGCCATAATAATACTCTAATTAGACTAATATAGTACAATTGCATGTGTTTCAGTCTGAACTTTGTATTGGGTCACTCCAGTTAGGTCGTACAATTCTAGAAGAACCCAGCTCAAATGCAAACACCCACATTGCGGGTAAAGATATTGACAAAGCTAATTTGACTTCATGCAGTGCACTAGCTATATATATTTTTTCATTTTGTCTCTATTGGTTTTCCGCTGTCTGAAATTAAAATAGCTCTACCAATATCTTTACACACGTATTACTACAAAAATGACTATGGCTGAAAGTACAGCAACAGAAATTGCTATTTCCGAGCGTGATATTAACTATAGGAGTATCCGCAAATACACCATCAGAAAAAAATAAAAATAATAATAAACGCTTTTATCCTCACAGATTTTTATATACGGCCACATAGACCGATACTATATATGGTGTGATCAGAATTAGAGCGGTTGGTTCTTATTGCTTTGGGTACCTTAATAACAAAACAGAATTATAGATGCAATGGACCAGTTGCATTCAATGAGTTTTCTGTACATGAACAGAGATACCTGAAATTGAAGCGCTAATTATTGCAAGGATTTGTGTGAAGGTAAAGCTGTGACTGTGAGGTTTCGGTTCTTATTTATTTTGGGGGCAGTACAAAGCATTTCTTTTATGCTTTTCTAGGTTTCCTATGGGCTTTAACATGTAGTAATGAAAAAATAGACAACTGTTTATATACCCTCTCTCTCTTTCTCTAATTGGTAAAGAGATCTGTCAGAAAATTATTTGCTGTTTTACTTCAGTCTGAGGGATGGGGTTGTGGCCTCTGGGGTGGGTGGTTGGGTGGGGGTTGGGGGGGGGGGGGGGGCGGTTTCTGTATGCTCTGGAATTCTTCTGCATGCAACAACTTATTTATATGAGATAACCAATTTGTTTATATATATATAAACTAGTATCATACCAGCACGTTGCAACAGAAACATATATTATAAGAGAACAAAAATATTCTTATACAAAATAACATATTTAACAATAAAAAAATATCAACATATTGTATGTGTAAAGATCATTCTTTAGTGAAGTACCTATAAGTTTTTTTTTTACTGGTACATAATAGTTTCTTTTATGTTATGTTGTCTAATGGGGGAACAAGAGAGAAAAAAGATTAATTACAACAAGTTGTATTATTTGTTGTTGTCATTTATGACACTTTATATTGTCATATTATGGCTCTAATTATTGTTATAAGTGCTATCCTCATCTAGAATTTATATGTATTTGTGTACTTACATGATGTTTACCTGAATGAGGTCATTAAATAATAAATAACATTGCTTATATTGTATAAAAAAACTGAAATAAAATGAAGATATGACCAAACAATTATCAATCAATCCAAAAAAAAATAGCATTTAAAAAATGAAAAGAAATCATGACCAAAAGAAGACAGACTAAATAAACTTGTGGCGAGTACGTTTAGCGAGGACGTATCTAAATAAAGTGAGACATCTCCACGTAAAAACACACAAAAAATATACATATAATCAAAATATGATAGACTATTTTATTGGAGAGCTAATATTTAATTCGAAATTTTATCTTTTACTTACAATCATTGACGAATCTGAACATCTACGTGCTTAATATAAGAAAGAGAAAAGAAATATATTATTAAACAAACTGTTATTGCAACTATATAAGATTTTTAGAGCACAAGAATTATAAAAGGTACAAATTAAAGGTTAACTTATTTTTGAATGAAAGATATACATAATTTTTGTTAATTGTTAAAAGATAATCACATTGTTTTTTATGTATAATTTGATGTGATGTGACATGATGTGAATAACATATCATGATTTGACTACATAATATGATATGATGTGATTAACAATTTTTTTAATTGATGTGACTTGTTTAAAATAGAGAAAGATAATGATCAAAATAGTGAAAAATAATTACATCACACTAATGATCATATTTTAACTCATTGAAAAAAAAATCATAAAAAAAATTAAAATAAAAAACATTGTTGACAAATTTATTCCTGTAAAAAAAAATAATATATTAACTTATCATGTTATTATGGATCACGTAACATGATGCAATTATACCGTATCGTAACGTAACAAATCTAATTATAATAATCTTTTCTCTCAGTTCAAATCATGAGCGCTTTTATTATCCAATCACATGAGGAATTAAGGGTGTGCTATAGAAGAAGGTACGTGAGGAAAAGAGAGAAAAGATGAAATTAGACAGAGCCAGTTACTTGCTCCAGAATAGTAAATTTTGAAGGTGAATGTAGGAAAACAAAAACAAAAAGAGGAGGAGGTGAGTTCCAAGACAAAATTTAATTAGCAAAATTTTAACAATTTTATCATCTTTGATTCAAGATGCAGAGAGAAATTAAATGAACTTTATGCTGTTCTCCTCTTCTTTCTCTCTTTCCTTTCTTTTTGTGAGCTGTTCACAGCTGCAGAGAACGCTCTAAAAGAATCCAGATAAATTCAACGAAAGAATGATTGTAGAATAGTTGAATTGGGTGAGTCAAGATTTGTTTTGACGAGTTATCATCTCACGAATCCATCTCCATGGGACGAAAGACACTGGTACAATGCAAAGAGGAAAGGGAACTGTTCACATGTACCATTTTCTACTGTAGAGGCATCTGTACCTTGGTACCTCTTGCCCCATCTCTTCCCAATTGTTTTTACTTTGTTGTCCGGACATAATAATTATTGTTGTTACGGTTGATGGAACTAATCCGTGTTGGCTATTTTAGAAATCCAACTTGATATGTGCTGCAGGGGTGAAAACACGGTATGGATAATATCTGATTCGTATTCAATCAGTATTCAAAAAATTAGATGTGGATATTCGATATTGGAATATACGTGTGGATAAGGATACTGATATAATTTTACGTTTCAATTATCCGTATCCTAATAGTAGATATATATCATATATTTTAATATATATTATGAAAACATTATGTTATTCACCATTATAATTGAATAAATATTAGGAATTTTAATATTTTTTAATATTTTTTATATTATTTTAATAAATATCCGGATCTATATCCGTATCTGTCTGATTTCTGCTCAGTATTTGTATACGAAAAATGGAAAAAGAGATATGAACATGGTTTTACCACTATCCGCTCCGTATCCGCTCCATTTTCACCCCTACATGTGCATGTATTTCTCTTTTGTTTCGGTGGATGTTTGATTGAGATCTATAATTAAGAAGATATAAATTAAATTTTAATTTAAGTCAATCTAAGTTATTTATATTTGATTGAGAATTAAAGTTACGTTGTAAGTTTGATTGAAATTTGTGGTTTAATTAGATTATTTCTAACTCCTGATTAGAAATAAATTTAAAATAAGGATAACCTAATTAAAAATAACATTACATAATATGAACAAAAAATAAATTACCTTTTAATTAAAACTTAATGATATCAACACATAATTTAAAACTAAACTGACAATCATATTGAAATAAGAAATAGCTGTTTATAATTTAGCAAACACTATATATACAATTATACATAGATATGAGAATAATCAAAATCAAACAATGAAATATACCATATTGCATGAAAATATATATAATTTCTACATTGCTTTTGTCTTCACAAAGGGTCCTGTAAAATGAAATAAGTCCCTCCTGGATAATCTAAGCTAGCTCATGGTGTTCGCATAGCATGACACGCCGCTATGGCTACCGGAAAAACAAGGTACGTTTACGCGCGGTTAAATCAGCATACTGATGCCTCAAAAATGGACCGAGATCAATGACGGGACACAAAATTTGGAAATTAAACGTCCTACCAAGAGTGAAGATATTTGCTTGGCTAATGTTACTGATCAATAAATCCTAACAATCGAGAACCTAAAGAAAAGAGGATCGATGGCAATTGCCGAGCATTGGCTACTTGTGCAAAGCAGAATCAGTGATAGCGCAACACACCTTCTCAGTATACCGATCGAGGGGTACATACGTACTACAAGCCCTATCAATACAGGTACAGAATATAAACTATATATATATGTGTGTGTGTGGAGTAGTACTCTGCAACATATATCAACGACCGTCGACACAAAACGAGGGAGATCGATAAAACTGATATCTTACAATTTGTGGTGTGTTAATTGGGAAAGGTGTTCAATGATCGGAGGAAGGAGCTTCTGGCACTGGTGAATGAATTAAAATTTATTATGTATCGATTTTATTTTTAAAATTTTATTTTCTGGCATCAAAGATAATGATGAACAACCTTTCCTTCTCAATATTTCTGTTATTTTAATTAAAAATATTAAATACGTACATATTATTTGTTCATACACCACCAGCGTACAAATTTCAAATATTTCAAATTAGTTGCATCTTTGTAGCTAGGGATTTTTTTGTGAGACATACGTTTAAGTTTCATCAGTCTTGATTTGGAAAGTTTTTATTTGTTTATGAGTTCGATCTTCACCATCTTTTAAGATTTTAATTTTGAATTAGTTGTTAAAAAGAGTTGCGTCATTGTGAATTAAGTAACAGAATTAATGTCATTAGAAAAAAAAAAATTTGAGGCTGCGCTTCGGAACAAATATCATCAAAAAATAACTAATTTTTAAATAAATACTTTTAAAATATGGAACAAGTGTACGTATAATAATATATATTTGTCGCACAATAATTATACAAAGACTTAACATATTATCTCATGTTAAATTATATTCTTTCTATACATGCATGCATGCATGCCTTATGTACTATTATCCTTTGATGCAGTAGAGGAAATCTTTGTCTTATTGCTGCGGTTTCTGACACCGAAATATCTTCTTTTGAGAAAAAATCATGGTCTGAAGTTCTGATGTATCATGTATATGATATCAACAATAAGCAAGTACTACTGTTACTTCTTTTAATTTGTTTCTTTTTGAAGTAGTAGCTGGTGCCCTGGTGCCATAATTTTAATTTTCTTTTTTGAAATCTTTGCAGAAGCTACGAAGTCATGAAGAAAAATCGAACTTTTGATTTTGGAGTACAACAATCCTAAAACTTTTTTCTAGCCAACTGTGCTACCTCCCCTTTCATAATTTTAATTTTCATAAAAGAACTAGCTAGAATCTTCTGGGATTCAATTTTGCTGCGATCTTTCATAGTGTGAACAGTACTCTAAAATCTCTATTTTTTTAAATCCAACTGGTGAATTGTTTTGAGATTACTGTACAGAAAAATCAGCTGTTTCGAGATACGTGCACAGAAAATATTGAACGGTTGGATTTGAAAAAAATAAGAATTTTAGAGTATTGTTCACATATGAAGGATGGTGCTGGTGGTAGAGCTCTCTATACAGTTAATTCTTGTACAAAATGATACATTTTTTTAATTCAAGATCAAGTAGCATGCTTCATGCTTTAATTGATGTCACGATATTGGTATAATTAGCAAGATGTAAATTTTATTACAATGTTGTATATCTGTTTTGTTTTGTTTTGTACTGTATTTATCACTGGCCTGTCAAATATTTGTGCTGAAATTAATGGCTCTCTGGCCAATAAATGTTGAGTAAAGTTTTCCTTTGGCGCTTTCTATGACCATATTTTTAAGTGATATGTAGAATGATATATTTAATTTTTGTATCGAATTAACTAGTCAACTATATTTATTTTACCACAATATTAATAGTTTCTCACATATATATAAAGGGCTATTTTGTAAGGAACCGAATCTCATGTTCCTGTAAGTAAGAAATTTCTGTCTCTAAAGTCACTGACACATGAGTTTGAGGTAAAAATTATATTCAATATTTAAATATCGAAATCCACTCCAGATCCACGTGTCAATGATTTTAGAGATAAAAGTTTTTTGCCCACAAAGGAACAGGTGATACAGTTCCATTTTGTAAACATACATATAAGAAGTAACAGAAATAATGAGTCAAAATTTAAATTTTAAGCTACTAATTAAACTTGTATAGAGGACACAAATATAAAATTAATAATTAGTCCGAACAAGATGTTTTGTCAAAGAGCCTGATTACTTAGCTTGATTTGTAAGTATATGTAATATTGTCCATTCAATCTTTTTAATTAGCAAAGCTGAATAGGACATATTCGGTTATGGATATATAGAATAATGAAATAATATATAGAGGAAAATTGGAATTTAGAATAGGTTTTTATTTGACACTATTTCTATGGTGTTTGGTTGAAGGTGGAAAAAGTGGAATAGTAAAAGAGTGGAAAGTATAGATGAATCAGTTAATTTTATCTCTTATAATATGTAATTTTTTTTATTCCACCACCTACGTACATAAAATAGAGAATTGACTCACGATGGAATAGAGAAACCAAAACTTGTAAAAAATAAGAATTTTCCGGTGAAAGTTTAAACTCAATTTTATTTTTACAATTTTATTCAATTCTATTATGAGAGGTTCACATGTCTTTATCATGTCTCCACTTTATAATTTTTTAATAACAAAAAAACTTTAAAATTTATATTTCAAAATAAAGCATTAGATGTGATCAATATTATATGTCTATACATACACATAAAAAATTATCACTTTTCAATTTAGGTTTTATATAAATTAATAATTTGAAAAAAAAATCAACGTCTAGAATTTATTCACATTAGTGTATTTTTGCAAACTCTTGAAACTAATTACAACAATATCAAAATGTCATAATCTTTTTTATATGCATAAAAAAATGATATAGACCACAGTTTTATTTTTATCTTAAAATTTTAAATTTTAAGTTATTGTAATTTTAAAAATAAAGGTATGATGAAAACAAAAATAAAAATTAAAACATTTGAATTATGATCTTCTACTATTATTCAAAATGAAAACTATTATTTTAATCAATTCTTTTTTTTTTCAGTCAAACAGATCCAAAAGGAAGATGAAGCCTTGATTTCTATTTTCTAGCAATACTTAAAGTGGAAAGTCAGTGAGTAAACACGCCGCTATTCTCAAATGTAGATGTACTATTCTTTTCATCTAATGGATGAAAATTAGAATAGCTAGAATAGTAAAAATTAGAATTAGTAGATGAGAATAGAGAAAAAATAGTAATTTTCATATTAGTGTAAAAATAATATTATCCGTCTTAGTAAAAATGTTATTTATATTGTATATTTGAAATAGTGAATACCTGTAACTAAGAAAAAATAGTGTTAACAACATGGTAATTAAGAGAAAAAATAAGCAAGTGGGTCTCAAACGAATTTTCACAACGTGGAGATTGTAGAATTGATATCAATTTTATCATTCTGAGGCTGTGTTGGCGGAAATCTGAGAAGAAAGCACTTTTTTCTCTTCACACTTCAGAATAGTAACTATTCTAATATTTACAAAGAAAATAACAACTGTTCTAGCTATTTTGAATAGTAAAAATATTATTTAGATGCACATTACTGTTCCAAGTAGTCTCTATTGATCGTATTCTCAAGCGATGTATTTTCACGAAGTAGAGATAATAGAAGTGAAATCTCAAATGAATTTTCACGATGTAGAAATAATAAAAGTGGCATCAATTTTGTCATTTCGGAACTGTGTTAGCGGAAATCTGAGAAGAAAACACTTCTTTCTTCACACTTCAAAATAATAATTATTCCAACATTTACAAGAAATAAATAAAAATAACAACAACTCTAACTATTCTGAATAGAAAAAATTTTATTTAGATGCACATTAATTACTGATTCAAATAGTCTCTATGGATCGTATTCTCGACATATCCAAACATACCCGATCGATCGAGATCTGGAATCCGTGATCACGCCACAGAAGATCCGAACTAAAAAGAATTAAAAAAAAGTAGATATTTTTGAAGTTTGGTGAAAGAAACAAAGGATGACGTAGGGACTGAATTCACGTAAATCTGCCAGAAATGCATGCATGATTCATTTGTCTCTTTCTTCTTGGCACAATAAAAAGTTAACTATTTTACTGAAGCTATTACTGTATCATCAAATTTACCTCCAACAAACATAAATAATTTGTTTTAAAGAAAATAAAATGTAAGTTTATGTTAATGATATATTACGTTACTAGAATAAAAATATTTATGTTAATGATATATTACGTTACTAGAATAAAAAAATTTAGCTATATATTTAATCAAGTTTTTAATTTGAATGGTCTTATGATTACTAAGAAAAGAGATTATTATAAATAATTTATATATACAAGGTAGCTGGGTCAAATTGGCAAGGGATGCATATTTGTAGACATTTATTCAGTAAATTTTTTAATTACTTATTCTGCAAGTAATATTCAACGTCTATTGATAAAAAATGAGGGCTCAAATGCTTTCATTTTTTTTTTGTCTCCATCATGTTTTTATTTTTAAAAATTTTAAAGGTGTAAAAAATTGAATATGATCTACATCATTTTATCTATGCACGTGAAAAAAATTGTGACATTTTAACTTTGTTTTGGTTGTCATCAAGAGCTTGTAAAAACTTTCTAATGTATTTAATTTTAATTTAGACGTTGATTTTTCAAATGGTTGATTCACAAAAAAACAAATTCGAAAAGTGATATTTTTTTTTCACGAGCACATAGAAAAAATAACATAGATCACATCTAATGGTTTTATTTTGACGTTTATAATTTAAATTTTGATTTATTAACGTTTTTTGTAAATTCATGGTGGAGACACAAAAAATGGAGGTATTTGAACCCTTCTCTTTTAATAAATATACACTATATATATACCCCGTGGGATTTGAATAAAAAAAATTAACATAACTCTACATTTTTATATATACGAGTCAAAAATAGCAAACACAGACTTCTAACTGGTAAACCATTAAACAATTTTTAATGAACAAAAATATTTCAGTCGTATATCAAATAATCAAAGTATGCTGTAATTTCTTATAACAAAATAAAACAAACACCAATTTAATTATCAAGCGACGCACTGATAAAAGCAAAGTGAATATTCATTAAGACGAATAAATTCACTCCACCACCTTAAAAGACATCTCGTTTGAAAAAATAAATATATAATATCGCAATAAGAATGTTCTTTCAATAGTAAAAGTAAAATAGTGGATGAATAGTTCTATAAATAATGCTACTTTTACATATTATTTAATTAAACTCTAGACTCTTTAGTTAAAATAGTGAGATGATTGCTTGTATTAAATATTCGAGACATTAAAAAGACAAAAATACCCATGTATACAAACTTTTCTTTGCCTTTCATCAAGTACGATTTATTAATTAATGCGTTCCATGCATGAAATACCATGAAACTGGAAAGCCCAATTAAGCCCAGATATATTTAATGTTTCTATTTTGTTTTCCTTATTTTAGGCCCAAATTTCTTCTTCTTCTTCTTCTTCCTTTTTTCGTTTTTCTTTCTTTCAGTCTCAGCTAAAGAGCTAACAAGTCATACCATGAAGCTTTGTATTGTACTGAGTACCGACTATGACTGGTACCAGCATAAAAAGTATTTGGTATAGCTCACAATCAAATGCATGCCTTTTGATGGATTAACAATTTTTCAGTAAACCAAACCTGTCAAAGACAAAAATATAATTGAGGAAAAAGGAACCAGTTAGCACAATCTCACAGTTATACTGGTATTTGATTAAACAGGCAAAAAGACAGACAAGGAACAGATTCTGATCAACCCACAAATAGCTAAACAAAATTAACAGGGCCTCTATCTATATGCCTTCTAGGATATTACTTGCAAACTCGGCTTCAAACTAGCATAGTTTGTCAAACACATCTTGTCTAAGGGAGCCCTCCATTATACATTTAAAATATTCATCAATATTATTATCCTCACAAAAATTGAAAGTTATATTTATCTTCCGGGCAATTTGAAATTTTATAGAGATCTATCTAATTTATTAGATTTTCAACCTAATTAGTTATTCAAACCATTTCACTATTTTTTTTTTGGTCCTCTTGATGAAAATTATAGATCCGCTTCTATTTCTAGAGAAGAAAATGTGACGTTACGTGACTATCACGTCGTGACTTGATCATGTTACGTCACGTCACATAATCAAAATTTATTGTTACGTGATAGGATGTGACGTGACTAAAATCGCAAAGGACAATCATGTCATCGTGATCACATGTGACGTGACTGATTGAGTTTAATTATTGTTTTAAAATTTAAGTTATTTCAAAGAAAATAATAACAAAATGTACCAAAAAATAAGAAACGGTAACAAAATAATTATAAGTGAGAAATAATGATTAAAAATTTGTCATGTAATGTGTCGCGTGACTTGACGTGATACAACCGAATCAATTTGTGTGACATGATGTGACATGACTAAAATGGTGGACGACAGTCATGTCACGAGAATAGTCACATCGCGTGATACGCGAGTCACGTCACATAATCGACACACGTAACTTTACTTTTAGCAAAAAAAAAAAATTCCAATATCTGATTAGACTAGTATTCATTTAGTATTATTTAAAGATATATTTTAAATTTGTTCAAGTATTGAGTACGAAATTTTAAAACAACAAAGTGTATATTTTTTTTTTCTGGAGTCAAGTGTGTTTCTATAAGAGACAAGTATGTATTTTGCAATGATTTAGAAATAAATTTTGAAGTTTAAAGCAGTTGTCCTCCAGCTATTTAAATATGTTTTGACTTGGGTCAAAATAAGTGATATATATTAATAGTTATGCCTAACTAAAATAAGCAAATGTATATGCTTTTCAATGATTAACTATGTAAATTAAATAAGTTTGGATAGAGTATTATTGATAATATAGCAACATGTCGTGTTATATATCATTTCGAAAATATATTGGATAGATTTTGAATGATGAATCCAAACTGTTAAAATCAATCTATTTCACAAATTAAGTGTTTACATATAAAATTTATAATTTTAAATTCTTTTGATATAAAGTCAAGTAGTTAAAAAAATAATAAAAAATTAATGTATTAAAATTAACTTATAAATTTTTATTTTTTACCACTTTATTTTATATAAATGAATAAAAAATATATATAATTTTTGCATGTAAACACATCGCTTATAAAGTATATTGGTTTCAACGATTTGAATGCGTCATTGGAAGCATATTAAGTAATTTTTTGAGGCAATGGAACGTTACTATCGATAGCAAAATTCATGTAAAATAATAGTTTAATGTGTACTTTAAGATACGTAAAAAAGTTCACAAAAAATATATGAAGATGAGTTTATAGACATTGGATTGAAGTAGTATTTGTTTTCTGAAATAAATCGGAAAAGTCTAAATAATGAATTTTATTTTCTATACATAAATCTTGTTACCATGATTTTTCTCGTAATAATGGTGGTTTCATGAAAAAATTTTTTTGAAAAAGATCTATCACACCAAAAATATCCTAATTTCCTCCACATTTTAAACGAGATATATGGATTAAAACGATCGTCAACTCTCCTTTAATATAAATATTAAATTTTGAAAACTAATACTACTTTTCATAAAAAAGATAATGCCTTAATCATTAGAAAGATGGAGGTTTATTTATGAGATTCCGTAGAAAATCAATTTCATAATAAATATTGGATATGAAAAAACATAATTCTGCCATCCCTTAAGAATGACAGCAGATTTAATTTCATAATAGTATACATCCTAACAGATTACCGAACAATATTATTTTATAAATTTTTTTGTTTACAGAGAATTAGAAAGATGGAGGTTTATTTATTTTATGTTTTTTTTAAATGAAAGATCCCGTCAGCCCTCAGCATATCTCAAATAAATAAATATAAAGAAAAGAACTACGTCATATAAACTTTATTCTTTTCGAATTACCAAAAATAAAATAAAACCGAAAGCTATTACTTTTAGTATATCATTCGAAATTAATTAGCTGTTTGGACAAAAAAAAATGTTAGTTTGTGGTAGCCTACGGCTAAAGGGACCAGACTTGAGAGTAAGTCCGATGCTCATCAGACCTACTTTTTTAATCACCGTTCAATTTATTTTAAGATTCGTGTACAATGCTTTAAGTTCCATACGTGTTTGCTTCAATTTTCGTGCGCAGAGATCTTAAAATGAATAGAACGGTTATAAAGTTCGTTGAACCTAAAAGTAGATCTGATAGGCATCTGACCTATTGCGTTCTCAAGGACCAACCTACGATTATTGGTTAGTCCCTCTAATTCCCTACAATTATACCAATATAGTCACAGAAAAAAATTAATTTTAGAAAAATTAAAGGAACCTAATAATTTATTTTTGTATATTGTTAAAAATAAAAATTTGGGCCTAGAGCAACAAATAAAAAAAGAGGAGTGCTATTCTACATGCAGCATTTCTAAAATCTAGTGCTGAGAGAATTTTTTTTTGCTTAATTCCTATTTCACCCTTCCAGCATTCTCTTCCTTCAATTAGCCCAACTAATGCACAATCTTTCTTCAAACCAGCAATTAAAGAAAAAATAATAAAGTAGAATCTCTTCCAAAAATAAAACAATCAATGCATATTCCTTTAATAGCCTTTTACCCTGACACACTAGCTTCTTTTTAATTTTCATGTCCGGAGCTCCCTTTTTTTTTTTGAATGTGACTGATACAGTCAAAGTTATAAAATTTAGAAAAATATTTAGGTACATCTCATGCCTACGCTCATAGTGTACAAAACTTAAAAAACCAGTAAAATAACAATATAGACCCCCCAAACGAACTGCTCCTAATCATCAAGGCTTCAGGTCATTTTGGACTCCATGCGCTACATTTTTTGCTTGGGGACACCATGCCAGTACCCTATCTCCTTTGTCAAAAAAATTGTCCATCTTAACATGAGATACGGAACTTCTCAATCTAGATGAATACTTGTAATGGAATGCACAAGCTGCTACCAAGTGACAAATTAAAGCTAAATTAAGTTTTTAATTAAAAAAAAAATCATACATGAGCACTATTTTGAAGCATATAATTACTTGATTACACTTGCTTTGAGAAGAATTTCCTACATGATAGCTTCTAAATAAAATTCATTACAGACTCCAGATGCACAACCAAAATTTTTGCATTTAAACACATATATCATTCTTAATGAACAAAAGGTATTGCGCCAACTCTAATTTATTCAGATAAATTCAAATTAAAGTCAATATCATATTAAAGCGTATTCAAATTAAAGACAACAATACTACCAACATCTTATCCATGAGTTACAAATTAAAGCCAAGTGACAAAATCCATAATCAACAAAATAACATAAAACCTATTAAGATAAGACATTAAAGCTAACAAAATTCAACTGTTACATCTTCATGTAGCTTATTATTTATTTTATTCCCACATATAGGAACTTACATTTAAATCAAATGAACTTTCATCTACATGTGCATGATTTCCATGATCAAGTCCTTTGCTCGAACCGCACTGACGGGAAGCTTCGACAAGTCCTTTTCTTCTTGTGATAGCCTACGACATATAGGATGTCCGGTTACATCAACCGAAGCTTCATGATTGTGTGAGTAGTTCTTGATCTCACTCATCCATGACCCATTATCTTGTCGTTTTCCCTTAATCTTAAATGGACAATCTATTAAATGGCCTGTGGTTGTTCTTTTTCTTTGTTCTATCGAAACATTGCATTGGTCTCGATAACAACCACCTCTATCACACCCCAAAACTACATACTTATCTTTTCTTGAGCCACGAATTGATAAACCATAGCCTCTTTTTGAGAAAAAATCACGTGTTTCCTTGATCAACTCATCAAAAGTCTCAAAGCTCAGCCTCATTAACTCAAGTTTTTCATTCTCTATGTCATCTTTATTGTTCAGCTCATTAAGATTCATCTGTTAATAAATTGCAAAGTAATTCAAAATTATGAATAAATTGTGGTTTTCAAGCACCAAATAAAGTAAAAAACTGAAACTTAGTTTTCAGTAGTTGTATCCAGTGTTGTAAAAAACGTCCGTTTAGACTGATTAATCGTCCAATTAGTCGTTGGCAGTGATCAAACCGTCACAGATTTTTCCAACTAATCAGCCGATTATTTCTGATTATAGCCGATTATTTCTGATTATTCTCGATTAATCGCTTGGCGGTATCCTGTCCGTCCGACGACTGCATACTGTTATTTACAACACTGGTTGTATCTACTAATATTTAATATTAATGTAAATATTTAATATTTCAAGTGTATAAAAACTAAGAAAAATGACAAAAAGATTTGGGTGTAAAGCACAGTACCAAAATTTGTCATTTTGGCTCTAACTTTACCAGTATTGTTGAAAAAAAAAACTAGCTACCTTTGATATCTGGTCATAATATTGTTGTTTAAAACTCGACTGAGACCTTGTTCTCAGTTAGCTTAAAATAAAAATTAATTAAACAATGATTCACAAGTATATCGATTGCCTTTGTATAAAGCAAAAAAAAAAAAATTCAGTACATATCATTAATGGGCTAAATTAAAAATAATATATACCATTTTGTAAAAATATACGTACACGTATGAAGATTGTATGGTTCATAATACATAGTAAATTTGACATATCAACCACATATATCCCTACTATATAATCCAAATTAACTACCCAAAAATCTCATATACCGTATGAGAGCTCATCAATTACATCTGGTACATACAAAGACTCGTTGCCAATTATTACATTGAAGGATAATTTGTACCTATATATATTGGTACCCACTCAGTTTTGGTACCAACTATATCATCAATATTATTTTGGAGAAAATAAACATTGCACATTGACATACAGTGTATCCCACCTTAAAGGCATTTCATCGAACATCCAATGGCATCCAATTATTTTTAGATATGGATAGTCTATACTTTGAATACAAGAAATCAACATGCAATCCAATCATTTTATTTTGCGAATTTGAGAAATTTGAGATAAAAAAGTTCATTTATAAGCTAAATTTAAAAAAAAATGGACAGCTTACCCGTTTTTCTTATCTCTGGCTTGTAGTCTAAACGGTTGATCGAATTAATGGTTTCGCTTGCTTTGATCCATCGTACTAGCCAACTTAAAATTGCTTGCTTATTTGATTTATGGAGATCCTCTCCAGTATCATAATTAACAAGGATACGATAGATGAACAATATCACCAAATTTGATTTCATTTCGAGTTTTTCAGCCATAAATTTTGCAATTTGATTCATTTCCATTCTTGTGCGTCCAACTGTATGATTCATTTCAGCCATAAATATAGTAATTTACTGGGTGAACTTTAGAATATCATATAAAAGTATTATTTCTCTCACCGACACTTGGGTCCAACTGTTTAGTTTGGTAGAAGTAGAACCACCAGCGGCGCATATCGAATCAAATCTTCTGAAATCCTTGGGATTTCAGTAACTCTAAAATTAAAATCCAACCGTCTAAGTTTTATATACACAAATCTCAAAACAAACAGACCGTTGGATTGAAATTTCAGGGATTCTAAAATCCCCGTGAATTTCAGAAGATTTGTTTCCGCGCGTATATGGACGAACCCACTCTCTTGGCTGTTTCCACGCATTGAGAGAAAAGAAGAGAAAGAAGAAAGAAAGATAGCTTAAATTTCCAGCATCCATTTAAAATTTGTGCAAGTTCTGATTCGAATTAGAGATTTTGTTGACTTAGAAGAAAAATGGGGCAGGTCTTTAGGAAACTTCTGGACGCCTTGTCTGGCACGCGAGATATGAGGGTATTGTTCTTCTCCTCTCTATTCTACTCCCTTTTTTCTAGTTTGTTTATCTTTTTCTTTTGAAGAATATGTAAGTTTGATTCTGTTATTCAGGAGGAGGAATTAGAAACATTTTTGCTGTTTTTTTTTCCTTTTACTACTTTTTAGAAATTGTGAGATTTTTAAATTTTATAGAAGACAGTTGGAGAAATTGTTTCTTAATATTTTTCAATTTAGGTTCCGATTGAGATTGATACTCAAGGAAGAAGAAGTTTTATGTTGCAACCCTTGAAAAATGAATAATTTCATGCACACCATCTGAAATGTGACCTACATCCCTCTTGATTAATCTACACTGTAGAGAGTAACTCTGCTAAGGAGAGGGTACCAGTGCCTAAGATTTCCTGTGATGGGCTTCACAGTAATTCACATTTTGCACAGGGTTACAGATGAAAGTTCCCCTTGGAATTGCACATTTGCACCCAGCATCCAAGGCTATTTTCGCATAATCATAAATATGCCTTCTTCTTGCATGCTATGAAATAGCATTTTATGGATCCAATAATTTGACTAATGATATTTTGAACTATAGGTCGTGATGCTTGGTTTAGATGCTGCTGGTAAAACCACTATTTTGTACAAGTTGCACATTGGAGAAGTTCTATCAACTGTGCCTACAATAGGTAGGCACTTCTAAACCCTTTTTCATGTTTTTTCTTATTTTAAGGATGTTAATGTTTTTTTCTTTCCCTAAACCCTTTTATACTATTTTAAGGATGTTAGCACACAAAAGAAATTGAAATTGTAAACCAAATAAGAAACCAGTGCCGCTTACTTTGGAGATGTAATTATTATGAAGTTTCTCATTGAATCCCAATTTCTTTTATACCATAAACTAAAATTGGCTAACATTATGACTTAGTATTGATCGATTATTGTTTCTCCATTCAGGTTTTAATGTAGAGAAAGTGCAGTATAAGAATGTGATTTTCACAGTCTGGGATGTAGGGGGGCAAGAGAAACTCAGGCCTCTTTGGAGGCATTACTTCTCTAATACCGATGGATTGGTATAGAAAATTATTATCTCAATACTTTTTGTTCATCGGATGCCTTTCTTTGTAATGGTTACAATTTACATGATTGCAGTTTTATCTGGTTTCTACCAGTAAAAGGCCTGACTGATTCCTTTGGATCTAAATTACTAATTAGCATTTGGTACTGGTATGTAGCACAGTTAATTCATACCAGTACCGGTACCATGGGTGACAGTTTTGCTAGGGACCTGGCTAGTGTAAGGGCCATTTAATGTAAATACAAATCTTAATTGCTTCATTATGGTACTGGTATGGACCATTGTGTATCCTGGAGAGCATGATTGATATGGTATAGAACATGCTAAAATAAAAAATAAATAAAAATCAATATGGATAGTTTTTCTTAATTATAGTTTATTCGTGTCTTTGTAGATCTATGTGGTTGATTCATTGGACAGAGAAAGAATCGGGAAGGCTAAGGCAGAATTTCAGGTTTTTTTACTTTTTTGTAAATCTCTTATAGTAATTATGTTAGCTATTAGTCTTCTGTACTGATATTATTCTCTGTGTTTCCTTTTGCAGACCATAGTAAATGATCCGTTGATGCTTAATAGTGTGATTTTGATCTTTGCAAACAAGCAAGACATGGTAATATTTCTTCATTTTTCTTGTAACTGAGCTACTGTTTCTCTCTCCATTCTACTACCAAATCTAAACCCCCCCCTCCTTTTTTTATTCAGAAAGGAGCAATGACACCAGCAGAAGTATGTGAGGGTTTGGGGGTTTATAATCTGAGGAATCGCACATGGCATGTACAAGGCACATGCGCCCTCAAAGGTGATGGCCTTTATGAGGGCTTAGATTGGCTTGCCACTACTCTTAATGAACTGCGTGCTTCAGGTTACAAAATTTTTGTATATGCATTCTTATCTGAGTTTCTTTCTCTATTTGATTACAAATTTTTGGTTCGGGTCGATCAGGATAATTACGGGACTATTTGTTGGGTGCTGTCATGGGTAAATTTGATCCCTCTTCATTTTTGCTCAGTAAAAGCTATGGCTACCATACTAAAAAGAATTGTATAGGGTTCTGAAGATGTGCTCCCTCCCTCACACACACACATTAAGTGCATACTGGATTCGGGATTCATGTTAATCAGTCTTCAATTTTTTTTTTGGGTACCTTATTGACTAAAATTGAGGGTAAATTGAGTAATATTTGCTGCTAACTGCACATCGGTGTAATCAAAGCTGTGGATTGGGGAAACCGGTGTTTTATATACATGCCTCGCTTTACAGGAACATATAATACATACAAATATTTCATTTTAACATGTTCTTTTCTTGTTGTTGCTCAGGTGTGCAACATCGGTTGATAATTTGATACAACACACGTTGGATGAAACGAAAGGATGCTGCTGCTTAAGAAGCTTGGTAGAGCTAAACATATATCTTATGATAAAACAAGAGATTGTTATTTTTTTCCTTTTTTTTGGTCTAACATTGTGTTTTTGTTAATGTAAATATCCAAATAGGTCATGGTGGAATGTTTCAATCAATATGAAATTTGTTTCTAAAAAAAGTGTTTGGTTGGCCAAATTTTACAGGAAGTCATTTGATTTCGATTTTTCTGATTTTAAAATTTTAAATTTATTCAAATTGAGTCATCGTCTCTAGAATTTACACAGTCGACAAAAGCCAGCGAACGGAAGCGTTCGTTTTTTTTTTTTTTTTATCACAGCCTGTAGGCAAACCCAATATTGTGTTATCATCTCAAAAATTAATTTATTGAATATGTTCAACGACAAATTCAAACCGTTAAAAATTGGTCTACTTCATAAGTGATCCATTTACATATAAAATTTATAAATTTTTTCATTCATTTAGTATATAAAATTTATAAATTTTTTCATTCATTTAGTAATTCATTTAGTATAAAATTCAAGCAGTCAAAAAATGAAAATTTATAAGTTAATTTTAATGCATTCATTCTTCATTATTCTAAAGACGTAAAGATTTATAAATTTTATATATAAATGTATAAATTGTGAAATAGATCAGTTTCAACGGTTTGAATTTGTCGTTTTAAATCTATTCAATAGGTTTTTTAGAAGGTGGCACGGCATATCAGTATATGACCTATAGCACGCCAACCTTTCCCATGTTTTACAGTAATGTTTTTTTAGAAAAAATTTACAAAATTATATTTATGTTTAAAATAATCATAATATTATGTGCTATTATAAAAATTTTACTACATCCTATTTTATTTTCTGATTTCGTCTCTGTCACTTACTTATGGGTTATGGCTCCACAGTTCAATTATGACCCAAAATTTTTATTTATGCAATATTAACAAAAACATTTTGTCATTGTTTCTGGAGAATTCCATATGTATCACGTCAATTGGCAGACCTTTTTTTTTTTCTAAACTGAATTCATCACGTGGAGAAAGAGGTTCGTCAATTCAATTAGTGGACCCATAAAAAAAAAGGCCACCGATTCAATTGACGAAACTCTTTTTTTTGGTCCACCAATTTAATTGACGCACGTGGTAGAAATTGAATTCTGTGAAAAAAAAAGTGGTTAATTATTTTTTTTTTAATATGGTACAAACAAAATTTCGGTATTATGACGAAATAACAAGATCGGTACCACAAAACTTGTCAAAATCTAGCTTTGCAAGATAGAGCACTAGGATTGAGCTTTCCGTTTGCCAAATTATGAAGTGATTAGATGTTGGGCCTTAAAACTTACCATCCACAGAAAAAAAAAATCTTTTTCCTGTGTTTATAAATTGAATTATCAAATTTTTTTATTTAAATATTTACGGGGTTCAATTTGATAAAATACAAAAAAAAATGTATCAAAACAATTATAAAATAGATTCAACATTAAACTCATTTTTGATTAAAAAAAAAAAAGGTCAGCATTACAACTACAATTTTGAAACTGTTTAAAATTTACAGTGAATGATACATAAATAAAAAAGTAAAAATCCTCCTGTTTTCAAAATTCTTTTGTAATTTGAAAACCGGAAAGGAATAAAAAGCGTGAAAGAATAGAAATAAAGATGCTAACAACAACCCAATTCTTTCGTGATTGGATGATTAATGAGAAAAAATAAATTATTTTTTCTTTACATCTTATTTCTTATTTTGTTAATTAAAATTATTAAAAAAATAATCAAATACTTTTAGTATATTTAACTTTCCAGTTTTCTTTCCATCCGTTACGCTCTAAATCAATAAAGAAATTAATTTTATTGATTACAATTATGCATGGTTAAACATTTGTCCTCCTGTACTCCTCACCTCTGCTATAATTTTGTTTAGTGGCAAAACTAGGTGATCCCATAGATAGGCAATTGCTTGCTCCTAAATTTGAAATTTTAATTATTACACCATGGAAATATGGGCTTTGCTTACATCTGAAATACAAATTGCCTACTCTTGAGCCTGAACAATCTAATTCAAATCCTAACCAGTATTAAATTAACTTGTCGAGCAGCCCAAACCCAATAACCAATTTCAATTTTCTCTTACGCTACTCATTAACAAATTAATCTCACACTACCTTGGCGCTCGCCTCCACTCCAGAAAAACTCGCCTTGTGCGATTCTGAACGAGAAAAACCAAACACATGAATAGAGAGTCAGGTAGAGGAGATTTTGATTGCTGATTAACTGTGCGAAAGAAAAAATAAAAAAAGACAGAGATCTTTGTGCGTGTGATGTTCGCTTGTGCCCAATTCTCCTCTGCCTTTGTGCTCACTGGTGATCGTTCAATTAAGGGGATCCGAATCTGCTGCGATTCTTCACTCATAAACAGCAACTTACGATCTCTGCTTTTCCAAATCTAATTGTTGAATTGTTTCGAGATTCGTGTAAGAAAAAATCAGCTGCTTTGAGATACGTGCATGCAATTATTAGACGGTTAGATTTGAAAAAACAGAAATTTTAGGGCTACTGTTCATTCTTTTAGATCACACCAGATGTGAATCCCAGCTAAGGTGACCCTATTTTTTTTAATTGCGAATCTGCAATTTAATTAATTAATTGATACTAATTGTTTTGGAAATTACAAGTAATTATTTTAGTGATTTTGGTACTAATTAGTCATTTATAAATTACAATTGATTCAATAGACAGAGCGATTCAGTAGGCGGCTCGGGCAGAGGAGAAAAATGAGTTATGGAGACGATTCGAACCTGAACCCGTTTAGTGAAGAAAAAAAATCTAAATCCGATTTCTGACTACCCCTGACTTAAATCTCGACTATGCCACTGATTTTGTCAACAAAATACGATTCGAAGGAATTTTTTATTTTCACTCCATTCTCTCCCTTCCTCTACTCTCCATCCAAACAAACAAGATGTTAAGGAAATTCGGATTTGTAGCAAAAATTATCAAATAATCTTCTGCAATAAAGAAGAAAAAATGCCACCAAATTAACTGATTTTTCAATTTACAGCAATTTGCTTCTCAAACTTTTAATTTTGACAATAAGCTGTCAGAATTTTAATGTGCGATAATCAGGACCCTAACCGTTACATTAATTTAATTCCATCAACTTTATGTTGATAAAATGACCAATATCCTCAAACACACATAATTTCATTATTTAACGCTTCTTACAATTAAAAAAAAAATAGTAAAACTCTATTTTTAACGAAAATTAGAAAAATGATTTTACAATATAACATAAACTAATTAGTTTTTATGTTTCATTTTTATACGATATTCTTTTCTGAGATGTCATTTTTAAAAATCAATAAAAGTTTTGTATAATTTATTGTATTTCAATGTAAATCATAGAAAGAAAAAAAGGTAAATGCATTTTTTTTTATACTTTCAAATTGAGAAATGTAGGGTTTCACAATTAATGAGATAAATTTAATAAAAAAATGCAACAATATTCTTATCATTTATCAACATAAGTTTACAATATCAGTTGAATTTAATTTAATATTTGGAAGCAAATTGTCACAAAATTAAAAGTCTGGTAGTTATCAAATTAAAAAAAATGATAACTATCACTAAAATATTACAAATGTCACTGCGGTAGAGGGAAAGGGCTCACCTGTGTGGTATTATCTCTGTAGCCCTGTGTGGTGCTAACGAGAGAATCAACTAAATGCGAGCTTCAACACTTACCGTTATACAAAAAGTAACATAGAGAATCATTAACAATTAAATTATTTTAATGTGCTGATGCGTCACAGACAACTTTTTAAAAATGAAAGTGAATGGAAATATGAGTAGAACTTGGGTGTTATAAATTCAATTTTAAAATCTAATAGATTGGTTTCGAGTAATAAATTCAAACTGTTGAAATTTTTTTACTTTATAAGTGTATCTACATGTGAAAATTTTAAACTTTTAAATTAATTTAGTATGAAGTGAAGTGGTCAAAATTAAAAGGTTTATAAATGAATTGTAATGCATTTATTTTTTTAGACACCTTTTGTCCACTTGACTTTATACTAAATTAATTCAAAAGTTTAAAATTTTCATATGTAGACGCATCACTCGTAAAGTAGAATAATTTTAACGATTTGAATTTGTTATTTGAAGCCAACTTGATAAGTTTTAGAGTTGAGTTCATAAAGAAATTCAGTGAGCTTAGAAACACCCTAATTCTACTCTGGAAATATTAAACCATTCATATCCTAATTATAAAAAGTTACAAAACAACAACTGTAATTTTAATTAAAAAAATTGAAAATAATTGTAAATATAGAAAGATTATCAAATAACAATCTTTTAAAGTTTCACGTTGACATTTGCAATTATTTTTTAAGTGCTATTTTTTTACATGTCAAACGATAAATTACAAAAAATATATATCAAACTATTTCATATGTTTAAGAAAGTGAGATTAAAGTGTCTTGTAGGAATACAATATTTTAAAAATTATTAGGAAGTGCAAAAAAAAAACATTATTCTTGGAGTTGACCGGCATGCTATTAATAGTACAGCGACATACTGTGCTACGGTCTTGAAAACTATTAGATATATTTTAAACGACAAATTCAAACTGTTAAAACTGATTTACTTTCACAGTAGTGTGTTTACATGTTAAATAAAAGCAGAAAAAAATGAAAAACTATATCTCAACTTTAATATATTCATTTTTTATTTTATTTTGGCCGCCTAATATACTAATTGAATATAAATTTTTATATATTTAACATGTAAATAATTTGTTCATAAAATAGATTAATTTCAGCTGTTTGTATTCATAGTTAAAAATCCATCCAATAAAATTTTTAGACTTTAACACGACATGTCGCCATGTTAGTCAATCATATTATTATTAACAATGACAAAACGTAGAAGTTCCTATCAAAATTATTTTAAAAAATGAAAGCAAAGAATTTTAGAAAAATAATCGAAAAATAGAGAGGATGAATAAAACAAATAAATAACAAACAAATACCGTAAATAACACCACTCATGATCCCCAAAACATGAACAATATTTCAGTATCTAAACCGGGCAAGTTACTGTAATAATGCGTAAAAGCCTTCGATGACATGTAAGAAACCGACAAAAATGATAATTCGTATCACCAAAGTAACTCAAATTTTGAGTTTAGAACCAGACCGTCAGATCTGTTTCGGCACGATTATTGAAGGACCCTGTCCATTCTACCTCGGATTGGATTGGCTCGGATTCTGATCGAACGGTTTTAATCAAAACTCAATATTTAAGTTACTTCAGATTTCAGAGGATTCGACTCCAAAAAGAAAGGGAAAAACAAAAAATGAACACACTCAGTGTCCACCACACACGCTCCTGTCACCGTTCTTCCTCTCCGTTCTCCTGCCTTCTTCACCAAAATGTGAGAAAGCAAACAGCCCACGAAACCCTGGCAAATCCAAAACTGCAACCAATCATACTATGACTTCCTCTTCTTCGTCTTGTGGAAACACCACCATGCTCAGCCAAAGAGCTTCGCGCCTTCTTTTTCCCGCCTCAAGGGCAGTCCGCCGTGTACTCGGTCGCGAAGCGTCGAGGTCGACCGTATGTCACTCGCTTGGCGCCGCGGCGAACGTCATCGCCGCAGCCGCTGCCGGAGGAGGCGGCACCGCGGCGGCAACGCACGCAGCTGTGACGAACACGCTCGCACAAGTAGCGGTCACGGCGGTCGCTATAGCATCTGGCGCCTGTCTCTCGACGAAGGTGGATTTTCTCTGGCCTCAACCTGAAAACCAGCCAGGTTAGGTGTTCCATTTTTATTATTTACTTAATCACTTCCTGTCTGTTTATGCTATATAAAGTAGAATTATAGAGGTGCATACAATTGTCCGAAAAGGTGAATTTTTTTGACTAGCTATAATCAAAATCTTTAAAGTTTTAATTTACCTTGAGGTTTGATTCTGGCTAATATTTATAAAATTGTGGATCTGGGTCCATTTGAGATGACAAGTAGGCTTTCGCCACTGAAAACTGACTAGTGAGTACCATGATTTGGGGGGCCAGTACCAACATAAATGATATCCAGACTCAAAATTGCAATCCTTAGGCCTATTATTATCACTGTGTTGATTATTTGTGAAACTAGATTTGTAAATATTGACAGCAATTCATGCTTGTTTGCAGATGTTCTTGTGCTTGAAGGGGTAGATGTGACAGGATACCCCATTTTTCATGATCCAGAGGTACTTCTGTTTATATTGAAGTGTCAAGTTATATGAATGTTGATGTTATAGTTGACTGTAGTCCAGTCTCAATTTAGATTTTTTGTTGTTTTGGTGGTTCTCATGGCATATTATGTCTACTATCTAAGTTAGCTTTTACATAGGGTTTGGTGCTAATTTGAGATTATGCATCATAATTCATAAAAAAATATAAAGTAAACTTGATGACAAACTGTAATTATCAATGTTTTATGTATCTAATAGCTTCTACAAGAACCATTGTTGGACTTGGCTGATTTGTACAATATGAATCATCCTCAAATGCATCTTGTCTTATCCCCATAGAATTAACTCTCGCTGTAGGTGCAAAAAGCCATATCCTTTGCAAGCAGCTCTCATCTGGGTCAATTCAGGAAAACAGGGGAGCCTTATGTTACACATTGCATTCACACTGGCAAAATTTTAGCTGCTTTGGTACCGTCGACTGGCAAACGGGTATGAGCCTATACCTATACAAACTGTACTCTTTATTTGAAGGTTTCTGCTTTGCAGAAAAGCATGCCCCATCTGAGTAAAACAACACACAAAATTTTCGGTATTTGATTTATAATATCCAAAACTAGATGGAGAAGCAATGCTTAAGCAAATTGCTCCATTTGACTCTAGAGTGAATTTTGTGACATACATTCCAATGTTCTAACCTCTGAATAGAATAATTGGTTTATTCTGATTTTTGTGCATCTCAATAAGTCATTAAAGCTAGAGTTTAGACAACTGAGTTAACAATTGAAAGAAAAGGAACATAGAAAAAGACTGACTAGAGGGTTGGAGAGTGAGAGAAATAGTTGGCAAGAGGGGTAGTAGAGGTCTGTTTTGAAGGAAATTGAATGTAGTTTTTGCTGTATAGGGCATAAAGATGTTCTTATGTTTCTTGGGACTTTTCTTGGTACATATATTGAAGTTTTTTAAGATTTTACATAATGGGTTGTGAGCATTTGGATTTAATGTTTTGTGTGGCTATCACGCAAGGTTTGTTTCACATACTAGCCAGTTTGTACATTAAATTAATTGGAACATGTTCTAATATTCTCTCCTCTTTTAGTTAGAAAATGTTACTAATGCTCATTAAAAGCATAAAACATAATGGATATTGCATGACTTCAGATGCCATACTACTTCCCCACTTGTAATAATAAAATTGCCAGGCTAGAACTACTCTTTTAGACAGTTTGATCAAGTTCTATTGTTTTCCTTTTCTGTTTCTCGTTTTCTTAGGCTGTAGATACAGTAATAGCTGGAATACTTCATGATGTGGTAGATGATACAACTGAGACCCTCAGCCGCATAGAAGAAGAATTCGGTGAAGATGTTGCTCATCTAGTGGCTGGTGTTTCCAAGTTAAGTTATATTAACCAGGTATTTGCTAATTGTATAATGTTTCCAAAAAGTGATTTTTTTTTGCAGTTGCAGATTACATAGCAAGATTAGTAAATTATAGTATAATATATCAACTCTTGAGTTTATTGGACAACTTAGTTGAAGAGCTCAATCATATATGATAGGAGTACTAAAGTACCCTATTAAAAGTAAACAAAAGTAATTCTCATTTTTTTTGTGTGTTATTTCCTCTTTATGAAGTTTGTGGTCTATGATCGATTTGCTTGAATTATGGATCTGTCAGTCATTGTCGTTACATATTTTTTATTGAGAGAGCTTAGGGTAATGAATATCACATAAAAAAGAAAGAGGACTTGTCAGAAATATTATATCTGTAGTAATATTGCATCACTATGATTTAACATTTTACTTTATTTTAGTGCGCTTGCTGTCGCCAATTTTTCAACTAATGGAGTTAACAATTTTGAGACGTGTTATGTAGTTGCTGAGACGACATAGGAGGAAAAGTTTAGATGAAAACTCTCTCACTTCTGAGGAGGTATGTTTGAATGTCAGTTTGTAGTCACAAGGCCAATGTTGACATCTTGTAAGTTATCAAGCTTTTAAAAGTACCTGGTTAATCCTCAATTAAACTCCTCAACGCTAAAGGAACTGAAAAGCAACAAACAAACATTAAATTTCATCAATATATATCTGTATCAAAAAGGATTGTTGTTTGAGATTAAAATTACTGTACAAAGTTACTTGGTTGCTAAGTGCCAACTAATTGTTATGTTTTGAATAATAGGCAAATAATTTGCGCATAATGCTGTTAGGCATGGTTGATGATCCACGTGTGGTTCTTATAAAGTTAGCTGACAGGTTGCACAATATGCGGACTATGTAAGTATGCTTTATTGTTCATATATATTCAAATTTGATATCTAAACATATAGATGTACGGACACTAGTTTAGTAAGAGATGCAAGGAGTTGTATTTCTCACCAAAATTAGCCATACCAGTATTGTTGTCGACATTAAATAAGGGTTGGAATCTGACAGGTCAGTAACTAGTTACTATTTCCTTTATACAAGTGGACTGGGTTGCGAGTTCTCAACCCACAACTGACACATAATATATTTTATTATTTTAATACTAAGATTAAGTAGCCACCCAGTTGTTTTGGCAGTAGTTGTGGACTGGAAGGCTGTAAATTTGAAATCCATCCTGAATATTATTTAGAATTTTGCTCTGCTCCAGATCCCAACAGAATTGGGCCATTATAATTACTACCAACTCGTACAGACAGCAGGGAACGGGTTGGACCTGACCATGCCCTGTTGATTTGCTCCCCACTCAACCTTGATGGGTGTTTTCTGAACTTGAATCCAGCCCATTAACCTGTTGGTTCAGTGGTTGGTAAATTATAGAATAAAAAGAACATTGAATCTCAAAAGAGAAAAATGACATATAATGAAAAATCCAAATTAAAGACTAATTGATATCAAGGATGTTACCTTATTACTTGGAAATTTACAGTACTGGCACCATCTCATGGCAAATGCATAACTGTTCAGTAAAGATATTACTAATATGGAACTGAATGGCTGAACCAATTACCAATTATCAGTAAATTTCCTAAAAATGTGGATTTCTTGAGAATTCATGTGGGTGTGCTGAATCTGTAATATCCTTTACTTTTAATTTTGTAGCTATGCGCTGCCGATGCCAAAAGCTCAGGCTGTAGCCCAGGAAACACTTGCAGTCTGGTGCTCCTTAGCCTCTAGACTAGGTGTTTGGGCCTTAAAAGCAGAGCTCGAAGATCTTTGCTTTGCTGTTCTTGAGGTATTGCTTGAAAATTATTTTTTATTATTGGTTTCTAATATTCAGGATTTCAGTAAAAGGTTATAGGATAAGTGCATAATCAGAGGTATGCTTGAACATTTTTTCCCCTCCTGGTTTCTTGCATTTAATTGTACTGATTTTGGTTTACCTGATAGACTGAAGAAGCTGATTCAACTTTGTTAATTCTGTGAAACTTGGGCAGCCAGAAATATTTAAAAAAATGCGTGCTGATCTGGCATCCATGTGGAGTCCAAAGGATAGCTCCAAAGCAAGAAGTGTGAGGAGGTCGTTAATGAAAACCAGCTTTCTTGCCCCAAACAACAATAGCAGTGCCCCATCAGATTATGGTTGGTCCATGCCATCAAATGAGGGTTCTGACATGCGGGTCAGATTTACTTCTATAGTGAATTTCATGATCTTGTAAAAGTAACACTTAAGATTTGACAGCTGAATTGACCCCATAAAGGATAATAGCCAAGGGATTGCAAGAACTTAAAAAAAAAAAGTCAAGATAACTATTCTAGATCAAAATATAAAAAACACTTGAGAATATGCAAATGTATATTATGTGTTAAAGCCCAGCATATTGCACGTTGTTTAGAAGTTGAACATTGTGACAGAAAGTAAATTTTGTGTACTGAACTTATGGTCAGATTCAAAATTAGTTTTTGTATCCATTTGTATCTTGCCACCGGAGGATGTATTTTTGGTATAAATATAAAAAAATGAGATGTTAATTTTTCATATGGCTACCAGAACTTTAGCTTTTAATTTGTCTGTGCTTTTTATATTACAGTGCAATTAAATCTCTTTGGCATGTGAAATTAGAACCGTTGTCCAGTGTCATGTCAGTTGCTCTTCAGTGCAATTAAATCCCCTTGACTTAATGTTCAGGAGCCGCAATGAAAAAAAATACAAATTTTCTGGGGCTGTTATTTGGCTTCCTTCATTTCTTCTTTCAATATCCATTAAAAGGCAATGGTAATTAGTACTGTGGCCTTGAGAATAATTTGACATGTGTCCTACGAAACATCAATTCCTATTATTTACCTTTAAAAAATGAGTAGTATATCAGAAACCTGCTTACATTCTTATATATCACATTTCTCCCACCTCTTTAATGTCTTTTAAAAATACCAAAATCCGCCCTCTTTTCTCCATCAGTTATGTAGAGATAATCAATGAGAAAATTGGGGATGCTAGGAATCCTAGCATACACTTCTTTATAGGGCTGGCAGTGATCTGTTCACACTGTGCAGTGGTACACATGAGATATATCTATATCCTGACATTTTTGTGGCAATTTCATGCAGGATCTTTTGCAAGCGGTGCTTCCCTTTGATCTGTTGCAAGAGCGCAGGAAACGCAATTATTTTCTGAATAATCTTGAGAAGTGTTTGAAAAGCTCCTCAAAGCCACCTAAGATTGTCAGTGATGCCGGCATTGCATTAGCTACTTTAGCTGCTTGTGAGGAGGCACTTGAGCGTGAATTAATTATATCAACTTCGTAAGAATACATTACTTAAGTTTGCAATATTATATCTGCATATGTATAAATTATAATACTAGTTGGTCCCAAAACAATTTCCTTTTGTTGATTAATTTTCTTATGGGGGGGCTAATTGACATGTGGCCTAATGGCACCATAAAAGTAACTGGAAATGGCACCAATAATTAACCTGCTAAAATATTCAACACAACTGAAAATTTAATTTGCAAAATTAATTGTCTGCATTTTTAGGTACATACCGGGGATGGAAGTGCAATTATCAAGCCGACTGAAGAGTTTGTACAGTATTTATTGCAAGGTACTTCCCCTGCTTTTTAGTAAATATAAGGATTGTTGGTAGACTCTTTCTCATTATTTGCAGAATATGCCTATGAATTTTGGCACTTTCTAAACAAGATTTTTAATTGAACGTGAAAACTAAACTTCTAATGTCTTTCTGTCTAGGTATTTCTTTCATGGAAAAGTTTGCCTCTTTCAATTGCCTGAACAAGAATCATTGTTTTATCCAAAATTTCTTCTCTTAAAGAGTCACTGTGTTCAAGGTTTTAGATAACAATAAACTAAAATAGGAAGAACACATTTCTTGGGTAGGAATTAAAGTAGTATGAGGTTGTATTTATGTTGGGATTATTGAAGTAAGAGCGAAGTGGTCTATTGTTTTTCAAACTCGCATTTTGCAAATGGCAAAATTAGTTGTATATTATTTTAGCTCAATTTCCTGATAAGACCTACATCCTTTTGTCTTCAATTTATTATTATGAATGTATGATGACCTGTTTGGAAGCAGATGAAAAGAAAAGATGTTGAAATAAGACAAGTATATGATGCACGTGCCTTGAGAGTGATTGTCGGGGACAAAGAAGGATCCTTACATGGGCCTGCTGTCCAAGGCTGCTATAGTGTCCTCGACATCGTACACAGGTACATACTCTTTTTATACTGATCGTACTTTCTCTTTAATAATTTCTAGGTTGTTTTTCTTATAATCTTCTTGGTACGAAGTCTGCTATTATGTCCTTAATGATTATCAAACAGATGCTGTTATTTCTGTTGATAACTTTTGGATTTTTGTTTCTTTTACCTGAAGTGATGTTTCATGGTAGTTTAGACTCTTATATCTTAACAAGTATAATCATTCACATCTTTTTGTCTTCAATGAAAGAAGGTAAATGATGGTTTAATTTAACACATGTTGGTGCAGTGGCAGCTTGCATTGTTATTTACCATAATAGTTAGTTACATCTGTTGCTCCTCTTACTGTTTAAATTTTCTCATGGATAATGTTTAACTGCAAAATTGTTGGTGAGTTGAGGATTTAATTGAGTGGTGGAGAGTTGATGTTAATTTGCTCAAAGTTTAGATGCACACTTGAGGCTCACGTGTAAATTAATCAAGCTACATAAATTACGGCTTAGTTAAGTGCATTTTATTTTTTTACTGAGTCACATTGCACCTGGTTTAGGCTGTGGACACCAATTGATGGGGAGTTTGATGACTATATCGTCAATCCTAAGCCAAGCGGTTATCAGGTTTGTGCAATCTTCTTGTTCTCTTTTGTCCCAGAATTCTTGGACCTGAGAAAAATGTTATTCGCAGGGTCATAGTTATGTAATTCAGTCTTATTCTTCATAATGGTGGTCATTATTGTATGATAATTTTATTGCAATAAAGTACCATCATATGCTCATTAGGAAGTGACTTGCATGCTCAAGTTAGTACACTAAGATATCACGAAACAAATTAAGTGACATTATAGCTATACATGTATGCCAATGCATCGTAGGGATCATCAGTTGATTTTATTTATTCATTCATTTGTTTAGTTCACAAGAATATGGAATGACAAAGCAAGTTAAGTCAATGTTAATCCCATTTCTTATTTCATATGCATTACCATGCTGCAGTCGCTTCACACGGCAGTTCTTGGCCCGGACAGCTCTCCTTTGGAAGTTCAAATAAGAACACGTGTAAATCCTCATCTCAATTCTTTTATTGACTTATTTTTTCGCTGGCCTAATTTATTTTATTGCAATGAAATTGGTTTCTCATAATTAGACATTGTTCTCTCTCTGAAAATTATTTTTATTTTATTGGATTTGGTATCACCACCAGAGGATGCATGACTATGCGGAATCTGGGCTCGCCGCACACTGGCTGTACAAAGAAAAGAAGACAGATGAAACAACAAGCAATGCTCCTAATGCAACTGAGATGGCATACAACGAATCAAATTTCTTGGAAGATGAAGGCTACATGCAAGATGAGATACCGTGGAAGTACAGTTCCATCAGGGTGGGCCATCCTGTGCTGAGAGTTGATGGAAGCCATCTGCTTGCAGCTGTTGTCGTCAGGTGTCTTTTTTAAATAATGTGTATAAATGTTCGAAACAATAAAGGGTGCATTGCTAGCCAGTATGGTTCTGTATATTCACTACAAGCACAGATGTGTGTTTGTTTATTCATAATGCTTCAAAAAATAAGTGGAACTTTGCAAGAAGGACAAATTTAAAAGGAAAGCCTCACTAATGAGTTCAAGTAGTTGAACCTGGGTAATATAAAAATGCAGAGGCTATAGTTTTGAGTTTGAAAGAGTTTAGACTGTTCCTTCTCCAGCATCTGTCCTACACTTCAGAATCCACTAAATACATAAAACCTCATTATTAGCTGGAGTTACCTATGAGACTAGTGAGCTAGACCAAAACTTTAGGGTAGAATTTTGACAATATTTTATAGGCTAATTTGGACTTGACTTCCAAAAATCATCAGTTATGAACTTATGATGCACTGCTGATATACTGAGTATATATTATGGATTTATGGTTCTATCCTTGTAGAGTGGATAAGGGAGGCAGAGAACTGCTAGTGGCTGTTAGCTTTGGTCTGGAAGCTTCTGAGGCTGTGGCTGAGAGGAGATCTTCATTTCAAACAACCCGTTGGGAAGCTTATGCCAGACTTTACAAGAAGGTGTACTAGTGTGGAAATTTTCTTCTTCAATTGCAGCTTCTTATATATGACTATTGTAGGAGGAGCTGGACAACAACCCTATTGAACTATACATATTAAATTATAGGACATTATGAAGATTCTTTTCTTTTCTTTCATTTCTACATTTTTAAGTTGTAGTCCTAAAGTGGAGTGATTTGATTTTAGGTGTCAGAGAAGTGGTGGTCTGCACCTGGACATGGTGATTGGTCAACAAACCTGGAGAAATATATACTCTGCCAAGATGGCATATTTCATAAGGTATGATTTGGGTGCATGTCTTTGTTCTATTATTCTTAATTCCGGTGACAATTTTTTTAGGTTCTTGGTAACTTAGTACTAATTTTTCCGTCTTGTTGCCACAGCAAGATCAATTTGAGAGAATTTTACCAACATTCATTCAAGTAATAGATCTGACTGAGGAGGAGGAGTCTGAGTACTGGATGGTTGTATCTGCTGTTTTTGAAGGCAAAGAAATCATAACTGTTCCTGCCAGTTTAAAGTATGCTGGGGGCCCTACTCCAGCTACTGATCCCATCAATAACAAGGTTCTCTCTCACTCTATTACTACATGGGGTTTCAGTATTTATTATTTTTGTTTTTTGGGTAGTTACCATGGTGTACTGGCGTTATGGTAGGGTACTCACCTTGGTTTACCTGTATCAAGATGAAACAGTCATTAATAAAACCTGTTTCCTGATTCTCTAACATGGTAGACTTTTTGCAGGACCTGTTTCAGCCAATGCTGACTAGAACTTGTGACCACTCTTACCTGAACATGACAGTAGGGACCAAACTGATATGAATTGGTATTTGTTTAGACCAAAACGGGAACTTGTGGGAACCAATATGGCAACATAAATGGGAACTTGGTTGCAGCTAGTGTAATTTTCCTCTTGGCTGGACTGCTAAGTTAAATAATATTTATCCATTGATTGTTATTTTTGTTACTTGGTAAATTTTGGCAAATTTGTTTAAATTGGGGTTTGCTGGTTACCTGATTGCAGTCACTTTTGTGTACTTTTGAAGTCATAATAGAAAGTCAAATGATCTGTTCTGAATTTTGGAGTTTTAGGTAAATCTGCTCAGGACGATGCTTCAGTGGGAGGAAGAGGTTCGGCGTGGCACATCCTTTAGTCAAAGAACATATAGCCTAAGAACTACAGAAGCACAATTAAAGAAACATTCTGATCTTGCAGAAGTAGCGATCATTTGCTGGCCGCATGGTAAGATCGTGAGATTGCAATCTGGCAGCACTGCAGCTGATGCTGCTAGGAGAATGGGGCTTGAAGGGCGGATGGTTTTAGTCAATGGCCAGCTCGTATTGCCCCATACTGAATTAAAAGACGGTGATATTGTTGAAGTGAGGTCGTAAAGCCCTCTCTTTCGTTATACAGATTTTTGTACAGTTTATTTTTGAAAAAAAAAAAATTAGGATGGTAACAAATTAAAAGGTTGTACAGGGCTGTTTCATGATATACTAAATATATATTATGTATATATGACTTGTACATGGTTGGTTCATTCAATTTTATTTTACTTCGTTTTTCTCTATATTTTATTATTATTATTTGTATGAAAAATCCACCTTAAGAAGAACACATGTTACAATTGGATAATACAAGTGAAATATTTTTTAAGGCCTATTTTGTGAAAATAATGCAACACATTATCTTCCAAACAATGAAGTCTTGTAAGATACAATGTCATTGGTTTGGAAATAGACTAAACAGTAAACACTAACTAGGTTGTGAATAAAATAACTACTTCAAATCTCTCGTGTTGTGTTTGTTTTTCAAGGATAAAAAAGAGAATGAATGTGAAATCAGAAGGGAAAATGCAGGAGAGAGAAGAGGTGCAATTCAGAATCTTGTGTTTATTAATCAAAAGAGGTGAAAATCCCCACATGTTGTGTTTATTAATTACGTGCATAAAAATTGAATTATGTAAGATAAAGATTCTAGAAACTCGTTAAAACTGGGCTTTGAAACAAATGGGTTGATGAATTTCTCGACATGATTGTTTATATTGAGAACAAAAATAGCTCATAAGATTATTTATTGACGAGATTTTTACTTAATTTATTTATAGAAATTATAGGTCTAAATTAAAATAAAAAAATATGAATAGTGTTTTTAGTTTGATTTTTGATAGACATGACACTTTATTAATGTTAGTTATCTATTGTATTAATTTTTATGAAATCAAGTAGTGAAGGGTCTTATTATTCGTATCCTCTGAGATATCTCAATTTTTGCATGACCGACGTGTCCGTGCCTATTTGGGGGAACGTAGGGGGGCAATATTATTTGAGCTTTGAGATTCATGCAGAACGTGTTTGAACGATTGAGATATTCCAAAAAGTCACGCAAAGTTTGAGATATCTCAGAGGATTCGAATTCATTCATTATTTACTCCCTTGAGATAGGAGTAGGTGAGATGCCCATCGGAGCTACTTTTAGGTCCAATTAGCTCTAACACCGTACGATTAGTATCCAGATTTGTGCGCACGGAAATTGAAACAGACATGCAAGGTTTTAATTAGTTCGCACGAATCTTGATGCAGATCGGATGGTTATTGCACCCATCGATGGGCTCCCTTTTAAACATAAATAGACCGCAGGCCTTTTTCTACCGGTCCAGTTTGGCCCCATACGTCATACCAGATACAAATCGTCTGATATAAAATAGACGGCGGAGATCTCCTGTCGAACCGCTCCAGCTCTTCAACGGAACATATAGAGATTTGTGTGGGTTTACCATAATTGTTTTTTCAAGATCTTTACTAAAACGAGTAGTCATACTTCCTGCTTCGACCCGCTACACTAGTTAACTCCATAAAAATATTACAGAATATGGGTTTGTTCTACCAACGGTCAATTTTCAAATTTTGAAACAAAAAAGGAAACACTCTCCAGACGCTCCCCACCGACCCGCCGCTCTATAAAAGCAAAGCCAGAGCTCATCTCAGAAACCCTAGTTCATTCATTTCCCATCTCATCTCTATTTTCTCTTTCTTTCTCTTGAATTCTCAAGAAACTCTAGCAATGGATTTTCACAGCCTTGCAAGGAGGGACCTCCAGGCGATGTGCAAGAATAACAAAATCCCAGCAAACTTGACCAACGCAGCCATGGCTGATGCTCTTCAATCTCTCAAATCTGTAAGATAGATATATTTTCTGATCCCCTTGTATCTTTAGATCTTTGCTTATTTCCTTGTTCCAATTTGTGTATTAGTTTGTATGTTTCTGTTTCTGTTCAGATTAATTGGTTATTAATTAGGTTATGCCCCAATTTTGTGACTCAAATCTTGTACAAATTCATGCCCCGTCTGATATGGTTAGGTTTATACAAAAAGTGGTGCAAGGTTGAAAGATGTTTTGAGGGGCAAATTCATGCTCCATCTGATATAACTTTTCTCTTTCAATTTTAATTTTTGTATGATTGGAGGAAATTGAATACAAATAAGAGGATAAAGCAGATATACTAATTCATAGCGTATATAGTTTTGATTTTTTTGTTCTTCTCATTTCGTTTTCAGATTGAATGGGTTGAGGAGATCAAACAAAAACTTATGCCTCAATCTGAGCCATTTGAGCAGCATGGCAGCCCCCTTCCGAGATCTCGAAGGGTGGCAGCAATATCCAGCGATGATATCTCAGGTTTTTCAATGGGTGAAATAAATGATAAGGAGGAGGAAATGAAGAAAGAAGCCTTAATCGAGGCAAACCAAACCCCATCAACAGCAGTTCGTCGGAGCCGAAGGATTCAGAGTTCCATGAGTGCAAGAACCCGTGAAGGAACCAGCACTGCCGTTGCTGGTATGGGTAGCTGTACAGCTGGTACAAGGACAAGGAAAGGGAAGAAAGAAGAGCCACCAGCTGAGATGGTTGATTCGGTGGTGGTAGCGACACCAGCTCCACAGCGTGGCCGAAGAAAGGCTGTGGAGACACCCGCTCAGAGTGTGGTCCCCAGATCATCTGCACGTCCTACTGGTATGGGTACCTGTACTGGTACAAGGACAAGGAAAGGGAAGAAAGAAGAGGCACCAGCTGAGGCGGTTGATACAGTGGTGGTAGAGACACCAGCTCCACAGCGTGGCCGAAGATTGGTTGGGGAGACACCCGCTCAGGGTGTGGTTCCCAGATCATCTGCACGCCCTACAAGGCAATCCACTAGGAGGTTGGCTGAGAGCACGGGTACAAGGGTTACAAGAACCTTGACCAAATTAGCCCTTGATCCAGCTGATGACAAGGAAGCTGAAACTGGTGCGTTCATTGTCCAAACAAATTTATTTCAAATTGGCAAAAGTTTTCCAACTCCTCTTGATAAGGTGTTTATATATTTTAATATTTTCATTTGCAGATGTTATTGAACTTGGACGAGCCACTGAACCTAAACCTGCTGACAAGTCGGAAGTCGAAGAAGTGGCAGATCAAAACCGTTAGTGCATCTGATAAACCTACAATTTTTTTTCTCCTTTTTATACAAGGCTCTTGGTTTAGTTTCTGATTTGAGGTTTTTTTTTTATCTGCACAGAGGTCAATGAAGTATCAAACGAGGCTGAACAAGCTGAAATGGCAGAAGAGCAAACCGGTAGGTTGCAACAACCAAAATTGATATATAAAATTCGACTGATATTCTCTTGTTGACATTGTAAATGACATGTTATAATTTATTGCATGAGATATATGTATTCTGATTGGTACTGAGCTATTTTTCTTTTGAATGCATCAGGGGATGTTGATCTAGTGAAAGAGGACGAGCTGGTTTCAGATGAGAAATTGAATTTGGTGGAACATCTTGCAGATCAAATTGGTATGTGTGAACCAAAAAATTGAAGTTCCATTAATTATTTTTTGTTGACCAAATAATTGTTATTTCACAGTTACAAAAGATGGTACAAAACATACCTTTAAGGATTGGTTTATATAATTGGCATAATTAAAGTTCCTCTATGATTTCTGGTCTTGTTTAAGTAAAACTGCCACCTTTCAAGATAAGAGCCTTTTCTAATAGTGTCTTATACATTCCTCCCTTTAGAAATTCCCCAAGAGAAGTCCAATACTGACATTGAGGAAAGAACACATGAAGAGTTGAGCGGCAAAACGTCTGAGCAGAAAGGTTAGAAATTTATCCACTATGTTTTTTTCCTATCTCCATAATTTTCTCTTTTTCTTCAAACAGAGTTTAATTGTGTATTAGAAAACTGTAAATTGGCTAAAGAGGTTCCTATTTGACATCATTAAATTCTCCCATTTTGATATTATGCAAGTAGCCACTTTCTAAATAGTTTCTTTTGTGGTCAATTCAGAAATTTTAACTGAAGTTGAAGCTGTGGAAGAACAGTTGAACAGCAATGTGTCTGAGGAAGAGAAAGGTAATAAATGTAATTGTGTATAAAAAAACTGTAAATTTGCTAAAGAGGACATCTTTAAATTCCCCAAAATAAGATGTATTTTTTTGTAGCCATTTCTAAAATAGTTTCTTTTGTGGTTAATTTAGAAATTATAACTGAGAAAGTTGAAGAAGCTGTGGAGGAACAGTTGAACAGCAATGTGTCTGAGGAAGAGAAAGGTGATAAATATACTCTCTTTATACTTCTATGAATATTATACTATTTCCCTTGGCCCATAATTTGTTTCTAAGTGTGTCTTTGCTTGTACTTCAGTTGCATCTCTTTTATGTGATGAGCACAAAGATAATGTATCCATTGACAAACTAGTGGAAGAAGCTAATGCAGCACTTATCTCAGAAGAAGGACAAGGTATCAAAGATAATTTTTTTTATTCGTCCGTCTTCTTTTTCATGTTGTTATTAGTTTTTTCTCATCTTTGAAATTTCCATTTCAGTGGCTCCAGAAAAGGATGAGAGCGAAGTAAATCAGACCACTCTAGCTGATTCACCGATTATGGGGCTTGTATCAGAGATCATTCAAGAAAACAATTCAGATCTCCAAAATGCCCCCTTGATCTCCAAAGTGCCCTCTTCTGACATCATCAGCACCCTTGATCTTCAAAGTGCCCCCTCTTCTGACATCAGCATCCTTGATGTCCAAAATGCCCCATCTGGCTTGTGCCTCTCATCTCCTATCAGAGCACCAGCTGACGAAGGGGTTGAGAAGATGCTTGACTCAGTTGTGAGACACTTCGCTAATGCTCAACTGAGTTCTAATACTAAAATGATTGATGCTTCTGTGGTCCAAAAAGAGGTGATTGACAAGGTTGTAAGTGAGGATGGATCTGAATTGGTGCAGAATGAAAATGCAGATAAGGAAGAAAGGGTGGATTTGAAAAATATGAGCTTGAGGAAGCTTAAAGCTTTGTACAAGGACCGCCTAAATGAAATGAACAAAAAGGTAACATCTTTACTCAATTATTTATTTTACTATATTGGTGCGTAAATGAAATCTATCTAGTTTTTTGTATCTGATGATTGAATAATAACTTTTTTTTGTTTTAGATCATTGAAGACGATGGCAAGAGGTTGCCTCTAGGAAAGTTGGATGAAAATCTTCTCGTTTGATTGTCTAAAACTAAAAATAAGCAAGTTTTTCCGGCTTGTTGCCTCTAGAGAAAGTTCATAGTTTTTTTAGTTTGTCTGAGATAAGATGGGCCATGAGATCATGGTTCCTCCAAAGACTGTTTGAATCTCTGTTTGTGTTGTGAGAGTTAGTAGAAAATTGGATGAATTGCAAATTCAACAAAACTTGTTTCGTGTCTTTTTGTCAATATTTCTATGCCCGTATGTATGATGATGAAAAACAAAAATCTTTGTTGAAAGAAAAAAAAAAAAACAATTTCCATGACAAATAAATTGTAGAATCCTTTTATTGCCTGGTTCAATCAATACTCGTTTTCAAGAATTGAATGGAAGCCGCAAGCGATAAAGAGATTGATTCCCTTTTTAGTATTGCCTTATCTCTTGAATTGAGAAAAAGAACTCATCTGCAACTACCTTACAGCGCAAACGTGCTCTCTTAAAATTGCAACCCTTATATCCTAAGAATAACATTTCAGAAAATTTGGTCAAATAGTTCTTTTCATATGAGAAGTTTTTTTGAGATAGAAAGATGGAGATCTATCTAGCCTAGATGTGCTGACAACGAATGTAGTAGTTAATTAAAATAGATGTGCTGACAACGAATGTAGTAGTTAATTAAAATTAGAAGAATACCGCTGCGTTATATCTATTAATGGACAAAGGGTAATTGATCATGGCAACCTGATCCGTATCCTCTCTATTACTACAGAGGATGGGGGCCTCACTTTACGGTTTGAGATTAAATCTCAGCTGGTTTGAGATTTGGGGTGACATAGGGGGCAGTATTATTGGGCTTTGAGATTCGTGCCAAGTAAAAAAGAATGGTCCGGATTCACTAATTGTAAAAGGATTCCGTCGTGCAGTAATAGAGAGGATGTGAATTCATGGCAACCTTGGTGACCAAGGTAATTATTTAACATATTCTCAGGAATTATATAGACTGACAAAAGATTCATCAACCACAGGAATTATATAGAAAATGAAGCCATATTTTTCTCCATATAAACTGGTACCGTCCAAAGGCAATACTAAAATTATTCATCATGATACAATACTTCATTTCACCAGATGCATAGACATACATCAATGGTTTATTGTATTATTACTATAAACTATAGAATTAATAATACTCTCAGGCACCCAGTTTCAATTTCAGGTTAGAATTTTATATCGAATCCTCTGAGAAGCGGAACCACACCTTCTGGTCAAGCACCGAACTGGTACCGTTTGCAGACTGGTTCTGATCAGTTGTTCTACCACTGATAGAAGCTTCGGCTGGGCCAAATACACCGGTCTTTGGATGTGGGCCCCAGTACTTGTCAGAATTAGTGTCAATCACATAATCTGGCACCACACTCGGCCTGAGTTCCTCTATGTTTTTGTCATAGGTTGAAGCATGCACATTTCTCCTGTGTTTTACAAATTAAATAAAATCAACGAGTTATTTATTTAATTAAAACTTCATCAAGATGGTAATTTTGTCCTTCAGGTACAGTATCAACAGGTTGAGCACTAAATTTCCTCCTTCACACTAACTAGTTCTTTTGCTTGGGAAATTGAAATAGGATTTGAGAAACCAGACTGTCACAGTAATTGTTTAGACTATACCATTAGCTGCACAAAATGCAATGCCTTGTATTTTATCCTTGATTACTACAATAATATGTAAACCTGGTTTAGTTGGTTATAACGAAAACGAGGAGGGATCCACTTGCACCATTTTTTGGTGACACAAAATTACACCATCTATTTTTAAAATTTTTAAAGTCCAAACAGTTGATTCAAACCGTTCAACATGACCTCCATATTAAAATGTGTTTAGAGACCAAATTTTTGTAAGCAAGCGAATCGTGGAACCTTTTTCTTGGCATAAAAAGAGAGGAGAAAGATGGAATAGAAAGAGAATCGGGGAACATTGATGTAACGGTTGGGAGATTGTTCAAAGAACGAATGGAATTGAATGTACGGATATGGTGGTGACCCATTTGAACAGAAAGGTATTTTTTTTTTTTTTAAAGATGAAGACCTTTGGCATGAAAGGTGTTTTATAGCAATTGGATGCATTTTGCTGAGCACTTAATGCAGAGACGGAGCTACATTCAAAGAATGAGTCAATTGATCTTCATTTGTTTTGAAATATTTTGTAATTATACACGATTGTCTATATAATTTAGAGTAAAATGCCATAAATACGGTAATATTGACCCTCATTCGCAGTTTGAAAATTTTATATGATTGACCTCATTTACATTTGATCCTCATAACTTGAAAGTCTGACTCCGCCCCTGATTGGATGATACCTGTTCTACATTTCCGTCCATTCAAAGTTTTGACGGTCTAGACATTTTTTTAAATATTCAATAAGATTGGACAATTCTATTAGACAAACATTCAAAGATTGCATTTAATTTTGGATATTGAAAGAAATCGTTTTTTTTTTTGTCTATTCCGGATTTTGAATCTTTAAACAAAAATATTTTAAAAAATAAATCTAATTCTATTAGACAAGTTTGAACTAATATCTGAAGGTATATAATTAGTAGTTTTGACTGGCATAGGTTCAGCTAAAAAATACTTCATTTTTTTTAAATCTAGAAATAATAGACTAAACACACGGCTTGTGAGTTTCATCAACAGTTTTGATTAAATAAAAAAATATTTTAATTTTTTTTAAGTCCATTGACAACATACTTAAGAGTATCTACATCCATCAATTTAAATGAGTTTATAAATAACTGTTAACTAATTTTTAAAAATTAAGGTATCTAAAGTTTATAACTTTCATATTTCTGAAATTAATTTTAGAGTATTTATTAAGTCACATCAGCAACAAATTAAAAAATATAAATAATTTGAGCTAATAATTCAGCTAGCATGGAATTTATAAACAGTTTCTCTGCATAGTTTCTAAATAAAAAACTCTCATACATCCCTGAAACTAGATTAAAAACTGCTACATCAGATTAGAAACTCTAATAGTATCAGGAATGTAGATGCCCTAATACCATAGTTTATAAACGCATACATTTAAAATAGATATTGTGTGTTGTAAGACTATTTAATCAAAAGATATTATTATATTTTTTTTTTTTTAAAACAAAGGAGCCTGCATCCTCTGATGGGTTTAAATTTGAACCGGGAAGACAATTAATCTTGACAGCATGTATTAATAATTCGATATGATATTCAACGGTCGTGATAAATACGGGAAAAATTAAAAATGGGTATATATAATTTCGATAACTATTTTGATAATTTCTGGAAATAATCCTAAAAGAGGTCATTATAGAAAAACATTAAACAAATTATAAGTATATTATGGATATATTTGAGACATTGATGAAAAAAGTTTGATCATATATATCAACTTATCAAGTGTCCTAAATAGGCAACTGATATGTATACACAAAAAAGGTTAACATTTTTATCATTTGCTCTGATATTAATAAAAGAATATTTCAACAATCCACCAAATAAATGAACTGGAAAATGAGAAGAAATGAAGCACAGAAAGAGTTGGTAGTAGTTAGTTTAGTACCTGGAGGCAGAAAGTGGTATGGCGAGGGAAGGAGAGAGGATCTGATTCGCAAATTGCTTTCCAACGATACCAGCGATCGTTCGCCCCTTTGAATTCACTGCCATCCAAGAGAGAAGAGAGAAAGAGAGAGAGAGACTGTAATAGTGTGTGTGTTCTCTTCTTGGTGTGAGAGAGAACGAAGCTGGTACGAAGGAAATGAAAGTAGCACTATGTGCCCCCCGGTATTTATAGGAGTTGGATCATCTGTTCTGTTCTCTGTGGGTAAGAAATATATGTTTTTAAAGTTACCGACACGTGACTTCAGAATGAATTTTGATATTTAAATATTAAATTAAGAGTATGTCTAATGCAATCGGACCTACTTTGGTTTGATGGGTGTCATGACAATTAGATCTGTATTAAGATTTGTGCGAACACGTTAAAATCCGTGCAGGCCTGTTTTAATTTCTATGCGCACTGACCTTAGTGATAATCGTGTTAGAACTAATTGGACCTAAAAGTAGATCTGATGCCCATCAAACCTACTCCTACTCCTATCTCTTAAATATTAGATATAGTTTTGTTCTCGACTTACTCTGAATTCACGTGTCAGTGATTTTAGAGACAAAAATTTCATGCCCACTGAAAAACAGAAAATTCGGTTCCTATTTATGGAAAGATCAGTGTTTTATTTTCTCATTCTGAAGTGTTTTTCCCATCTAACACTTTCAACTTGGATTTTTTTTTTTTTTTTTGACAGTGATGTCTCTTTTAATGGATGTGATTAAATCTGTATGCTGGAATAGTAATTTAGAAATTTAAAATTGTGTGAAATATTGTCATTAAGCGTATACAATTAAATTATCATTAAAATGATTTTCAATTGTTGCTTCTTACGATATGACTATAAAAACAAAAACAAGTGATGATAACTTCGTAATATATTTCGTAATACTATATAGTATGTAGTTAAATCAATTAGAGGATTCTTAGATGATGAATGAGACAATGAGAATTGTTCTTGATTTTCTAGGAGAACTCAAATTTAAACGAGATGTTTGAATGAATTTAAGGAATAAAGCAAGAATAGAGCTAATTTTAAGATTGAAAATAGTAACTAATTCAACATTTTTTTGGGTTAGTGGAATAGTGAGAAAATCCACAAAAGACAAACAAAGAATAGTCCATATTTGCTAATCCAAACACGTCCAAACAAAAAATAGTAATTTAGAATAGTGCTAATCCGGATCAGTGACTATTCTATATATAAATATTTCTTATTGAGTGAGTCTATGCTACTATGCATAATACGGATTGGTTTGTAATACATATTAATATTTATGTTTTCAATATTCTAACGTCAATCTGAACCGTTCAGTATGATATCTTTATAAATATGTACTTGCAAACTAAATTTTATATATTTTAGAAATATTTTATTATTTTTTAAGATAGATAGAAAATTATTTTCAGATCAAGTGATTTTCTACCTATCTTAAAAAATAGTAAAAAGATTAAAAAAATATAAAATTCGGTCTGTTAACTGTAAGTATATATTAATATGAGAATCATGTTGAACGGTTTGAATCGACCGCTAAAATTTTGAAAAAATATATATTAATATGTATTACGCATCCAATATATTCTACGCATAGTACCATAGACTCACTTTTTTTTTTATTTCTACGGATGCAGTATTGAAATTTCATGAGAGGGGCACATCTTATTGTTCAAAATGAGAAAGAGCCAAAAGGCGAGCTAAATAACATCTCTTTATTGTTTTGTTAGATTAATTTAGTAAACAATTTTTCAAATTAGTCCTCAACTTTATTAAATATTACAAATACAGATTTTATGTAATATATTAAAATGAAAATGTTGAGTTTTCCGAATTTATGTTTGAACAAAATATCATTCAATTTAAAAGTATATATAACGTCTTAGCTTATTGGCTTTTAATTAGCGACCAAACTTTTTTCAAATTGCAACAAATTTGATATATATGACATATCTAAATGAAAAAAAAAGACATTTATGTATTATCACAATTGTCAAACTAAAGATGAAGGATTGATGGTCATGCTTTTTATTCCCCATAGATAACTATAAATCTTTTTGTTAATAATTTTTAATCTAAATTCAAACAAGAAATATGAAAATTAATCTTGTTTTATTTCCAAAGTAATAAACTCTTGTAAAAAATTGTAAAATTCGAAGTTCGTTTTGTATAAAATTAATTAAGAAGCTGATAAATATGCACAGTCGATTTTTCACATGTTGTGATACAAATCGAGCAAATTTTTTTTATAATTTTTAATGTGAATAATGTGAATAAGCAGTGCCGATAAGTTGACAGAGGATGCTTTGAGATTTGTGCCATCCCCGACAAATTCATCAAAATTCCTGTAAACCTGACAATCATATGTGCTCTGTAAATTTTTACATGACTATATTACTTTATAAATAGGAAGGCTTAACAATGAATTTAATAAAAAATAAAAAAAAATTATATGTATATTATTGGAATAAATAACCCAATAATTAAATTTCATACCTTTTTCAATATGTTTTAATAATGCACCCAGAACTGTTAATTTTGAATAGTTGAAATTTCAAGTCAATTAATGTAGGATGAAGGACATATAAAATCTCATCATTTTTAATAAATATAATATATAAAAAAATATAAATTTATGCTTATAATGTTGAATTTTAAATTTAAGCTTACTGAAATTTCAAATTTAACTTAATAAGAAGTTAGAGTGCTTGGGCCTAAACGAGCTCACTAACAGGACAGCAGTTTGGGTCTGATGCCCATCGGACTTAAATTTTTATTAGCAGTGGGATCCGACTGTCAGCAACGATAATCACTTTTAAAGTACTGTAGCTCCGCGACGAGGATTATATATATATAATAGATTTGCGTCCGGTGGGTTCCATAACCATCTGATCCGCTTTAATATCTGTGCACACAAATATTAAAGCGGATGCACATGGATATTAAAGTGTCGCACACAGATCTTAAAGCGGACCGGACGGTTATGGTCTTATGGAACTTATCGAACTCAGTTTGAGTCCGATGGGCATCGACCCAAACTACTCTCCACTTACAGACCGCCTAAAAAGTTTGCACATTGAATTATTTTAACAGAGTAACTTTGACTTCATACAGTGCACACACTTATGCAGTGCTATTTAAATTACATAGTCTTCGCGTTGCATGAAGTAAAATTTGCTCTTTTAAAATCCTAACCCCATCATCAGCATGTAATATGATACAACAGAAGAAGTAATTTGACTGAAATATATTGTTATAATAAATTAATAATGACAGAAAATCGTGTGATTAAATAAAGTTGTACGGTTTAAATGGAATAAGGTAGGCTTGAACTTGATTGCCTAGCTAGCTTTGTTTTCAACTTTTCCTGGTTCAGTGGAATAATAACACTTACATGTCACAATAATAGCCAACAAAATATATTCAATTTTTTAGATATCAAAACTTAGTGTTGAGCAATATAATTATCGCTTCAGGTACAAGGCTAAATATTCGTGTTTGCTTTCCTAGCTAGCAAGGTTTTTTGTCCTGGAAATTTTTAAAAATTATTTTCTAGCAAGGTTTTTTTTTTCTTTTGTTAGACAATAATTTCAGTTAACCAGGATTATTATTTATTTTTTATGTTTATAAGATCATCGAAGTTACAAAAATAAAATAAGTTTGCAAAAATGAGCTTTTAATTAAATTAAATTAAATATATTTTTTTCCTTCACATGTTTTAAGTGAGACATACAAGAACAAAAGCGATCTTATGCACATTTATGTCAAATAAAATTAACACGACATCATCAAAACAAACACTAATCAGATATTCCTATTTCTTTTAGTAGTTGTTTGACTCAGCCTGTTTAGTGGAAAATCTTAGAATAAATTCCCTGTTCCAACAAAAAAAAAAATAATGAAAAAAGAGCACTAGAATGGAGAAGGAAAAATTAGCTATGGACATCTCTGTCGCTCATATCTTTTTTTGATGGGTGTCGGACTGAAGTAACGGATCAATTGCGGGTGTCTTCTTCTTTTTGGTGACGAAAGGGCGAGTGATCTCCTGTCTGTGTACAGTTAAGTATACATTCCGTTTTTAGTTTGATGTTTGTATGTTGTTTTGTGTTGCTTTCTGCTTCTTTCTCTGTCTTTCTTCTTCTATTTCTATGTAGAGGTGACTATCATGTACTGGTTAATTTAGTTTCTAGTCTGATTTGAACTTCTACAAATACATGCGGTTTGAGAATTAAAAATTGGAAGCATTATCATTCAAGAGATTACATGTTTAAACTTCATGTGATTTCAGAATTTAAATTTAAATCTTCAAACCACATAACAAACTCTAACTAGTGTGTTTAGAGTGGGTGTGGAGTTAGCGATGTTAACCGCTAATTCAAGAGTTTGGAACAACCACTAACTCAATTTTTTTTTGGAATATGGAAATAGTAGGAGTTAGCGGCTATCCCGAACAAACATTCACTCATCCAAATACATAATATAATTTCAAATGATTCGCTAACCTGAATTAGCACTATCCTTTATGATCCAAACGCACAAATAGTTACAAATACACATTTACATAAAATAAAGGTTGTACTATATAAGAATTAAAAAAAAAATACAATATAAATGATTAAAAGGAGGTTATGATTCACCCCTATACAAATATAAATATGGGTGTGAGATCGAGAATTGCAAATATTATATTACAAAATTTATGAAATATATAAAAGTTAATTACATAAATGTGGGCATTTCCTAACGGATCTGTATTCTCTCCATTACTGTAGAGGATGGGCCTCACTTTACGGTTTGAGATTCGGGGGGAAATATTATTGGGCTTTGAGATTCGTGCCAAGTTAAAAAGAACGGTCCAGATCCACTAATTGTAAAATATTCCCTTTTCAGATAATGCACTAGATGTGAATTCTTTCCCAACCACCACTTAGCACCATTGCTGAGAAGAGCTATAAATCAAATTCATCCTTCTTCAAGGGAAAATAAAGGTAGATGCAGATAGAAGAGGAGATGCCAGGGCTAAAATAGGTGGAACAGAGAATATGGTTCTCTGCTCTCTTTTCCTTCTTTCTAATATTCCTCATTTGATAATAATATTCGTATTATGACCATATTTTTCTTTTTCAGTATCTTTTTTAATTTGTTGAATTGTAGGTACAACCGTACAACACATTAATTATTTGTCTGATATATTAATAAATAATATTAATATTTCGATATATTATATACATTGTTAAATGAGGAATTACTTACAAATTATTTACATTTTTTATTTTATGAATTAGTTATATATATCAAAGTTAATATAATTTGAGTGTTATTTTATAATAAAAAAATCATTAAATATAGATCATTATATATTTCAAGCTATTAAATGAATGGCAGAATTAAAAATCAGACTAAATCAATTTCACGTGCACAATATAAATATTGTATAGATCACAATCCAACGGTCAAATTTCAAAATTAATAGTTACCTTTTTGTGATGATCGATATTACTATTTCAAAATTAATAGTTACTTCATTGTTAAATCCTCTAAAAGAGGAGGGTTCAAATGCTTCTATTTTTATGTCTCCACCACGTCTATATTTTTAAAATGTTAATAATCAAAATTTAAAATATAAATACCAAAATAAAACAATTAGATGTGATTTATGTTATTTTCTTTATGTGCTCATAAAAAAATTATCATATTTTGATTTTGTTTTTATGTGAATTAATAAGTTAAAAAATCAACATTTAAAAATTATCCACATTAGTACATTTTTATAAGCTCTTGATGACAAACCAAAACAAAGTTCACATGTCATAAATTTTTTACACATGCATAGATAAAATGATCTAGATCATATCCAACAGTTTTATTTTGATTTCTAAAATTTAAATTTCAAGTTATTAGAGTTTTTAAAAATAGAGACATGATGGAGACATAAAAAAATAAAGACATTTAAACCTTCCTCTTGTTAAAATACCAATTTACAATTTATTTATTTATTTTCTCAAAAAAAAAATATTTTTGTCTTGAGTAGCGGAAAAAAAACTGGACCATGCAAATTAAGGAAGCTGCCTCAAAAAATTCCAAAATATGAGCATCAAATCTTGAAAATATATTAAAGCATCCGCTTCCCTGGAATCACATTCAATTTCTCTATCATTCAACAGGCTCCGTATTTCCCTAGTTCTAGTTGGGAACTTTAATTGGTACTTGATAGTGGTACTTGGTACTCGCAAGTCACAAGAGAGCATATTGCACAGATGGTTTTTAGAAAAGTATCACTGTTCTTCACTTTGATCTCTAGAGTTCTTAAAATTTTAATTTATTTTATATAAAAAGTTAGATGTCTAGTCTATCAATTTTTATTTAATATCTATGAAAAAATTTCATTCAGATTTCGAATTTACAACCTCTTACACGAAGGATGTTTTCCTTTACCACACAATTTTAATTTGATCATTGGTATTCTTTATTTGTGGCAATGTATCGAAAATGGGTGAAAAAATTTAGTAGCATACGTATCATTATAAAGTGCATGATAATGTAATTAAAATCAATTATTTAAATATATGTTTGATGATGATGACATTAACATTGGAATTCACGTGATATATAGATATGTACGGATGGTGATAGGAGTTGATGAACATTTGCAAAATTTAACATTAGATTTATGGACATGCACAGAGCAAGAAAAATAGCACGAAGGAACCAACTCCGTTACAGAACAACAAGGTTACAGCACATGTAACTATTATGTGCTGTGACTCGCATACTGTGATTATTTTTTGAAAATTTAGCACGGCACGGCACGTCATGCGAAAAATCCGATCACAGTACGGCACATGGTCACACAAGTTCCGTTTAATTAAGACCATTATGTCTTGATCAAATGGTGAATCTTGAATAAACTAACATGAATTATGAAAAAATAGTTACACGTGAGAAACATAACCAGTTACGTTTGGACACGGCACGCGAGTCACGCCGTGACTCGCGTGCCGTGACCACCCCTCAACATGACCAATCACGTGTGACTGCTCATTTGGTCACAGCATGAGACTAAAATCACAGCGTGTTAGTCACGCTACGGCAGCAATGCATGGCACATTTTTGCCACTCTATCTACATTTGTTTACAAAAAAAACTAATGTTTATATTGATTCAAACTTGTTCATTTTTGCGCAGCGCAGTTGTAGCGCACGGCCAACTAAAAAGGTTGCTTCCTGATGCATACTTGTTGAAATTAAATGGAACAAACTCTTTTCTTTCTAGAAGATTGAATGACGATAAAAGATGCATAAAGTTGCGGAGAGGATAAAAATTTAATCCTCTCGTCATCTGTACAATAATACAGCCCTCTTGCATTTGTATATTAGGGAAAATTTCCAGTGTACCCATCCAAACTGTTAAAATAGCTAATTTTTCCATGAAAACATCTTAATATCTAATATCTCCATATAAATTTAATATTCTTTCTTTTATTCCCTTTTAGTTATAAAATTTGTTATTTAGACAATTATACTCTTTATTTCAAATGGAGATGTATTGAATAAGAGAAACAGAAGAAACCCTTCAGCTTCTTCATCTTCACATCTAAACTCCATATTTCTTCATTGAGAGTACTATCCATTCAATTAGGGATACAGAGCATTGCTATCTACTAAAGTAGTATAAATATATTTGATCATTTTCTTCGCTGAGGGAACTTCTAATTTGACACTGCATAAAGCAATAAAATAGATTCATTATTCTTTTTAATAACTCCTAAATTGAATGCAAGTATAATAAAATGACGATTAGTTTTGAATGCCCGGTAGGTAGTAAAGTTTGCCCATCCTATTGTCAATAGCTTCTGAGCTTCTCTTTGCTATTTAATTATATCTGTTTTCCTTTTCTTTGCTGGTTTTTTTATAGTTTTTTATATGTATTGCGACTTGTAAAACACGGCAGCAATTTGATTCAAATAACATGTCATTCAAAATTAAGTCTTGAATAGATAACCTTTGAAGAGAGGCTAACTTAATGGTTAAGAACTTTAGTTTCCATTAACAAAAGAGATGGAGCCTAGATGTGAAGATGAAGAAGATGAAACATATATTCTCTCTCTTATTCAATTCTATCATATTATTATTTAAAAAGGACATTTTTATTTAAAATAAAGGGTATATTTGTCTAAATGACAAATTTTATGAATGAAAGGGGATAAAGGAAAGAATGTTGAATTTCTATAGAGATATTGGATATTAAGATGTTTTTATGGAAAAATTGGCTATTGCAAATATTTAGATGGGTACACTAGAAACTTTCCCTGTATATTATATTATTATATGACAAAGACAAAATCACTAGCATCAGCATGTCCTAATCAGGTCCATAAAAGTTGGAATATTAAAGTCATATCCAATGAATTTTTCTTCCCAATTTTGCTCTGTTTGGAAATCCATTTCTGCCTCTCGTCATTCACCACCGACTTATCCGACTCCGGATCCTCTGCATTACCTCACTGTTGGAGTTTAAATTCTAACCGTCTGATTAAAATTCAAATCAATCCAGTTCAAACTTGTTATGTATGAGAGTTCTTTAAAAAAAATTGCCAATATATAATAAACGGACTGGATTCAAGCTCAAACGATGAAGTAACTTAGATGATATATATGAATTCAACTAATGCCATAGAAACCAGAATTCGTATCACCTGCATTAACTCAAAATTTGAGTTAATGCAGAGTTAATCTGAACCATTCGATCAGTGTTGGCATGAATATTAAAGGGAAGCAGCTTGGGTTTGATGTCCATCGGACTCAAACTGGGTCCGATGGGTTACAAAACCGTTTGATCCGCTTTAAGATCCGTGAATACGTTTATTAAAAAGAACACACAGATATTAAAGCAACACGCACAAATTTAAAAACAGATCGGACGGTTATGGAACCCATCGGGTCCAATTTGAATCCAATGGGCATTGGACCCAAGCTGCTCCCATATTAAAGAGCCCCATGCTTTACCATTTTGGTCTGAATTGGTTCAAATTATAATTGAACAGTTGAGACGGATTAACTTAAATTTTGAGATAATACAGAGGATACAAAAAAATAAATTTAAATAATATACTGTCATTTTTGTTAAAAATTTAGATCACACCACATGAGCAATATGAGTTTTGGAAGTATAAATAGATGAAGGCGTGCCAGTTTGACACACAGAAAGTGAGAAACTGTATCATAATCATTTATAATTTTCTGGTGGATGTACATATTATCTATCTAGATATCTATCCGTTATATTCATTGTCCATCCGAGATAAGATTACAAATATCTACTTCCCCATGATCACATCCAATATAACATCCTATATATATTGGATATTATTTTAAAAGGATATTTATTTAAAATTTGCATTGAGCAACCATATGCCTACAACTAGCATAGAGCCATAGACAGATGTCATCTATGAAAGAAAAGAGAAGAATCTACAATTTTGATTTTGAATTGTGAACAGGAAAAAAACAGAGAATACATTACAAATTACACAATCTCTAATTCTCTAATTCTCCACTTGCATGTGTTTTCAAAATTTGAAATACAAACGTCGAATTTACATACAACGTAAGTTGATATTGTTCGTTATCACGAGAGATACGTCTACATGGAAATTTATAGTTTTATAATTAAGTTTGTTTGAGGGGGTTGAGAGGGTCTCTGAACTGAAGATTAATTTAATTTGCTTATAAGATTTGATACCCTTGATCATCTCTTGTTTTGATAAGCACCAGTTTGCAAATGTTTCAAGGTGTAAATTTGATTCTCTTCCTTTTATATTTTTGGATCTGTTTCTCTATTGAAAAATAACTCAGGAAACTGGATTGAGAGAACCTTATCTCTAAATTACTAAGAGACTGAGTGGATAGAAAGGCAGACTTGGCAGCCTCTGCTAAATTTAAAAAAAATATATTATAAACAGAAAGGCAGACTGCTATTTTTATGTCCCTCTGCTAAGTTTAGGCTATGTTTGGTTGGATTTATTTTTGGATTAGACTATTCGGAATAGTTTATTCGGTGTTTTATTGGATTAGAATAGCTGGAATAGTGAATCCAAATTTTTTGTCTTATTAGAATATGTTATTTCTAAGATAAATAATAATTATTATTCTTGATTTGACTATTCTAATAAAACAAACAACCGCTATTCTTAATTTGACTATTCTAACTATTCTTGTTTTGCAACCAAACATACCCTTATATATATATAGATATATTATTCATGGTTTTTTCCTGTGATGTTTGGATTATCAAAGAAATTTATAGAATTGAGACAAGATTTTTATGGTATATTGGCGTAGGATTTTTAGCAAAATATTGCTGTAATTAGTTAGAAAGACATTTGTTTAAGAAAGGAGCATATATGGTGACAGGCATTTGTTTAAGGGGAAAATTGGTTATTTGCCAGTCCAAAACTTTCAAATCTGAAAAATGCCACTCTAAATTTAGTTAATTCTTAAATTGGTCATAAATACACAATTTTTATACTTTTTTTATTAAAAATTAACTAAAAAATACAGTTTTGAGATACGTATAATGAGGGGTCTGAAGGGTATATAGAGAAATATAGAAATACGTATCTCAAAACTATATTTTTCAATTAATTTTTAATAAAAAAAAGTATAAAAATTGTGTATTTGTGGCAAATTTAAGAATTAACCAAGTTTAAAGTGGCATTTTTCAGATTTATAGTTTTCTGATTGCATTTTTCAGATTTGAAAATTTTGGAGTGGCAAATAACCAATTTTCCCTTGTTTAAGACATTTGGTGGAGTTGGAATGTGGCTAATCTGATAAGCTTTATTGTCAAGTTAATTACTCTATAAGTTTCTAAATTATAGAAGAAAAAAACTTTGGATCCAACTTTTTAATTGTCAAGTGCCCTTCAAGCTAAAGAGTTTCTTCTATCTTGCTAGAAGAATATGATCTGACAAGGAACTATATATGTAAAAAAAAAAAAAAAGGACTGGAGGAATGCAGGAGCAGAGTCAGAACTTAAAATTAAAGGACTGAATAAGTCAGGTAATTTTATGTTACCAGGAAGGCTAATAATAATAATTTTTGCAAAGTTAAAAAAATTTAAAACTAAAAAATGGAAAATTTAATTAGTTAGGAATGGTTACAATGGGTGCTCATTTTGCTTTAGAGGGAGAAACAAATGGAATCCCAAAAAATAAAGCAAGTTTTGACTTGTATATTTTATTTTTTGTATAGTCAAACCCGAAAGGAACAAAGTCACATTTCATAATAGTTTGATTAAAGATGCTAATAGTGTTGAGCACTAATTAATACTCTCTTCTTTTATGTACTGAACTTTGGTATTGCTAGTTTTGAGGATGTGGAGCTTGCTGCGGATAAGGATAAGGATGTTGAGGATGATACGATGATATTGCTAGTTTTGAGGAGATCAATTTCCTCATAGGAGGGCTAGAGTGGAAAAAACGTGACTAACACGTTGTGATTTTAATCTTGTGCTGTGCCGTGATCAACTGAACAGTCATACATGCCGTGACTAAAATGTTGAGGGGTGGTCACGCCATGCGAACAATCACGGCACGCGAGTCCGTGTCCCAACGTAACTGATTACATTTTTCATATTTAATTATTTTAGTAGAGCACTAACCACTAGACTACAAGCAAACATTTGACTAATATTGAGGGGGGCTAGACTATATAAAAAGTTCTAAAAAAATAAGTTTTCATTAAATTTCAATATACATAACTTAAATTTTAAAATCATAGAGGTGGCTAAGCCACCTTTCTAATACACTGAGAGTCTGAGATCCGCCCTTGCTTGCTGCTATAGATTTGTTTTGGATTGACCACAAAAAAAATATGTCCACAGTTTCAAACAGCACAAGCTCAATTTCTGTCTGCGGTTTGAAATTGCGGTCATATTAAAAAAAAAATGAAATTATGACCAAATCGTGATTATATGATTTGACTATTTTTTTTAAGATGGTAAAAACAAAAATTTCGGTTCTGGGTGTTACTACTTTAAAAAAAAAAAAAAAGTAAGTTCGTTTGAAATAATACGAAGATGCTAAAAAATAAATGAATCTAATTATATAGAATATATCAAATTGAGCGGATTGATTTTGTAAAATTATATAACTTCTGCAAATGCATTTTTTAATAAAAACGAACAAGATCTTGAATTTCAAATTCAACATTATATTATACATTATAAATGCATAGCAAAATAATGTTTTATAACACAAACCCTCCACAACTTCAAAATATGCAAAAGATCACTACAATGACAGAAGGCAGAATTTTCAACTGGTTTTTCTTGCAAAATTATAATAAAAGATGGTTCATAGCGTTGATTAAAAGAGATCAGTGTTTCTAATTTTCACTTGTTGTGCAATAAAACCAGTTGAAAATGAGTTTTAAAAGAAAAATCAATAAATTAAGTAACTCGGTAAAAAAAAACTTAAATATTTTAAATTTATAATGAGAAAATATGATATTATGAATTTTTTTTTGAGAAAAATACGTAATTTTGAGGTTTTTGAGGGATATACATAAAATTCCCCCTGAAATTTGAGAATACTAACAACTGCGATCTGAATTCAGAGTAGGTCCCATGCACATGGGACCTACTTTGGTTTCATGTGTGGTTACTATTCGATCTACATCAAGATTTGTGCGAATTACATTAAAATCCGTGCATATCTAATTTAATTTCAGTACCTACAGATTTTTTTTTTTTTTGCTAATCGTATAGTGTTAGAGCTAATTGGACCTAAAAGTAGGTCTGATCAGGACATGTGCTCTTTCGTAAGCATGATGTGGGCCCTGTAGAGGTCGCGAAATGAGGCGCTGTATGGGGGAAAGTGTTAGTCACTGCAAGCTTGTCAGGTTCTTTTCAACTCGACAATGCAATCTTGCCTGACAAGGATGTGGGCCACACCAACATGCTAATCAGTCTATCACCCAGGTTATACAAATTAATCCGGTGATTGAGGCCGATGGGGTTCACCTTTGTTATGTCGACGGATCCGGGGATGAATGTGGTTCTGCTGAGGTGGGGGTCTGTATCATGCAGGGAGACGCGGTTGTCTGCTGGCTCTCAAAGACGGTGCAGGCTCTAAGTCCGGGACAGGCAGAAGCTCGAGTAGTCCTTGAAGGGTTCAGGTTAATGCAGGAGAGGGGATTTTTAGAAGGGATGGTCTTCACAGACTCGCATAAAACGGCCTCCGCCTTAGCAAACCATCAACCGGTCATTTCTAATTGGCGCTCGCATGGGGAGATCTGGAATGCATGGGCACTACAGGGATAGATGTGTGACAAAATTCGGGCAGTCTATTGCCCAAGGGACCATCCACGGATTGAGGTGGCGCCCAGGTTGGCAAAACTGGGGAATTCAACACCGGTGTTTGATATCAGTGAGCTATAGAGGTTAAATATGTGATGGAAGGAATGGAACGTGAGGGCCTCCGGTCCGGGTCATGTATGAAAAACCAAACCTGGTCTGTCTCGCAAATTAACCAGTTCGCAATTAATGGTTCATAATTACTAACACCAACCATGTTAGAAATTCTCCTGTCTTGAATTATGAGTTCATAACTCATCCGTCAAACATTAAAGTTCATCGATCAAATTGGAATAATACAACTCTAAAGTTTTCAAACCGACCACCATAAAAGACAAAAATACAAGAAAAAACACATATCGAGATTTAAATTTGTCGATGAATACCTCACTTAAAAAGTGCATTTTTTTTAGTTGTACTGATACAGCCAACGTGGTATCATTATACATCATACCACCACCTCTATTATCATACTTCGCACAACTACATAGACATACATGATACATTATTGCTACTTAGTTCTTCACTTCTACCACAACCTCGATTAGCATATAGTAAATACTAGAAATTAACACTTGGAACCTGACTAAAGGAATGGTAAAAAGCACACAGTCGGTTCCAGTTACAGTCTCAAATTTAGCCTCAATTTAAATCCTCTGAGGGGCGAAACCACACCTTCTGATCGAGCACCGAACTGGTACCGTCTCTGGCATGGCCAGTGGGTCTTGCACTGTCGGAGGGGTTTGCCGGGCCAAAGACGCCGGTCTTGGGGTTTGGACCCCAATACTTGTCAGAATTGGCAGCGATCACCTCGTCAGGGACCACAGTCGGCCTCACGTGCTCGTCTATGTCCTTGTCATACGTTGAAGCATGCACATTCCTCCTGTATGTACAAGTTATTTAGAGCAAATAAGTTTGGAAACTCATTATCAACATATCCAATTCTAATTAATTGCAATATTGATTTGGCACTTAAGATGAGGAACTTAATGCGAAATTGGACTTGGATCAAATGATAAATTGGCCTCAATTTAGTAAAAGTTGGAGGTTAAGCAGCTCAACTATTTAATGCTGATATATGATTCTTCTATCTGAGTTTTGAACATACAACCTCTTACATAAAAAACATTGTCTTTGACACTAACTAAAAGCTCGTTGTCAAAAATTTGTAGCTATTGTTCACGAAAATGATGTGTTGATGCATTTCCTTTATACTTTCTTGTCTAACAAACAAAATAATTTATACACCAGGAGAGAAATAAAGCAGAGCAGAACCTCTTTACATGCACACTCTTTTCGTTTCTTTTTCTCGAACGAACAACTCTGTTTTACAAATTAATTTACAAGTTACGTGGGATGATACCTCGTCAGGACCACAATCTTTATCCAAAGTTCCTAACAAACTCTCATTACTCACACTCAACCGTTTTCGATTCTTTCATTTATGAATTAAATGAATGTGATCTGGAATATATAAACTATTTAGTGTAATTTTTACAAAAATGATAAAATCATGAATATAATCTAAAAATATATATAATATATGGTTATTTTTTACAGAAATATTTAATTCTGTGATTATATATGCAAAAACAATCATGCAAACATTATTTTTTTAGTTGATAAAATTTATACCGAATCAATCAACCAATACAAAAAGAAAAAAGAAAAAAGTTTGGCACACGTGGCATCAAAACAGCACAACTTTGTGCAACGCAGTGCTGTTCCCTGTTGAGGGAAATTGGCAACAGAGATCGATTTGGATAAGATCAAACCCTCGCACTCACATCACCCACCAGATGTCGTCAGTACACCACCAGCCGAAAAATGGGAGTTATCCGGTAACAATCAAAAAGTTTAAAAGCCAATTAGGGCCCTTGCTGGGCTGGAATAAGGGAAGTGGGGAGCTTTGATCCAACGGTTTAGATATTGTTGGTTGAATGAAGAACAAGAGAGTGTACGGACAGGATGGCCCACCTGAACAGAAAGGTTTACTGTTATTGGATGAGCACTCTGTCTCGCACTGGAGTCCAACTGTCCAAGTCATCATTCCCACCAGTTCTAAAAAAGTTGCCCAACCCAGTTCTACTATTATCAAATGCAATCTTTGAGTTAAACGAACTGGAGGTGGCCATTTTTTATCGATACTTTTGAGGAAGACAGCAGAAGACGACAAATGACTGGAAAGGGTAGGACACATCTAGGTGCACGACTGTACGGTTACGGTAACGATCAATGAATTCGCATCCTCCGCATTATCTCAAAAGGAAATCTTTTGAGTTAATACATCTGGACCATCCGATCCGCTTTAAGAGTAGTAGGTACTAGATCCGCACTAATATTAAAGGATCCATGTGTTAATATCAGACGGTTGGATTGGCTCCGTTTAAAATCAGACGGCCCAGATGCATTAACTCAAAAGATACCTTTGAAGTTAATGCAGAGGATACGTGTTCATGATCAACGGAGAAGGATTTTCTAGCAATAAAATGGAGTAAAAAAGAGTTTCTAAAGATGTACCTACCCCAAAATAGTTAAAATAGAAAAAGAAGTAATGCAAATTAAGTGTAGTCGTAATCAAGAACAGTTTCCAATCCAGAATAATGGAAGAGGCTGCGAATCTCATGCTTCCAGATCAGATCATCACTAGCTACTTCAAGTTTATTTTCAAATAACAAGGGAATCAACTTAAAAATGCATGATAATTACTCAGTCGCGAGGATATTATTCAAATATAAGATATTATAATGCTCTTGATAAAAAAAAATTATAGATGCAAAAGGTATACACCAAATCACATCTCCATAAGAGTTATATACAGTATACACCACACACACACAAAAAAAAAGCGCACGAAAATTCGGTACCTAGAAGCAGAGATCGGTACAGCTGGGGCAGGAGACAGGATCTGGTTCACAAATCGCTTTCCAATGGTGCCAGCGATCGCTCGACCCTTTGAATTGGCTGCCATGCAATACTGAAATAGGTAGGTATGAAGGAAGGAAAGAGGAACAAAGGCTATACTGTGTGCTGGTTTGAGAAACAATTAAAGGGGTTTGGTTTGGATGAAGAAACAAATGCCTCTCTCTATCTGCTTATGCTCGGTATTTATAGACCAGCTCCTCTGTTTCGCTCGCTCCATCGCGCGTGCTTCCAATTCGGATCTTCTGCGGCTCGGTGGTTCATAGAACCGTGTCCATATGAAAAGGTTCAATACAAAGTCTCCTAGAATTCAAATGCCTCCATTTTTTTTTGCCTCCACCATGCCTCTATTTTTAAAAAGTTTAATATTTCAAAATTTAAAATATAAAAGTCCAAATAAAACCGTTGAATATGATCTACATCATTGTATCTATGCACGTGTAAAAAATTATGGCATTACAACTTTGGTTTGGTTGTCATCGAATGTTTGTAAATATGTACTAATGTGAACAATTTTTAGACGTTGATTTTCCAACTTATTGATTCACATAAAAAAGACACCGATATGTGATAACTTTTTATGAGTACATGAAGAAAATAACATAGATCAAATCTAACGGTTTTATTTTGACTTTTATGTTTCAAATTTTGAAATATTAAAGTTTTAAAAAAACAGAGACATGGTGGAGGCACAAAAAATGGAGACATTTGAACCCTCCTCAAGTCTCCATTTGAATCTGATATTTATAAGGTAATTTGTATGCTATTCAAGTTTTACAATTTATCAAATAAGTTCAAAATTTATAGTAATTTTTTTAACTATCCTATGTAAAACTTTAAATAGTACTTTAGTACTAAAATTTATGTATGACAAATATGTAAAGCTATTAACATCTTTACAAATAATTTTTTATTTCAATTTTATTTTTACTTGATAATTCTTGTCAAAATTATCAAACTAATACATTGTATATAAATTATATTCATTAAAATATATCTCGCTAATCATATTAAAGAAAAAGAGTGAAATAATTAATGATATTTTAAATACAAGTTTGTAGTATGCGGATAAATATTAATAGTAAAAAAAATATAATTTTTTTAATTACGGCATAATTATAAAGCAGTGGACAATATAAAATACGTCGTTAAATTAATACAAAATAAATTAGTGTAATAATTAGAAATTTACAACAGCTTATTCAACGCATTTTTTGCAACATAAAATTTATAACTTTTTGTAATTATATGACACATTTTCATTCTTTGTAGATATTTTAGACAGAGAAAGACTAAGCATTATTTTCAAAACAATATTTGTCTTTAATTAATAACCAACCAACCCGGAGGAGCATTTTCAATTCTTATTAGTTAGTTGGTTTAGTTACAAAAGATCCGGAAGATGATTTCTTTCTCTTTATAATAAAAAAGTGCCTCAGTAATCAGTACCTACCCTTCTTTCAGTTCTTTAGAACAAGAATAATAATTTGTGCAGCTATGCCCTTGCTTAATAGTTAAATTATCAAAAAAGATTATATTCTTGTGAAATGCAAAAATGAACTCATTATGTTCAGAACAAGCATTTCCAATAAAATCTCATACTCCACACAACTCTCTCTCTCTCTCTCTCACTCTTTTCTTGTGATTTTAAATATGCATATTATTTGCATACTAGGATTAATCTCAAATAAAGTAAAAAAAATAAAAAATTACATGACATATCTGCAACATATTTTGAAGAGGAGGATTCAAATGACTTGTGATTTTCATGTTGCATTGTGCCTCGCATTTTATATCTCTATTTTGAAAGTTCAAACCTTTAATCCGAACCGCTTAACATGACCTCCATATTAAAATTTACCTAGAGACCAAATTTTTATAATTTTTTTTTAGTTTTTACTATTTTTTAAGATAGGTACATAAAAAAATAATTATTTTGTACCTATCTTAAAAGATAGTAAAAAAATCCAAAAAAAATAAAAAAATTATTCTCCGAACATATTTTAATATGGAAATCATGTTGACAATTTGAATTATGAAAATAAAAATTTAAAATTTGAAGAATGATGAGACACGAAAAGTATGAGGTATTTGAACCCTGCTCCATTTTATATTTTCTAAAGACGAAGGACCTCTTTTGCAATCTTTTGTTCATTATAAATTTTTGCAGTTATGCCCTTGTGCTAACTTTTGTTATCTCCTAAGCCCTTCCATTCGTTTTTATAACTAGTTTGAATTCTTCGTGTAATCCATTTGTTCAACAAATGCCGCCAAAGAAATCCTGAAGCCCTTTAGATATTCTCTCACGTGACATGAAACGCATAATTTTAAGAATATTCGTTAGAACAGATATCCAGATCCTTTGAGGAGCAAATGGAGTAACTTATTGTGTTCCTACAACAATATTAAAAAGCCATCAGATCCACAGTGACAATATACGCGTTAAACGCGTTTAATTCACGTTTTATTTGTTGTTTGACGTTTCTAAATCGAACTCCGTTTAAAATGAAAAATATATTTTATTCGTGAGAAAAACGCAATAAAAAACACGGCATGTTTTTAAAATTAAGTTTTTTTCTTTAGTTTTTTTTTCTTTGCTTCCTTGTACCAAATCATTTCCTAATTATACTCAAATCACGGATTTTTAACTCCGCCGAACCAAATCCGAACTATACATTTGTCACTATGATCAGATTAGATCATATTAAATTATATCATGACAATTACAATTACATGATGAATAATATCAACATGTAGAATCCAACAAATACCTAATAATAATAATATAATTATAAAATATTATTAACATTATTGTTAATAATATTAATACAAAATAAACCATAATTTTATTATTATATTATGAAAACAAATCATAATATGAAAAAGCATAGTATAATTTTTATTTATTGTTGTTTTTAATAATAATTATCATTAGGAAAGCATCACGAAATTAATCTTTTATTGTATAAATTATGTTCCATAATAATACTAATAACAAAATTCAGATAAAATAATGTTCGGCTCTGGTATTATTTTTTTAAAACATGCTTCCAACATCATGCTTATAAATTCTTTTGTGTGTTGCCAATGTAACATATTGCTGAGTTATGTCATTTGGTGTGGTATGCATATGTATTATTTAGTGGTGCTATCATATATGAACTATGAAGTAGAGGAGGATTTAAGTTTCTTCATTCTTATACCTTTATTATTATGTGTAAATTTAAAACTCAAATGTAAAAATAAAACAATTAGATCTTATCTATGTCATTTTCTCTATGCATATATAAAATAATAATATTTTAACTTCGTTTTGATTGGTATCAACTATCAAGAGCTTGCAAAACTACATTTATATGAATAAATTCTGAATTTTGATTTTTTTTTAACTTATTGATTTGTATAAAAATAAAAATGAAAAGTGATAACTTTTATACGTAGAAACAATAATATAAATTACATATACCGATTTTATTTTGATACATAAGTTTTAAAAAGTTTGTCATTAGAAAATTAAAAAAGAAAATGCAAGATAGAGGTAAAAAATAGAGACATTTGAACCTTTCTCGTATATTATAGTATTACTGATATTGTTGATGTACTAAAAAAAATATATATATGTATGTATAAAACTTAGAGTGATTTTATGGTACTATGCATATCACGATTTAGTCCGTAATACTAATCAATATTTTTGTTCACAAAATCCTAAGGGTCGATCCGAACCGTTCAAAATGATTTTCATATGAATATGTATTTGCAGACCAAATTTTATAATTTTTTTTGAATTTTTTTACTATATTTTATGATAGGTAGAAAATCGTTGTTTTTGGATGGTCCATAATTTTCACATCAAGTGATTTTCTACCTATCTTAAAAAAATAGTAAAAAAATCCTAAAAAATATAAAATTCGGTGTGCAAGTGTATATTCATATGGGATCGCTTTCAGTCATTAAAAAAATGTTGTCTAATTCATATTAAGTGTCTAAATACAATAAATACAATATAATATGTTGTCCGCATTTTTTTTTTTTGTTTTGGCTGATCGAAATCGCTTTGTTAGCAACGTGAAATTTTCGACCTAGTTAACATATCAAAGAGATGCGAGATAAAAAAAAAAAAAAGCAGTTCAAAACTTCAAACAAAGAATAAATTTTCTGACTGACTTTCTCTATTTCGATCAGAATTTTCATGTAATTGGATTCAACAACAACAATTATCAATCATGTAATAGCCTACGGGGAAAGGAAGCACAATACAAAAGATAAAATAATGCTGTATTATATTGACATTTGACAATATTACCGACTTACCGTCAACAGTCAAATTGACAAATTGTTGATTGGTAGGTGACACCAACTACTGAGATACTGTGTAGCGGGTCCCACTTTTCAGAGATTAGGTGATTAGATTATGAGTTGAAGATCGGAAGTGACTTAATTTATGAAAAGGAAGCCAAATCATGAATCATTAATTGTGCAAAAATTTGAGCGCCAAATCTCATATTTTTTTAAATTCAAAGTATCCACTTCCGGTTTCCCAAGAATTGTAGCCCATTTCTCTATTTCATTGTCGGCTGTATTAGTATTATAATGAAACTCAAGTGTCTATAATTATTAATTAAAATTTTAACCACGGAACTATATGTACACATTTATTAGTATGCTATGTTGCTATGAGAATGCTAAACTATATAAAATAAAAATTAATTGAAATATATTATACAAAATTAAAAAAATTAGAAACATTAGGTGCTAAGTAATCCTGACGTTGCTCTGCAGATATCTCTGAATTAGCTCTGTTCACGGAATAGTTGCAGAGCAAGTCAAACAGCTAATAAGTAGGGGTACAAACGGATCGGATAATATCCAACCGTATCCGGATCCGTATCCGAAAATTAGATATGGATATCTGATATCTGAATATCCGTGCGGATACGGATACGGATATGATTTTGAATTTTAATTATCTGCATCCGAATAGTAATATATATACTATATATTTTAATATGTATTATGATAATATTTGTGTGTGTGTGTGTGTGTGTGTACGGATATCCGAGATCTGATCCGTATCCATATGTATCCGTTTGATATATATCCGATCCGTATTTCTATCCGAAAAATAAAAGCAGATACGAATATGATTTTACCAATATTCAATCCATAAACAACTCAAAAATAAAGTTGATTAACTCTATTCTACTAACTCAGCGAAATGTAAGAATAGCAATTCAAACAGACTAATAAGCAATTACTAGACTTGTTTAGTTTTCTTCTTCATATTTTCATTTTTATGTCTATATATTTGCAACAACTGTTTCCTTAGAAATCCTGCATGGGTATTTTTCAGCCCCATTTGTAGCAGAAAGAAATGGATCTCTCATCATATTTACTTCTTTTTAACTTAAATGTTTATGTACAATCCGAGAGGAACAAAATTAACAGAATTGACTTTTAAATTTAAATAAACGGAGACATGGAGAGATAATGAAGACAGCGCAATCCAAAATAATATATATAGGCACGACAATTGATGTTGGAAGGCGATAATGTTGCCACAATGCCACCGACTTATCCAAACGAACCTAGCCCAAATAGAACCTTCTTTGAACTACTAAGTACTAACCCCAAATTTAATTTTAATTTTCAGATGTGGCCTGTGTTTTCTGACCAGGTGCATGTATTAGCAATTTTCTGGTGGAGGTATCAGGTATATTATACAGTTTGGTTGCTATATACAGTATAAGGCTATCCGTGTTACGGTTTTAAAAATTTATCGAATAAATTTCAAATTTTAATTGAAGTAGCTCAGTAAATTGGTCATATAATGAACTTGTAAAATATCAATTTTTACTATTTTCAAAAAAAAATTAACTATTATTTATGATTTATGAAAGATAACAAAAAATGACTTTAAAGAAAATTATCAATATTTAGATCATTTTTTGTCATCTTTTATAAATTATAAAAAATAGTAAAAAAATTCAAAAATATTAAAAATTAGTATTTTGCAATTTCATTACACAACCAATTTAATGATTTATTTAAATCAAAGTTTGAAGTTTATACGATAGGTTTTTGAAACCGTAGCACGAATGATATTATGCTATCCGTAGCATATCCCAAGATTTCATCAACAGGGATGAGATGAGGTTACAAATAATTGAATATATCCCATACCTTGCCACACAATTTGTGAAGTCATTTTCTTGTTTATTAAGTAATCTTGTGCTTAAGTAAACGGTATTTGGTCATTTTTATATTGGCAATAATGTGTTTGCATGTCCATCGATAAAATTTAAAATTATGTTTAAGAAAACGAGGGATGTTATTTAATAATGGCCATAACCTAACCCATGCTCAAAGAAGCAACTAAGGGGTCATACATTTTTTTTAGTTCATTATACCAAGGAAACAAATTTAATTTTGGTTCAACTACATAAACAATGTATGACCCCAAAGGAATACAAATTAGACTTTGATTGGGATTGAATAATACCCCTATTACAATGTCAGAGCATCACTATAGTGTACCACTATTTTTTGGAACCGGATTATCTGCTCATTTTTTGCCTCTAAAGTCACTGTCAGTTAGGTCCGAAGTGGATTTTAATATTTAAATATAGAATATAGTTTTGTTCTGGATTCACTAGACAATGACTTTAGGAGTAGAAATTTTTTCTACTCACAGAGAAGAATTTGGTTCCATATTTTTTTGCCATGTTGGATTTCAACTTTTACATGACACAGCATTTCGAATTTAAATCGGCTAAAATTTGAGATTCCTCGAAATCTCAGAAATCCGAGATCTCAGCCGTTTAATTTTTTATTTGCACGCAACTCAGAACAGCTCGCCCATCTCAGAACAATTCGATGGCCGGATCCAAATTGCAGAGATTTTAGGAACACTATTCATTCGTTTCTGATTTCAGCAAATTCGGATCCCAGCACTTCATAGAGGCGCATAGACCTTCCAAAAGAAAACAATATTTGAACCAGCCATTTCCAGGACACCAGAATTTGGGTGCCTCACTAATTTAATTGCAATCTATGGGTACCCACAGCTAATTAAGGGATTAATTATACCCATGTAAAAGTATAACCCCCAAATTTTGCTTAATAAATATTTCCAGCACCTCACCTGCACTATCCTTATGAAGTTGCAATTAATATTCCATTAAACCATACATAATTAATTGATGAAAACACTAGCTAGGTAGCAATTAATAGCATGAGTGACAGATATATATCCATTATCAAACAACGGACAATGACTCAGAAATGACAAGTTATATTATCTAGACAACTTCTTAGAATTAATTTATTTGCTTTCAGTGTACACTGCACTTTAAAATTGAGTTTTAATGCTCTCATGATCTCACATATAGAAAAAGAGAACATGACTATTTTATTTACTTAATGCATGTCCGTCAACCACTTATTTTCTATTGAAATAAAAATTGTTGTCTAACACTTTACTGGTATTTTACTGTTCAGCCAGAGCTTTCATAACTCGGCAAAAAGCTGTTTGCAATATGATCCAAGATTATTAATATGATATGCAACCCTGTAGTCTAACTCTTAAACAACAATGCTTTATTCTTTTGAAGAGAGTAGGTCGTATGTGAGAGTTTCTTGGATTGGGCTCGTCCTGTCTCAGAATGACAGGCCAAGATATCATTAATTTTTGAACTGGATTATATTTGGAGATATTCGGACTCTAGCTTATGTGATATCTCTCTTGGATAAGCGAAATTTCGACTACCGTTCAATGAGTCGTTCTATCTTATATAGGTTGTCCCCAACCGTCATTCCACATTGTCAGAGAGGTTAAGAGCGTGTGGGATCAGTTACGTTCGAACGGGAACGGTTATCCCGAATAAAGGCGGTGTGAGCCGATTTCGGATTGGATCCGCATTGTATGAAGTTTTATGAGGCCTTGTTGGACATAGTTTTTTATGAACACCGAACTTTTCATATTGATCTCGAACTAGCTTCTCAAGAAAGTCACAATCCCGGTTCCTTCATAGCAAGATAAGTGAGAGCTTGGGAACAAGGCCCTATCAACCTTAGCAAGAATAAAAACTAACAAACTATGGAACAAGATGTTTTGTCAAAATAGCAACCACCAAATATCTTGATTGAGAAAGTAGAGTCGTTAAGCTATGGAACAAAGTTTGCAGTGGGAGTTTTGTTTGAATTAATCATAGTCGTTAATTCTTTGAAGGACAATATCAATAGTAACAATTAACAAATTCGGGTGTCAATTTCGTTTAAAATTCTTTTGTTAGACTTTAAAAAAAGAAAAAAAAATTGTCTGGACGTAGGATTATCGTTACGACTCATTTAATTCAGGCCGAATTGGGCCGGACAAGATCTGCGAAACCCCATTTGAATTCAGATATGAGGGCCTTTGGGGCCTCATTTTCGCATTTTAGACCCATACATTAACGTTGACATTTAGGTTAATAAATAGCTTACGATTCCCCGAGGGTTTTGACATTTTAACGACATTGAAGTTCACTTAATATTATAATAAAAAAATGTCACCAACTATAGCTTGATTTTTGGAGAAGACCGGTTACAGTGGAGATGGTCACCTAATGAGACCTATTCAGCTGCCTCGGTATACAAGATCATGGTGTCAGGTGGCATGGTTCGATGGAGTTACAATGAAATATGGCAAGCCAGAGCCCCGTCTAAGGTACAGCTATTCACCTACCTCTTATTGCAAGACAGAATTTTAACAAGGGAAGTGCTGACAAGAAGGGGCATTCCCTGCCAATTGCAATGTGTGATGTGCAACTCCGGGGCAGAAGAGACCGCACTACATTTAGTGTACCGATGCCGGTACGCTGAGCAACTTTGGTCTAGAATGGAGCTTAGATGGGGTGTGACATTGGTTCATGGCGGCGCCGCAGTACCAGACTCTGTACTGGCTCTCTGGAGGAGATCCTGGCAAGAAGTGAAAAGGCTTGGCAGGCTGTCAAAAAAAGAATGGGCGGTAAGAGTAATGGGGGTGCTGTGGAATCTATGGCTTCAAAGAAATGATCAAATTTTTGGTGGGAGGGCTTCTCCAAGCAACGGGGTGGCTGACAGAGAGATAGCGAACTGTGGTTAAGATGTTGTGGAGGACAACAAGGAAGCTCAGTATAGAAGGTCAAGTGAATTGGGGGGGGGGGGTTTAAAAAGCTGTTGCTGTAATTTTGATTTTTTTCCTCTCATTGCTGTTTTGAGTGGTTTAATCACTGATTTATATAAACCCTTTTGTATATTAATGCACACTTGGTAGCTCCTACCAAGTTTTTCAAAAAAGAAACTATAGCTTGATTTCTTAACCAAGCTATTTCATTATATTTTGGATAAATTGACAAGGCAAGATATTTACCTAAAAGAAATTGCCTTGAAAGCAATCAACTCCACAATTTGGAAATATCACAAGTTACTTGAGAATTTTGAAATTTCTTTGCTAAAAAAACATTGGCCGTTATTAACATTATTGTCTATAGTATATGCACATTGAAAGTTAAAAAAATTCCCAATAAAATATATTCTCATTCGCATATTTTTGCAAACTCTTTACCAGTCAAAACAAATTTAAAATAACATAATTTGTTCGCACCCTCCATAGTTCCTGATAAAATGAAAATCCATAAAATTTATTTAAACCAATCCATCTGCACTTGCAAACAAGGATATTGAAAGCCAGAATTAATTTCCTATCAAAAGAACCATAAGTAGAAACTGGAAACGATAACCATTCTCCAAACACCAATAAATTCCCATCATTAGTGGAACACACAATAATGTCATACAAGTTCAATGACCTAAACAGCTACTGCAAGTTCACGAGTTTAGAAAGTTAGGTCTCTACAAGTTCACTAGATATGAAATTGCAAGACACATCACATCAACAAACTCGAATTAGACATATAATCAATCGTCATCCTCATCAAAATCAGAGCCAAAATCCTCGTCATCAATATCCTCCTCTTCGGAGTCACTTTCGATAACAACTGTTGCCACCTTCTTCCTATCCCTCTTCGGCCTTGATACTGCCACACCAACCTCCTCTGCTTGCAATATATCATCCATTACTGTAGAAGATGCACCAACCATGCTGTCATCCTTCCCAAGAAGTGACCCGCTCTTCTTGTTGAATGGTGAATCACGCATTTTTCTCACCTTTTTGTCAGGTGAGATGGTGGCCACCGCATTAGGCTTGAGTACCTCCGTGATTAGCTTCTGGCCAAGAGGGGGCTTCTTTTGGGCAGCAGGACCTCGCTTACGAGTACCTGCCACAGCCTTCTCTTTCGGGGGCTGTTTACCCCTGCCCCTTCCCTTTCCCTTTGTCTCCTTCACCACCTCAAAATCCTCATCACCATTTGGCTCATCCATGTTGTCATCATCAGAGTGCACAGTCAAGGCTTTCTTTTGGCCCCGCTTGGAAGGTTTTTTCATTGCAGCTTGCTCAGATTCAACTGTCACAGTTTCAGTTTCCATTGCTGAGAGGAATAACAAAACTGATGTTAGAAGTAAGAACCGGTAAAAACAAAGAATGAGAAAGTCACATTGTAATAAGAATACTTACAATTGTGCTCCGGTGAAGAATCAAGGTTATAAGCAGCAAGACGTTCCTTGAGCTCTTGCACTTCATCTTCTTCATCAGTATCAACCACATTAGCCTGAAATTGAACCCAAAAACATTATATACTGATACTTAATGAAGGGAAAAAAATGACTCCCCATTTGGGCAGCATAAACAACAAATATACCTTCTTCTTAGCAGGACCTTTCTTTGCTGCAGCTGTGGCTTTAGGCTTTGTTTCCTTAGGAGCATTGGCTACAACATTTAATGAATAGGACAATATATTAGAACAAATCCCCTCAAACTGAAGGACTGAAACAAAGTTGAGTATATGAGGTTATAACGAAACACAAGTCAATTACCAGCTGTCTTCTTAGGTTGGGGTCGCCGAGATGTTCCAGCATTATTTACCATGGCCTTATTTCTCATTGTCTGCCTGACCTTCGCTGCTTCAGAATCTTTCTTATCAAGTTCCTGTTTCAAGGAAATCATATTAACATTTGTAGTGCCACAGATGAAGTCAGATTTGTACATCAAAACATAACAGAAGAAAAAAAAAAAATCTAAGGTCCATGGACGGAACTTACATCAAGTTCCTTCTCGAGGGCATCAAGGTCCTTTTCCCATAGGGACTTTGGTGAGGCCTTCCTTAGCTCAGCCACCTCATTATCAAGTTTATCCTTCTCGGCACACAACTCCTGCACCTTCTCCAAAGTAAGTGTACCAATAGCCAGTGAGAGGAGGTACTCATAATCGCTTGCCTTCACCCCAACCTTAAGAGCTGCTTCTATATCTGGGCTTTGGCTGTCTTCTTCGCCATCTTCTTCGGCGCCTGCCACAGCAACTTCAGGACCCTTACTCTTCTTAGGGAAGGGAGTGAAGCCCTTCTGTTGCAGCTCCATAAAAAGCTCAGCTCTCTTTCGGTTGCTGACAATGATCTCACCATTTACCACACCAAGGATGAATCTCACTTTGTTGGCAAGCTTAAGGAGGTCCAACTCAAGATTCTCTAGTAACACTTTCTGAACAAATGAAGATATGAGTTTATCATTTATGGTCATTGCTGCTGTTGTTATTTGTAATGTTTTACTGGCTTAGGGAAGCAATATGAATGAAATAAATGAAAAATCAATCCAACAGACCTTTCTTTTGGCATAGTACTCGAGCCTTAGATGGAAGAAATCCTCGATGACTGCATTAAAAAAGTAAAATTAATCAGTACAGAAAATGCAATTTTTAAACACATGATTCATCAAAAAGAACAAACTCACTTTTTTCAGGGGTGTCATACTTCTTTATGACACCCTTGGCATCAAACAAGTGCATGTTAGTAGTGCTAATAGAAGTGGTCAACTTGAACCTCTTTTCCAGCCCTTCTTTCAAAGCTAAATTCATGTTTTCCTCTGACAAAATCACCTCAAAATGTACATTGATATCGTCATTGTGCTCACGGTAATCCTATAAACCAAGTAAATACATAGCTATATCAGAGCTCCTATCATCAGAATGATTGTGGGCTTACAACAATAACTATGCTTGTACAAAATTCGTACTACAACAGTATACAGTAGTGTGCTTTAATCATTTTTTGAAAAGACAGTCCAATCCACAAAAAGAATTACTGTTTTTTCATCAAAAAAAGATCTAGTTCTTTAATCATTTATTGCAGAGATAATTTTATTGTGATTAAGTGCAAAGGTCAATTATACCTTGATGAATGGTTCCTTAATTTTGTCAGTACCAGTCATTTGCCCCTCCAAAAACTCTTTGTAATCCTGAGTCCATCTTCGTACCGGCAACTCAGTAATTTTCAAAGTTGTGTCATCAACTTCTTCAATAACTCCAGTGACTGTGTATGTTACACCAGCCTCTTTTGTACTAGTTTTCTCAATAAAACCCTGAAATCAAAGAGTCCAGGGGCAACAACCAAAAAGAGGAAATTAAAATTATTGAATGACAACCACATCCTAATGTAATATGAACTGTACAAATATGAAAATCATGCATGCAGCAAGAAGGGACTGATATGGGTTGTAATAACCACTAGGGAGAACATTTCCACATTTCCTTCATAATGTACTGTGTGCAGTAAAGATAAATTACCTTGAAACCCCTATACCATGGATCCATAGGCTCCATCATTTCGTCATTAAGCAACCTTCTAACGTTTGCAACAACATCTCTTGGATTATAGTTTGGTATGTACGAGCTCCATCCTGTACCTATTCCTTCACTTCCGTTCACTAAAACCAAGGGGATGATTGGCATGTACCTAATTAATTGGCACATATAAAAAATTATCACAAATCTTTTTAACAAAATAGCTGGGTTTCCCAAATGGTACAAAATGCAAAAAAACACTTACCAAGTAGGCTCAATTGACTGTCCGTCCTCATTCAAGTAGTCTAGAAGCAGATCATCATCTTTTGGGAACAAAAACCTGGTGATTGGGGACATGCGAGTGTATATGTACCTTGCACTTGCATGGTCTTTACCGCCCTGTATAGTAAATATAAGAAAAGACCTATTATTAAAAAATAAGAATTAACAGATACCAAATGAACGGTGTTTCTAAAATTTATGGCACCTTCTGTCAAATAGGCAGATTATTTGACTAAAGCAAAATGTAAATGTATCATGGTTGCAGAGATTCTCACCTGGTGCCTTGTGCCAAATTGACCATTTGGTTGGAGAAGGTTGATGTTGTTGCTTCCCACAAAATCCTGGGCCATGCCAATAATTGTACCTGCCAGACTCTGTTCACCGTGGTGGTATGCCGAATGCTCTGAGACATAACCAGAGAATTGTGCAACCTATTGAAGAAGTCATGCAATAGCATATATAAATTTCATAAATATTCACAATAAGGACATTATCATTAAATTAAACCTACCTTACCTACTAAATATTCTGAACACTAAATAATATAAAGATGGAACAATAGATTCTCAAGATTGTTCTCAGCATGCCAAAAAATGTTGTTACATAGTAAAATACTTTTAACAGTATATGATCAAAATTATCTTTTCTTGTGGTGCCAAGCCATACAGTCCTATATTAATCCTTCATTGAAAACAAGAATTCCATTTGCAGCAAATATAGAAAATATAAACATAAGATAGAAACAAAAAAAATCCAAATAAATGCTCTATAATGTGTTTCTTTCTAGATAGCATAATTAGCATTAAGAAAATAATTACATAAGAACTCATATCATACCTTGGCTTCTTTCACAAAGTTACGCTTGAAAGAGCAAAAAAGGATCTTTCTCTGGCCTGGCTTGAGGCCATCAACCATAGATGGTATAGACCGTTGCAAATCAGCCATAGAGAAAAGAATTAGCTCCTTGTTCACAAAATCACTGTACTTGATGAGCTTCTCACTTTGATCAAGGTAAGTTCCAGGCTGCAAAGGGACAACAGACACTAATCAATCAATAATGAGAAACATAGGGATAAGAAAACAATGGGCACTAAATTACTCATGAGGAACATTCGGATAACAAAATGTCATCCCATGCATGCAGAATTTGGAATTTATCTGAAAACTTCAGGGTGGATAATGCTTAAACTAACTGGTCTAAAACCAGTATTATAATATTTACCACTCCTTTGAATACTTAAACTGCATAAACAGGCAATAGGAAGTACAATACCATAGCAGTATAGTTGACAGAATTGTGTCACTGTAGAATATATCAATTATGGTATTTTCAAATTATATTGTTTTTTTGGAGAAAGAAATTCTACTGGGCTGAAAATGGAACTTCTTTTTGTGGGGTTTTAACAAATACATGCCTCAAATTGACGAAGCCAACTCTTCCTGGCCTCAATCTTTTTCCTGCTAAATGCTAATTCAATTGCCTCGCCATCTTGCTCATCGACCCAAATGAAATCCTTCTTGTGCTTGTGTATGTCTTGGAAGTACTCTTTCCCTTCTTTGGATGTACTTGTACCCAGACCCTGTGCAGTTTCATTAAAGTTAAATTTGATCACAGAGAAAGAATTATTACAACTTATCACTATACCTAATTTCAGTCCACTATACCAAATAGAAAGAATTATTACATTCCTTTGGATTTCTTAAGTCCTTTTACTGCTTATCTATCTTGTTATGTTGTTAATTATACAACACAGCAAAAATTAAGACTACAATTTAGTTGAAATTGGATATAGATTGCAGTACTAATACTCAGCTATGACATCAGTCTCACACTTCATGGTCATCTGAATAATTACAACCTCTAACTCCACGGGCTTAAGTTCAAAAGTAGAGAAATTCGAAAGGCTTAGACCTTATAGTACTTGATGGACCAACTACTAGCACTGCTACCCAGACTTTCTTTCCATGCTTCATACTCCGGCATAGAGTAGAAAGAAATAACACTTTTGTTCCTTGTATTTGTAGCCTGAACAAAAAAAAAGTAGCAACAATCACTGACTGCATAAACATATAAAAATAATAATAACAATAATAACAGGATAGAAATAAGATGTCAGAACTGCAGTACCTTAACAATGGGTGTGATGAACTCAACCATGAAAGACGGTATTTTCAAGAGAGAAGGCCAGAAGTTGTGAATGAAGTTGATGAGCAGCCCCTTTATGTGGGAACCATCATGATCCTTCAAACATCAAAATATCAGTATGTTTTAGTCCTCAAAAATTAAAAATAGGCAGACATGAGAACTTCACAGGACTTTCAAATGTACCTGATCCGTCATGATCATGAGACTTCCATATCTTAGCCCTTTGGTGCTATCATACTCTTTCCCATGTTGCAATCCAAGAATGTGTTTTATGTTCTGGATCTCAGCATTGTCCATAATTTGCTTATTGTTTGCTTCCCTCACATTCAACAGCTTTCCCCTAAGAGGGAACACACCATAGTAGTTTCTGCCTACTACAGATATTCCTGCCATCTGAAAACAAAAGTAAAAGAAAAAAAAACAATCAGTTATTATTAATGAGTTTTCTAATAGTCACAGTAGTGTGGAATTGAACCCATCATAGACAAGCAGACAGGAATTGACATCCGTAATAAGATCAGAATTTCAGAATAACTATTCTGTTTAGGAAAGACACAGTTGTTCAATAAGAGTTAGTGTAAGAGTATGGTAAGAACAATAACAATAATAATAATAACAAAACAGGTGGAACACTGTTACAACCTGAACTTCCAACAAGGATTCGGCTTTGTTGGGTATTAAGGACCAGAAATAACATTCAGAAGACAAAACTTATTATCCACAAAGAGCCAAAAAAAGACATAATCATTGGGTATGACACCAGAAGTACAATTCCCACCAAATTTTACCTGACCTATGTATACTTTTCGGTTCAACTGTTAAAGAAATTTTTTACAGAGTCTATAGTTATGACTTCCTATCAATTGTTAACCATTACTTGCACTTTACCATCTTATTCCCAACCAAAGCACACTAAATTCTTTATTTAACAAACACTCACCGCCAGCGCCTTTGCTGAATCTCCTTCTGTTAAAATGAGGGTACACTTATCTGAGTTCCTACCACCAGCATCATTCGCATCCTCCAGTTTGGGTATGCCAGTAAGGCGCTGCCGCTTTGTCCCGTCAGTTTTTTTCAAATCTTTGCTTGCTTTGAAATCCGCCCAGGAGAGGAGGTTGCTCACAACCCCAGACTTAGCAACTGTACACAAATTACCATTATAAGTATTGATTCAGCTCCAAAAAAATAACGGTTTCAGGTCACAAACTAATGCACAAAGCTAGCGCTGCCCTCACAGAGAACAGTAGCTTTATGAGAAACATTGGCAAAACCTGACATTATTTTTTATCTTGTCACTTTTCTTGGAGCACAAGAACATGCAAAATTTGTGTATTTCAACTAAATCACAGCAACAAAAATTATAAAGTTGCCCACAAAAGACAAAACTATGAGCCACATTTTATCAACACATAAGCACAACAGGTAACCTTTCTTGAGGAAATCTTCAGAAAGCTCGCATTTGGATCCAAAGCTGCTCTGACGAGTGGTCAAAGTCTCCTTGGTCTGGGAGTCAAATGCCGGGTTGTCAATGAGGGCATTAACAAAGACCCACAGGTGGCTCTTGACATGATGGGCTTTGAGATTGGCATTCTTGTTCTTCTTATTCACTGCAGCCATAATATGGTTCGCTATTTGGTTGGTGACATAGTCTACATGGGTCCCACCCTTTATTGTTGCTATGCCATTTGCAAAACTAACCTACAGGGATATAATGGTATAGTTTGTTAAGTGAAACCAACAAAAATAAAGAAGAGGGGGAGAGAAGAGACAGAGAGAGAGAAAGATACCTGCTGGAACTGGCCATCACTTAAGCTAACTGCAATCTCCCACCTATCATTAACTCTCTCGGTAATCCTGCAAGTTAAAATATAAACTTAATGTCACCAGAAATATAATCCAGACTTGATTGTACACTGTTACTGCAAACAAATTTAGGCCTAACTTTTGTGTCGCTGACCTTTACTTTGACAAAACCCTTCAATTGTACACCCAGACACAATTGTTCAACAAGTCAATTAAAGGGTTTGCCAGCATCATAGAAGTTAAATGCATGTGCATTTAGTTGGGACTAAAGGTACCTTGGAAGAGGCTCGGGCCGAGACTTAGAAGCTGATTGAAGGTACAAATCGATATAATCAGCAAAACTCTTAATTGGGACTCTCTGACCATTCAGCTCAACCTTGACTGACTTGCCAAGGGTACCAGCCAAATCAACCACACGCTTCTTCATAAGCGCCACCACGTCTTCTTCAAGATGGTCCATCTTAAACTTTGCCAAGTCGGGCTTAAAAGTGACCCGTGTCCAATTCTCATTTTCCTTACACTTTGTTATAGTTGGCTCAGACTTCTTACCCATGTTGTCACTGAACACCTGTGACAAAAAGAGAGCTTCAATGTCAGGATCAACTTGAAGTGATATGTTTGACAAAACCCTCATTAAATTGATTGTTTTGCATCTCGTTTAATGCCAAATTAGAGCTATCAGTATTTGGAAACGACCAAGTTGGTTTGCTATGATCAAGAAAATACTTTACAAGTAAAACTCTTCTAAACTAAAAAACAGAAAATATACTACCATGCAAACACTATGGCCCTGATCTACAAGAAACAGAATTAATCTCGGTATTAGACAAAAATAATGTAGCAAATCAGCCTTCCCTCAAAAAGAAATCATATTACACAATATCTTAAACCAGGAAATAACTATAGACCTGCTTATACTTCCTTTGCCTTTTTCCATCAGAAGTCTCGATTATGAACTCTGTGGAGAAAATATTGGTCAGCTTCGCACCATAACCATTTCTACCACCAGTGGTCTTCTTCACGTTATCATCATAGTTGCTACTAGTAAGGAGGTGACCGAAAATCATCTCCGGCACATACACTTTCTCCTCAGCATGTATCTCAACAGGAATCCCGTCTCCATTGTTGTAAACAGAGATCCGATTCGCCTCAGCATCAATCTCCACTTTGACCAAATCCATGGTGGGATCCCTTTGCTTATTGTCAGCTGCATTGACAAGAATTTCATCAAAGATTTTGTACAGACCCGGGACATAGGTCACAGGCCCGTAAACCATCTCTCCCTCTTTATACACCCAGAGAGATTGTGTGTGTTTCTCAACAGATCCAATGTATGTGTCAGGTCGGAGGAGGATGTGCTCCAGTTGGCTCTTTTTCTGGTACATCTCTTCGATTGTCTTTTTTGGCTTGTTGTGAGCGGTGGTGGGTTGGAGAGGGAGCTTATCGGTGGTCGCCATGGCGATGAGAATCGGAACGACACTGAGATGGTGTCGCGGATGCACGGAGATCTGAGAGGAGAGTGGTGGAGAGATGAGTTAGGGTTTTGAATTGGGACGGGGGAGTTGGGAGGGATAAAATAAGAGGGAAAGGAAAGGACGATCTGAAATTTGAAATTATTTGAAATCAGGGTCTGAATTGGTAATTCCCTCCGGTGCAGTTTTGATGGGTGCACGTTGTGCGAGGGTTTTGAGTTTTCGACGTTTGGAGCTCTCTAGAAGCAAAGGAGACCTCCGGCTTCCTTTAAAAGGAGATCATTTTACCATTAGATAAAGGGTCGAGAAAAGGAATTCACATCCTCTCTTTTACTGCACAAGGGAATCTTTTAGAATTACTGAATCCGGACCATTCATTTTAACTTGGCACGAATCTCTAAGCTCAATAATACTGCCCTCTATTTTCCCGAATCTCAAACCGGCTGAGATTTAATCTCAAACTATAAAGTGAAGCTCATCCTTTGTAGTAATACAGAGGATACGGATCCTGAGATAAGACGGTAGAATGGACGATTGTATCCAAACGTACAATAGGCGAGAGGGTTCGTTTGTCGGAAAATTACAATAACTCGAGGTCACCAACTTTGTCACTTAAGATTGATTTTTTTTTAGTCACTCAATTTTGTCATTTGTCTCAATCGAGTTATTCTACACTTTTTCCGTTCGGAATATACTTATTTTGTTAGTATATTCCGTTAATATTTTAGACGGAATGAGAATATTCATTTTGGATGAAAAAGTATAGAGCTGCTTGATTGGAACAAATGAAAAAATTAAGTGATTAAAAATAAACAAATTAAATTTGAGTGACCAATTCGTGACAAATGACATAGTTTAGTGACCTCCAATGAAATTTACCTATCTTTTTAACAACATCAAATAAAATATTTTTTTATAATTTATTAACATTTTTTTATCACGTATGGCAATAATTATTTTAATTTTAAACAAAAATTGAGTATTTTGATTAAAAAAAGAATTGAATTTTTCAATGGGTATATTAACATTTTTTTTTCAAACTCTGTATGATCATGAGAGGGGATCTATAGGTGATTCGATCTATTGACATTCCATGCTTCTTGTATCATTAATCATTTACATGATTACGTCACATAAATGCTTATCATGGTGCATTTAATCAATCAGGACAGTTTGGTAAAGTAACACAATCAGAAAATTTTAATTAACAGATATTCTTCTAATATTTTCATCTAATTGCAAAATGAATTTATTATCTGGAGTTTAGAGAAGTGCATGAAATTTGGAGTAAATAATTACTTCTGAATTATATTTACGACACATTTGTGTTCTCTTGTCGGTGATTTTAATCAATATTATCCTTTCTAAATTTAAGATATTCCTGCTAATATAATCATCAACTTGCAAAATTATAACTTTTAATGCTATTTTATCGGTTAACTTTTTTTTGTAGATATCGTACAAAATTCATTTGATCTAATGACTAAGGCACATAGTTTCTATATGAGAAGTCATGGGTTCGAAATTCAAATGGAAAAAATCTTTTATTATAATAACAAAGATATTAAATAGTTGGGTGGCTTGACCTCCAATCTTTACTGCAAAAGTACCAAATTCAAATCACGACTTGATTCTAACTTCATGTTTTAAATATAAGTAGATTATTGCATATTCCAACACTTGAATATATTTTAGGCACAAGGCGTGCTTGGTAAAGTTTGGCAACTCCAACACGTCAGCTAGCAAGGGCTTAACAGGTCTATAAAAAGTTGGAATTTGGATAAGACAGAAAGATGTGGAGTAGAATTTAAGCTTAAATTTAATATCTATTGAAATGATTTTAAATAACAAATTTAAATTTAGGCACTTAAGAACGAGTTCAGCTAGTCTAATATCAGTGTCATTTTAGTCTATATAACACCAACTCTAAAATCTATCAAATTGACTTCAAACGGTGAATCCAAACCGTTCAATCCGATCTACTTTATTAGTTATGTGTTACATGCAAATTTTATAATTTTTCGAATTTATTTATTATCAAGTCAAGCTGTCAAATGTGTGTGTTTTTAAGTTAGTTTTATGCATTCATTTTTCAATATTTTTTACCGCTTGATTTGATACTAAAATAATTCAAAAATATAAAAAAAAAATGCATGTAAATGCATCACTCATAAAGTAAATCGGTATGAACGGTTTGAATTAGTTGTTTGAACTATATCTGACCAATTTTGAAGTTGGTGTCATATGACACTGATGTTATACTAGCTGAACTCTTTAAGAACACTTAGTTCTACTCAAAGATGTCATACTAGCCGGACTTTTCTATAGTTAAGATATATTTGAATTTCTGTTGACATGATCACGTGACTTTGGCTAACGTCGCACGGTCATGTACCGCAGATGATATTCACTTGCAGAGTAGTGTATTAACCATGTCTTGTTTTGGAGATAGGAGTAGGTCGATGGGCATCGGATCAACTTTTAGGTTCAATTAGCTATAGCACTGTATGATTAGCACTAATATTGGTGCGCACGGAAATTGAAACATACATGCACAGATTTTAATGTATTTAGCACGGATCTTGATGCAATTGAATGGTCATCTCACCCATCGAACCAAAGTAGGTATGATGGGCATCGGAATTCTTTATTTTGTTCTTGCAGGTTGTGTTTAGGTCTATCCAGAAAATACGCTGTGTCGTATTAATATGTCGAAATTTTAAGACATATCATACTGCACAGTACTAAAGATAAACACAACATATTTATCAGCAAGACACTGCTTGTCAGGGGCGGAACCAGGATGAAAATTTGGGAGATCGAGCTGCTGAAAGACGAAAGAACAACCGCAAATATAAAAATTACTGATTTTATGAGGGGTGCCATGGGTCCTAATCCTTCCATATCAATACTATAACTACTGATTTATGGGGGGTGCCTGGCCCCCCCTTGCACCCCCCTAGTTCCGCCCCTGCTGCTTGGTAAGACAAGTTTTAGTGTGTCGTGCTATGTCATTTTTTTTTCCTTTTTGTTAATTTCTTTGTTTAAAATCTGTAATAATGTCTAAAAAGTATGGACAGATACTTAGAAAATTGAAAATAAATTAAAGTTAAATGGTCTGATAAGTTAATTATTTTTCTCATTTATTTTTACGCGTGAGATTATTTTGAATCTCAAAAAGTATCTTAAATATAGAAAATACATATTTATCTTAAATAGAATACGTTTGGTGCAAATTGACATAAACCAAAGTAAAAATTTTTGACCGAAAACTCTAAATTCCAAACTCCCCCTCGTGTTCATGCTATATTGTGAAATTGTGTCGTGTTTAGATGTATCCGGAACACATGTCAATTGTACTGTGTCAACACACTGCAAGTTCGAGACGTGCCGTGCCGTATCGCATAGTATCAAAAATGAACACAATACGTCTACCAACATGGCACAGCATGATGAGATATGTTTCAGGCGTACCGGTATCAAGTCGTTTCGTGTTTGGATATCTTTAAAAATGAATCACCAAATCTGCATGGGAATTCATATCCTCTCTCTTTACTGCACAAGAAATCTTTTACAATTATTAAATTTGTACTATTCATTTTAACTTTGCACGAATCTCAAACCTCCTGCCTTCTATTTTCTCCTGAATCTCAAATGAGCTGAGATTTAATCTCAAGCCGTAAAGTGATGCACATCCTCTAGTAATAGAGAGATACGGATCCATCTGCATGGACGGCCCAGGAACATTAGAACAATACCATGATCCGTGGACTTCGATCTGGGTCACTCGTAGCTTGACACGTGACACATACTCATTTTTTTTTTTCGTCTCAAATGTTCGTAGTCTTCAATGCTTCACTGATTGTATATAGGAAATTTTCCTCAAAAAAATATACTGTATAGGAAAGGCTGCAGCCTTAATCCCAGTTTCTCTGTGCCACGAGAAGTATAAAACAATGATATGGATATATCGTATATCTTGTAGTCTAAACCACAGTAATAAATCAAAAGTTCGGAATTTTTGGCAGGGTTAAAAATTCGTGATTCGGATATCAAGTATAATTCACTAATGATTCGGTACAACAAGAAAGAAAAAAAAAACAAACTAAAAAAACCCTCAAAAAAAAAGGAAAAAAAATGGAGTTTTTTTCGCATTTTTATCCCGAATAATTTGTGATTCGTGTTTTATTCGTAAATTATTCGAAGAAAATTCGATCAAATGAATTATACTCGGTTCGGTACGGAAACCCTAAAAAAAAATTATACACGAATAATTCGTGTATAAAACACGTACATGATTACTATGATCTAAACTTCATCCCAAATGGACGTGGCATAAAAAGCCAGTAATACAAAAGCTTAACATTGTTGCATTCTTTATCACTTTAAATGATACTTGCTGGCTGATGTTCTCCATTTTTCTGACAAAAAAGACAATAAGACCCGTTTCATATATGAAACATAATGATGTCTCCCATTTAGTACAAAATAAAAACTATAAATAATTATTTTCTATCATAGATGAGTCGAATTATCGATGGAATTTTTTTAACCAGACTGTGTCAAACCGGGTCTAAGACGTGCCGTGTTAGACTGTCAAAACGTGCTAGTTTAAAAAAGTTGGATACATCACTGTTACAAACAGACACGTGCTAACACATCACGTTTAATAGGATGTGTTGTATTCTATCGTGTCTTTAGCCGTGTGTGTCGGCATGTGTATCCGACACGTCGTGTTTTGCAATACATTATATAGCGTTCCATTTTCTCCTCAAATAAATTTAAAGTACGCTAGTCGCCATGTGACAATCTCTTCTTTTTTTTTCGAATAATAGAAAAAATATGTTGTCTTTTCTCTAAAAATCAAGTACATTTATGTCAATTTCAATAGCATGTTCATCCATGTTTACCCGTGACATGTCATACACATGTTAAGACGTAACGTGTGGGTCGATTTTAATGACACAATGAGTAGAACTAGGGTATTCTTAAGCTCACCAATTATTTGATGAGCTTAATTCGAAAACTCATCGAAACAATTAATTTTACATGACAAATCCAACTGCTGAAACCGATCCGTTTTATAAGGGGTGCATTTACAAGTTAAATTTATAAATTTTTGAATTAATTTAGTATAAGGTTAAGCGGTAAATTTTGCTGGAGGTCACTAAACTTTATTTTTTGTTATAAATTGGTTACTCAAGTTTGATTTGTCCCAATCAAATCACTCTATAACTTTTCTGTCCAAAATACTAATGAAATATGCCTATTTTGTCTAAAATGCTAACGGAATATGTTCATTCCATCCAAAATGCTAACGAAATATGTTAATTCCATCCAAAATTTAGTTATAGAGTGAATATATTCCATACAAAATACTAATGAAATGAGAATATTCCTTTAGTATTTTGAACAGAAAAGTTATATAGTGACTTAATTGGGACAAATGAAAAGTTCAGTGACTTGATTGTGACAAATCAAATTTAAGTGGCTAATTCGTGACAAAAGACAAATTTAGTGACCTCCGATAAAATTTACCTGTTAACTTTAATACGTTCATTTTTCTTCGTCTCTTGATCACTTGACTGTATACTAAATTAATTAGAAAATTTATAAATTAAATGAGTAAATGCGTTAATCAGTTTCAACTTTGAACGGGTTTAAATTTGTCATTTAAAGTCAATCAGATAGACTTCGAAGTTAAGACAACTAATGAGCTTTATGAGTCTAAGAACACCCCAATTCTACTCGGCACAACACTGCCGGTAACATAGGAAGGACACGTCTTACATGCTTTGCCCTATTTTTCCGTGTCCTTAACCATATATGTCAACACGTGTCTGACACGTCGTGTTGTTAAAATACCCTGCAAAGGACCGTATCCTATGCGGCTTGTGTGGGGTCCGGATCTTCTAAAGTAACCCAATTTTTTAGTTTAGATACTGACCGTCCGATTCTAATCCGAGCCAATTCGGTCAAAGATGAAGCGCACGGGCTCCTTTAATCTGACTGTCCGGATCAAAAACTAAAAAAATTGGGTTACTTTAGGATATCCGAGCTCGTAAAGGGGTGTTGCCTAACAAACGAGCGCTTTATCGGTCCGTTTGGAGACAGGGCCCAAGAGGGCCTTAAATATGCGTCTCTCTAAAGTCGGATATTTAAATGCTATAAGATAAGAAAATATACTACCCCTACCCCAAACATTGAATGACGCAACCCCTCCAGTCCTCAGCGAGCAAAATCACAACTCCGAAAATCCGAAGCATCAGCTGGTGTCATAAGTCAGAGCAAAGCCACAGCCGTCGGAAGAATGGCGCAGATCGGACAATCCAAAAGCATCAGCCAGGCAACGGTAATTCTTTTCTTTTTTGCAAAATGAACATCATTAGGTAGCCTCACAAGCGCAATACTTCACAGACGAGGAATTAATTGCCAACAGATATTTGAAAAAGAGGAAATGGTGATGAGAAAAACAAGTCCGGCCGGTACGATAAAATGTCAAAATTTTCATCAATTTTTCTATAGAAATTCAATTTTAATGCCACTCCATGAAAATATTTTACTAGAGCAAGCAAATGTATTATTTGACTTTATAGACATGCACCATGATTAACAAAATCTCAATATTTTTTGTGGGGGCAATGTTTTCTCTATGCATACTCGGAAATAAATTAGTACTTGTTGGTGCAAATTTAGGCATTTATCTGCAAAAGAGCAACTGACGAGCTTATAAAAATAGTTAAATGACTAAAATTAGCCAATGAACTATTTGAAAAGCCAACATCTCATGTATCTCCATCTCAATCGTTTTATCTTTTTTTTTTTTTAATTTATCCGATAAGATAAGTATCAGTTGCGTTTTACATTCCTCGTAATAAGATGAATTTCTGCAAATCTCTACTGGAATTTTGTTTGAGTTTCCAGCCTGCACCAAGCGAACTCAAATCCCTCAAATCGAAGGAGATCAGGGAATACCGATTTGTATTGCTAGAGAAAAAGCAGAAACTTTTTTATGCTCTGCTTGTCATCACTTTTGTTCTCATCTCGATCTTCTACCTCTTCTTCTTGTACATATTTCAAAATAGGCTAAAAGCATTGGCAACAATCATGACGATGTATATCATCTTGACAGGAGACATCTTGCAAACCGAAGTACCCATAGACCCAGAGAAGGATAGATTTAGCCTACACAAATTGGGGCTTATCAGGTTAGCTGGATTGATAGTACTATTGGTTATGATTTGTATTGGTTATGCTACAATTTTTAGTCATGCTGGGTCCGAATTGAAGATTGTGGACATGATTTATTTTGTCGGAATGTGTATAGTTACTTGTATATACATTGTGGAGGTATTTACTAGGTAGTTTTATTTTTTATTTTTTGGATAGGGTGTTTGATGACAACTTGAATGAATTGAGAGTGTAAACAAAACAAATGTGGATATTGAATTTCAAAATTTTGCCTTCTTTGATGATACTAAATGTAGTATATTGAAACTTTATTACATGTATATGTTGCTGAGAGACATGATAAAAATAACTTTTATCTCAAGAAACAGGCGACAAATACATTTCAATTTTTAAAATTTCCAAAGCCGAATTTCCAAATATGCAAAAAGCAACATCTGTGATGTGCAGTATGTAATGTGAAATCCATAATTTTGGGACAGTACAATGCACGGTCTGCAATTTCATATTCTGGTAATGTAAATTGTGCATTGCAAAATATTTGATTTTCATCTCTGCTCGCAGTTATTTCAGGTCAGAGCCAGCAAAGGGATCAGCACATAAAATTTGTTTTTGAATCTGTATCAGCCTATTACTATTAGCGAAAGCTGTAACATCCGGCATTGTTATCACCATAATAGGTACTGTTACTTTTTTTTTTTTTTTTGAGTAAAAATCAGGGTCAAGCCCTCATTTCATTCTTATGTGATTAGCACATGAGGTAATAGGTACTGTTATTGAGATCCAATCTGTCAATTCGATTATTGATACCTTGATGGAAACAAAAACAAAGGAATAGAATTAACACAGAAAGGGTATCGAGAACTATGCTATCCTAGTTACTCTTAAGCATTCCTCTTTGTGTGGAAAGACAAATTCCAAATTAAGCTCCAGCTTGAGTTCACAGAAAAGAGAAACATGAGCCATTCATTTTAATAAAAAAAATAAAAAAATCCGAAAGGAAATGATTATCCTTATAAACTAATAAACACCCAATGATTATCCTTAATCCAAAGAAGATTATACTGATGCATATTTACAAGTGCATATATGATTATACCGATGCATAGATGACACGTATAATTTTGGATTTACGAACTTTATTCTATAATCAGTCATACTGATGCGGAAAAAAAAAACAGCCAAGACTCGGTCTATCTTCTCCATTCCCAAACCCAATGATCTCAAATTCCTAGTAAAAGATGACTTTCCATGCTATCATCATCCTCGTCAATTTTTATCAAATTTGAACTTGAACCCTCATATAGCATCGTCTCTTTGGGGGGAAGTCCAAGGCACTCTTCTTGGGTCTGGTCAATCATGTGCTGTTTTAGGAGTCTCATCAGTGCATTCAACTCCACAAGTACATCTACCATTTTAGGTCTATTTTCCCCTCTCAGGCTTAGGCAATTCAGTGCTATTTGTGTGACCACATTTAAATGTCTTACACCGGCCTCCTTTAACACGGTATGATCGACAATATCTAAGAATTGGTTGCGTTCAACCAATGTAGTAAAGTGAGCAGCTAGATTTTTCCACTCCTTAGACGGACAATGAGATACAGGCATTTCTCTGGTCAGTAGTTCGATTAAAACCACCCCAAAACTGTATACGTCACTTTTCTCTGTCAGTACACTTGTCTGAAAGTACTCAGGATCTAGATAGCCTAATGTACCTTGAACTAGAGTTGTCACATGGGTTTGGTTATATGGGACAAGTCTTGATGCCCCAAAATCTGACACCTTTGCTGTGTAGTTCTCGTCTAGAAGAATATTCGATGATTTCACATCCCTAACAGAAGATTGTTAAATTATAAATTTCTGGTTTAGATCTAGTACTTTGTAGTGAAGCGTTAAGATGATTTTAAAGGTTAACAAATGAGGATAAACATTATGGATCTAAAAATTGTAAGCTGCTTTCACTTACCATAATACTCTCTGCTTTTTTGGTATAAATAGCGAGTTACCCTGCCCTCCACCAACCCCCCCCCCCCTTTAAATGCATGAAAGAGATTCAAATACCAAGTGTCATTGCACTGGGGTGGTCATAGAGGGAAATTGCATGAGTGGATGTATTATATTAAAAAAAAAAGGAGCATTTACCTATGGATGATGGGAAATTGGGTGGCAGAATGGAGATGAGCCAGTGCAGTTGCTGTTTCAACTGCTATCCTCAGTCTGTTCTCCCATGAAATTGATCCCAACCGGTCATTATGCAAATGATAAAATAGGTTCCCTTTTGGTATAAACTCGTAAACAAGCAATGGTACCTCTGTCTCTAGGCAACACCCCAAGAGTTTTACAACGTTTCTATGATCAATCTGGGAGAGTATAACGACCTCATTGATGAATTGTTCGATCTGTGTCTGGTCCACAAATTTTGATTTCTTGATCGCTACGATTGTATGATCTTCTAGTATTCCTTTGTACACAGTGCCATATCCTCCCTTCCCAAGGATACGGTCGTTGCTATAATTATTTGACGCCTTTTCCAACTCTTGTGATCTGAATATCTTTGCTGGTGCCTTTTGGGAGGAAATTCGTTGCCTTAACATGAAGCCACCATTTTGGAAAAAGTACCTTTGCTTTCGTCTTGCAAGTCTTCGTTTCTTCAGAAGCCAATATGTCCAAAGAACAAGGGCGAATGAAATAAACAACAAAAATAGTCCCACACCTACAAAGAACTAGGATTCTATTAGTAATATAGAATTCTCGAACAAAAGTGGATGTACCATTTTTTTTTAAGGTTAGCGGACAAGCCGTCTGTTAGCAGAAAAGCGCATGTAATTGTATCTCTCTTTTTTATTTTTTATAGTAGTATGTACTTGATTCTATACACTGGAGTAGTATGAGTTTGTTAACCTTTTTATTTTCCAAAAAGAAAGATGAAAAGATCTGGAAAAAAAAAATACCACTCTTAAATTTTTGTCAAGTACTGTTGTACAACTAAAGCATGAATCAGGGCCAATGAATGAAGTTCTGATAAGAATTCATGAGAAATTAAGTATAAGTATAACCTGTTCAGTACCAATGTCAACTAATATGGTGTTACATGATCCAAATTCAAAAGTTGATACTTTCTCCCAATTTTTTGTTTGAATTTTTTTTTTTGTTCTGGGGAAGTAAGAGATCGTTTCATTTATGTGCAACATTGGACAAGGAAAATTCAAGTGGAGAATCAACAATTTTCTGGAAAGTTTGGTTTAATATTTGGATTGTAAAAGAGGGGAAAAAATAAATTTGCACTGCTAGGACTATGGAACTGCAAATTCCCTCGAAGAAGGGAAATGCCTACTGGGAATGAGGTTTCCTAGGATTGATCCAATAATAAACCAGGAACAGGTGACAATGAATTCTGAATCCTTTACTTGCCTATCCTCAGTAAGAATATTAAAGCATCCCTTTAGATAATTCTCATACAATTTCAATTTGAATGCAGAAAAATGAAGAAATTAAAGGAAATCGAAGAAAATAACAATTAGACTTCCTGATATGTACCTAATTAATTAGTATGTTCTCAAGAGAGTGTAATGAATTGTTTTTGTACCTAAGGCAAGTTCGAGAGGCGCAACCTTCTTGCAGCCTGTTCCAAGTAAGGTGCCATCACCGCTCATTCCAAATGGGCATGTGCATTTATAACCATTATTGATGTTTTTGCATCTTTTTGGATGAACACAAGGATTATTTGGCCCGTCACACTCATTAATATCTGGAAGCCAATAAAAAGAAAACAAATTTAGTATTATATACATATTAGTGATATAACCTCTAGTGAAAAAAGGACTGATACAGTTGTCATCACATCACAGGCATCATGGTCCAGAACACAACCAAACTATGATAAATCATTATATCAGCATTTTCCTTACTGTTCAAACTATGTAATATTGGCCTGTTATGGACTAACAAGCTCAGGCTTCCACAATGCTAGCCATAATTTGACGGATTCTGGCAGCAATAAATAATTAGTCTAAGTCCAATATTCTAATTAAGTAATTAAAAAAATGTTTAGTTTCTGTCAGATCTTAAATTTTCACTTTCATAGGTTGTGGTCCAAATTTCTCCTTTTTACTTAATTCATGAAGTTTGTTAAATTTTTAATGCACCAGGTCATCTGGAAATTTTAAGAACTTTTCTTTAAGTGTAATTTTTGTCTGGATACTACAAGATTATCTTGCCAATCTCTGCAACGATTTTTGTTCCATCCCCTTAAATCTTGCACAGTTTTTTGGAACATGCTAAATATGAAGTACAGATGCTTTATGAATCATTAAGAAACTGTGCCAATTTTTCTTACTCAAAAAAAAGAAACTGTGCTAATTTTACAGTATGCTATGATGTAAAAAATGAAAGAAGTTCAAAAATGTTCATCTTCTGTATTTTTCTTTTATCAAAGGTTGCCAGTATACCTAGCTAGTGATTGTTACATTGTGACTGCATGAAAATCCATACCTGTGCATCCTGGTGCGAGATAAGGATTCCCTTCAAATCCTTCAGAGCAGTTGCATCGGTACCCGATCCCATTAGTCGAGTCGTAGCAATTGCTATTTGCCTGGCACTCAGTGCCTCTGTTGCCCATCTCGCCACAGCTCTGGTTTCCAATAGACCACTCGAGCACAACAGTTTGGTTTTGATTATCCTTATCACGTAACAAATCGGCAAAAACATAGTTGTTTTCTTCCACTAGAAAAGCCTTGTTCTCGTTGCACATTTGCTGTGTCAAATTCTGCTGCACTCCAGTTTCTGTTATGCTACTGAAGTGTACACGAAGTCTTTTTAGTGCTTTTGGTACTTGTGCTTGGCAACAACCGACACCAGTGCACGCACCCTTAAATATTGTGTCTGTTGACACACAAAAGGCTGCGCAGCCACTGAGAGAACTGCCATTGGCATTTTGGATTATTGCCATGGCATCACACCCGACTACAGTAAATTTGTTTCTCGTGTCGGAGAAGGTGAAGGGAGTTTCTTCCAAGCTAAAATCCTAGTTAATTGTTTCACTGGGTTATTTCTTATATCAGAAACTGAACCAGTATTTCAAATCACCACTGTAGTAATGCTATTATTCATCTGATTTGGATAAATGAAAACTCTGAGCTAAACTTTGGATACAAAACTATTGTGTGTGGATTGTGTGAGTGTTTATGTGGTTATTTTTGTTTTTTGTTGTTTTTGGTTTACTTGTAATTGCCGGTCTATGTCAGCTTTCTCCAAAAAAGAAAACTCTGAGCTAAATGTATTGCACAATGAGCCATTTTGATAATATATCTTTCAATAGAGCTAAATTGATAATTATACCAGGTCAGGAGGAGGGATGACACGGCTGCTCATGAATTTGGTGCTGGCGTTACAATGCCATGCGACAGTTTGACCAAGGATGGTGACAGTGCCTTCAGGGAGAGAGAAGTTGACAATCTTGTATTGTTGGCCCGAGGGGAGAGAGAGCATTGGGGCACTGCCATCGCCATCACAGCTAATGCCAAAGGAAGAATTAAAGGGCTTTAAACCCAAACTGTAGTTGCCAGTGATGCCAAAAGGGTAGGGGATGGAGATGTTGTAGCACTTCCCCGCATCTGGAATCAATGCAGATGGGTCTAGCCGTTTGCAGGATGAAGGAGCCAGAAGAGCAAGTATCAAGAGAAGAAGAAGCATTTGCGACTTCTTTTTGTGATAGAAAGCAGGGGGGCAAGGTTTTTTTGATTTAAGCTGATTATAGAGTTTATTTGAGAAGTCAATAAAAGCTCCGTCGAAGACCAACTGTAATGCACGAGTCAATTTGGGTATAGTCCCCACACAATCCCCACACAAGTAGAGGTTCATTATTTTTTTTTTAAATTAAAGAAAAAAAAGAAGAGAATAATTTTCTTTGAAAAAAAATCTCTTTATTTTTTATCTCTCTGCTCGTTCTCTAACCACATAAATAAATGTTCATTATTATTTTAAAATTAAAGGAAAACAAAGAAGAGAATAATTTTCTTTGAGAAAAATTTCTCTATCTTCTATCTTTCTCTTTTCCGCTTGTTCTCTAATCACACAAGTAAAGATTTATTATTTTTTTTAAATTAAACGAAAACAAAGGAAAGAATAATTTTCTTTGAGAAAAATCTCTCTATTTTCTATCTTTCTCTTTCTTGCTTGTTCTCTAACCACACAAGTAAACGTTCATTTTTTTTTGGAAATTAAAGGAAAACAAATAAGAGAATAATTTTCTTTGAGAAAAATATCTATCTTCTATCTTTCTCTTTCCCGCTCGTTCTTTAACCACACAAGTAAATGTTCATTATATTTTTTTTTGAAATTAAACAAAAACAAAGAAGAGAATAATTTTCTTTGAGAAAAATATCTTTATCTTCTTTCTCTTTCCTGCTCATTCTCTAACTACACAAGTAAATGTTCATTATTTTTTTTTTAAATTAACGAAAACAAAGAAGAGAATAATTTTCTTTGAGAAAAATATTTCTATCTTCTATCTTTCCCACTCGTTCTCTAACTATAATGTTTTTTCATTTATAGAAATTTCCAAAAATAAAAACTACTGTAAATGAAAACTATTGTTCCATCCATCTCTCTTTTCCATCTCCGCCGAAAACCAACTATAACATACAAGTCAATTTGAGGACCTACTAAAAGAGGTCCCTGCACGAGTAAACGTTCATTATTTTTTTTTGCAATTAAAGGGAAAAAAAAAGAGAATAATTTTCTTTTGAAAAATCCCTCTATCTTCTATCTCTATCTTTTCTGCTTGTTCTCTAACTATAACGTTTTTTCATTTACATAAATTCTCAAAAATAAAAACTATCGTAAATGAAAATTATTGTTCCATCCATCTCTCTTTTCCATCTCCGCCTACTCCCTCCTCCATCCCATCGCCGCTCCTACTTCACTCTCGTTTTCGTTCTTGCTCCGTCACCGCTCCCACTCCACTCTCGTTGCCACTCCCATCTCCGCCCCGTCGTTGCTCCCACTCCCCCAATCTCCTCTCTTTCTTTAGAATTACAAGGCCATATTCTAGATTTACAATACTATGAGAACCATTCTGAAAATGAAACACGAGTTATACAATACTGAATTTACAAGGCTATGATAAAAGACTTGTTAACAAAAAAAAATATTAAGACTCGTGAATAGACTTGTATAAACTAGTATTAAGACTTCCTAAAAACCTATTAAGACTTGAGAAACTTTAAATTTAATAGTATATTTTTAATGAGTATTAAGACTTGTATAAAGTAATATTAATACTTCGAAGCACAACTATTAAAACTAGTGAGAAGAAGTATTAAGACTTGGTTCCAACCTATGTGCAGTGAGTGTCGACCTTTGAGAAGATGGTCCAACTGTCTAAGTTTTTGAATGTTATAGTTGGAGGACGCTTGAGGGATTTTAGTTAAGGATGTGAAGATCGAAGTTTTATCACATGTCATTTTTTTTAGTAATTTTAGTAAAAATAAGGATAAAAATGTTAATTATTAAAAAATATATTTTTACAAAAATTATCAATAATTATTTTGGAGTTGGATAGAATAAATCAATTAAATACGATAGTTGTTTAATAATATATAATTTTTTTATTTTGATAGTATCTTAAAAAAACATAAAGATGTATCTTTTAAACAAACATTTTATTAAAAAAAACGAATCTTTTAACGAGAGAAAATCCTATAATAGTCTATGAGAGAGAATTGTTTTTTTATAAAAAAATAAATGAATGCATGATAAAATTGTCTATATGTTAATATATTTAGATAATGTTATATTAGTAAAAAAATTAATATTGATAATATTACGACCCTTAGTTTTAATATCTTTCTTGAAGTGAAAACTAGAAATTACCATTATTGAATGTTGAGCTTTCGTCCGGACTTTTTCTGATTCAGGGTTAGTTTGGGAATTGGGACTTGGGACGCATAAAAAATGAGGTAAGGGATGAGAGAGAGAGGCAGACCCGCTGTGGAAGAAACAAACTGAAGCCCATCCGTTGTGGAAGATGTTCAATAGAATATGAGGCTTCGATTGAAGAGGAGTAAGGGACAAGGAGCAACTAAGAGAGGGACGGGACAAAGGGAGAGAAGAGATGGAGCTTTTAATTTTAGAATAGCTATATTCATCTCTGCACTTTTTTTATTTTTTTATTTTTTTTTTCTCTGCATTTATATTGTACTATGGTTTCTACTAACTATATGGCTAAGTTCTTGTACTAATTTTTGCAATAATTTTTATAAATATAAATACTAAAAAAATAACATATTAATACTTGCTTCTGTAACTTGTTATGATGAATCCTGTGTCAACCTTCATCTAATGAAGTAGTGGGGACCTCGTATTCCTGCATCAACATTCAGTGCATGAGTATCAATACTTGCGAAATAAGAAATTAATACTTTGATATGTAATGTAATATGATCAAATGCCTGGAAATTAAAGTTTGTACAATGTGTATACATATAAATACTTCAGTGCATAGGTATAAACTCTTTCAATACTTGATATTATTACGTTCAGACGTTATCCAGTGTCATATGTAAAAAATATTAAGTATTGCGGTCCCACTATATAGTTATAGCAATATTAATATTTTTAGAAACATGTATGGTCCCACTCATTTAGTTTGAGTGATCCCTCCATAGGTATTTGTGGTGCGGAGATAGTTTGAAGGATCTAATTGGAGAGGCAATTATTTATGTTAAAATACTTGTGTGCATAGATATAAATACTTCTTGTGCATAGATATAAATATCTTCATTCATAGATATTAATACTTTAAAATTGTGCGGAGACGATACAGATTATATGAAAAAATTGTGTGAAGACGGTCTCCCCAGATTATGAAAGTTATGTGCAGAGATAGTACGGAAATAGAGATATGAAGCTGATAATCTTAATAATTTTAACGATAAAACTAATAGTTGAGTAGCAGAAATATTTCTGTCTTTAAGAACTAACTTTTGTTGAAAGACAATATCCGGTGAGAGATCACATAATTTTAATGTAGATGTGATCTTTAATGAATATATAAAGATAAGAGATTTGTTTATTATTTTTATCTTAAAAATTAGTAAGATAATTATATATCAATTTCTATCTCAATTGTGAAAGAAATATATGTTTGAACCATATCGTCATTAATTATAAAATATTTTGAGGACTTATTTGAACTAAATGATATTTTTTTTCCCTAAATTATAACAATTTTATTTTCTTTCTTCTTTTGACTGGTATTATGTCTGGATATGATAAATGTTGATTTCAAGTATAAAGATGGGTACAATACACGACGAATATATCACAATATGTTTAAGAATATTATTAGACCTTATGTTCCGTGTTATTCCGTGTCGTCCTGGTTCTCTCTGGTCAATTTGATCAAAGATGTCTGGACTAAACAACTTGGAAGTTGAGACTTGACACAGTTTGACTAGTTAGCAATCATGCTCGATTTCCGTGACTCCTGAATCTCCCAAGTCCCAAACTGATCCGTTAAGATGTCTCTTTCGTGGTGAAATAAAATAACAAAAATTATAAAATTGCATCCATCAATAAACACAATAAAAGGAGCAGAATATTCCTGAGCCGGACTTACATGTTACATCCACCAATCTGGATACTTTAAAAAGAAATTACTTGACCATTTTTTAATTTTTATTATAAACTTTAAATTTAAAACACGACATTATAAACATGATATATATTAATTATGCACATATCATGTAGAAAAAATAATGAAAATTTAATATATATATATATAGAGAGAGAGAGAGAGCATCATACTTTGAAAATTAAACAGCCTTTTTTACTTTTCGTTTTGATCCCATGCTTTAAAAACTGTACAGATGATCTGATCAGATTAAAGAAAATGTCACTGAAATGAGTAAAAACGCATCTCCAGTAACTGGAGGCGTCCAGTAAAATAAACCACCCCCCACCCCCGAACCCCCTCTCTCGTATTCTCCTCACTCAGACCTAAATCCAAATCGCGCACAAGCTTTCCTCTCCCCGCGCCACCTTTTCTAGGCGCTCCGTTCCCCCCTTGTTCTCAGACCAGTCGCCCAGACCTAGGTTTGCTGAAATTAACTGAAGAAGAAGGTAAATTTCTAACATATATACAATTCTCAGACCAGTTGCACAAGCTGAAACTATGTTTGCTGAAATTTTGTATCTCCTAGTGTTAGATTGTAGTTGAATTCTTTAGCTATTAAAATGATTTCGTTTAACATATTTCTGGTGGATAGGGTATTTGATGACAACTTGAATGAATTGAGAGTGTAAACAAAACAAATGTGAATATTAAATTTCAAAATTTTGCCTTCTTTGATGATATTAAATGTAGTATATTGAAACTTTATTACATATATATGCTGCTGAGAAACATGAAAAAAAAAAAACTTTTATCTCAAGAAATAGGTGATAAATACATTTCAATTTTTAAAATTGCTGAAGTCAAATTTCCTACTATGCAAAAAGCAACATCTGTGATGTGCAGTATGTAATGTGAAATATATAATTTCAGGACAGTACAATGCACGGTCTGCAATTTCATATTATGGTAATCTAAATTGTGCATTGCAAAATATTTGATTTTCATCTCTACTTGCAGTTATTTCAGGTCAGAGCCAGCAAAGGGATCAGCACATAACATTTGTTTTTGAATCTGTATCAGCCTATTAGCAAAAGCTGTAACATCCAACATTGTTATCACAATAATAGGCACTGTTCTTTCTATTTGGAGTAAAAATCAGGGTCAAGCGCTCGTTTCATTCTTATGTGATTAGCACATGAGGTAATAGGTACTGTTATTGAGATCCAATCTGTCAATTCGATTATTGATACCTTCATGGAAACAAAAACAAAGGAATAGAATTAACAAAGAAAGGATATCGAGAACTATGATATCCTAGTTACTCTTAGGCATTCCTCTTTGTGTGGAAAGACAAATTCCAAATTAAGCTCCTGCTTGAGTTCACAGAAAAGAGAAACACGAGCCATTCATTTTACTAAAAAAATAAAAAAAATCCGAAAGGAAATGATTATCTTTATAAACTAAAAAACACCCAATGATTATCCTCACTCAATCCAAATAATAGTTATACCGATGCATATTTACAAGTGCATATATGACAGGACACAAGTATAATTTTGGATTCATGTACTTTATTCTATAAACAGTTATACTGATACGGAAAACAACAAACATGCAAGAATCGGTCTATCTTCTCCATTTCCAAACTCAAGGATCTCAAATTCATACTAAAAGATGACTTTCCATGCTATCATCATCCTCGTTAATTTTTATCAAATTTGAACTTGAACCCTCATATAGCATTGTCTCTTTGGGGGAAAGTCCAAGGTGCTCTTCTTGGGTCTGGTTAATAATGTGCTGTTTTAGGAGCCTCATCAGTGCATTCAACTCCACAAGTACATCTACCATTTTAGGTCTATTTTCCCCTCTCAGGCTTAGGCAATTTAGTGCTATTTGTACGAACACATTTAAATGTCTTACCCCAGCCTCCTTTAACACCGTATGATCGACAACCTCTAAGAATTGATTGCGTTCAACCAATGTAGTAAAGTGAGCGACTAGACTTTTCCAATCCTTTGATGGGCTATGAGATACAGGCATTTCTCTGGTCAGAAGTTCAACTAAAACCACCCCAAAACTGTATACATCACTTTTTTCAGTCAGTACACTTGTCTCGAAGTACTCAGGATCTAGATAGCCTAATGTACCTTGAACTAGAGTTGTCACATGAGTTTGGTTATATGGGACAAGTCTTGATGCCCCAAAATCTGACACCTTTGCCGTGTAGTTCTCGTCTAGAAGAATATTCGATGATTTCACATCCCTAACAGAAGGTTGGTAAATTATAAATTTCTGGTTTAGATCTAGTAATTTGTAGTGAAGTGTTAAGATGATTTTAAAGGTGCACAAATGTGGATAAACATTGGATCTAAAAATTGTAAGCTGCTTTCACTTACCATAATACTCTCAGCTTATTTGGTATAAATAGCGAGTTCCCCTGCCCCCTTTTTTTCCCCCTCTTTTAAATGCATGAAAGAGATTCAAATACCAAGTGTCATTGCACTGGGGTTGTCATAGAGGGAAATTGCATGAATGGATAGGCGAGTAGAAATGATTAGCCTTCAAATAATACATTATATAAAAAAGATAAAGGAGCATTTACCTATGGATGACGGGAAATTTGGTAGCAGAATGGAGATGAGCAAGTGCAGTTGCTGTTTCAACTGCTATCCTCAGTCTGTTCTCCCATGAAATTGACCCCAACCGGTCATTATGCAGATGAAAAAATAGGTTCCCATTTGGTATAAACTCATAAACAAGCAATGGTACCTCTGTCTCTAGGCAACACCCCAAGAGTTTTACAACATTTATATGATCTATCTGGGAGAGTATAACGACCTCATTGATGAATTGTTCGATCTGTGTCTGGTCCACAAATTTTGATTTCTTGATCGCTACGACTGTATGATCTGCCAGTATTCCTTTGTACACAGTGCCATATCCTCCCTTCCCAAGGATACGGTCGTTGCAATAATTATTTGACGCCTTTTGTAACTCTTCTGAGCTGAATATCTTTGCTGGTGCCTTTTGAGAGAAAATTCGTTGCCTTAACATAAAGCCACCATTTTGGAAAAAGTATCTTTGCTTTTGTCTTGCAAGTCTTCGTTTCTTCACAAGCCAATATGTCCAAAGAACAAGTGCGAGCGTAATTAACAACACAAACAGGCCCACACCTACAAAGAACTTGGATTCCATTAGTAATATAGAATTCTCAAACAAAGTGTATGTACTGGTATCGTATTTTATAATAGTATGTAATGTACTTGATCTGTACACTTGCTTAACATGAGTTCGTTAACCTTTTTTCTTTTCCAAAAAGAAAGATTAAAAGATCTTAAAAAAAATACTACTATTAGATTTTTCTTCAAGTACCCTTGCACAAAGAAAACATGAATCAGAGCCAATGAAGTTATGATAATAACAAAGTATTCACGAGAAATTAAAAATAAAGTATTACCTGTTCAGTATCAATGTCAACTACTATGTTGTTACATGATCCAAATTCATGAACTTGATGCTTTCTCTCACTTTCTTGTTTGATTTTTTTTTTTGTTCTGGTTAAGAGACTGTTTCGCTTGTGCAACATTGGACAAGGGAAACTCAAGTGGAGAGCCAATCAACAATTCTATATAATGTTTGGTTTAATATTTGGATTGTAAAAGAGAGCGAAAAAAATTTGTTCTGCTAGGAGTATGAAACTGCAAATTCCCTCAAAGAAGGGAAAAGCATCTTGCTTCTCAATAATTGAACCCTCGTCTCTCCATAAAGAGACAGGGCTCACAGCCTTGTGGTAAGCCCGCAGTTCTAAATTTTCATACTATTTCAATTTGAATGCAAAAAAAAGAGGAAAGTAAAGGAAATAGATGAAAATAACGGTTTCAAAACATAGAACAAAATACCCTCCTAAAATTCTTAACAAAATGCTCTTGTGGGCCCCACATTTCCCTCCTCTTCCCCTCATCCCTCCCTCCCTCCCATTTATTTCTATTTACTCCCCCTTTATTGTTCTAAACTTATACTTTTGTTTTATATATTCAATATTAATATGGTTTCACACTTGACAAAAAATTTATTAGCACTTTGATATTACATAAATAAATATTTTACAAGTTAAAGATTAAACACTTATTTGTCCATAGTTGATTCTAAATAAACTTAAAACAAATTAAAGGTCAATAATTAATTAGTTAAAAAATGACTTTTTTTTGTTAATAATTGAATATGCTTAAACAAATAAGGGTGCTGATGCTTATTATTATTTTGTTTAATTTACTAATTACTTATCTTTATTGAGTTTTGTTGACGAACTTGGTGATAATTGGTACTATGATTGGTGAATAAGTTGATAGAAGTCTCTATGAAAGTCATTTATATAATTATTGAATTATACCATATTTCTTAAGATAGATACATGTAAAAAAATGTTAGATGCTCTGAATATGTCTAAGTACGTAAGAGATATTAATTTTATATGGGTAATATTAAATATATAAAATATAAGTATAAGCTTAAAATAATAAAGAAAAGTAAATAAGGAGGAGTGGAAGGGAGGGAGGGAGGAGGGAAAGAAGAAGAAATATGGGGCCCACAAGGGCATTTTGTTAAAAATTTTGGAAGGAGGGTATTTTGTTCTATGTTTTGAAAAGAAGGGCATTATGTAAATTTTCCTGAAAATAACAATTAGACTTCTTGGTACCTAATTAATTAGTATGTTTTCAATAGAATGTAATGAATTGTTTTTTACCTAAGCCAAGTTCGAGAGGCGCAACGTTCTCGCAGCCTGTTCTATGTAAGGTGCCATCACCGATCATTCCAAATGGGCATGTGCATTTATAACTTCCAATGATATTTTTGCATCTTTTTGGATGAACACAAGGATTATTTGGCCCGTCACACTCATTAATATCTGGAAGCCAATGAAAAAGCATCAAATTAAGTACTATAATAGTGATATAATATCTAGTGAATAGATACTGATGTAATTGACATTACATCACGGGCATCATGGTCCAGAACCCAATCAAACTATAATGAACTTCTATATCAGCATCTTCCTTACTGTTCAATAAATAATTAGTTTAGGCGTCCACAATGCTAGATAACTTGACAGATTCTGGCAGCAATAAATAATTAGTCTAAGTCCAATATTTTAGTTAATTAACTAAAAACTGGTTAGTTTCTGTCAGATCTAACATTTTCACTTTTCTAATTTATGGTCCAAATTTCTATCTATCTTTTTAACTTAATGCATCAAGTTTGTTAAAGTTTTAAAGCGCACCAGGTCATCTGGAAATTCTAAGAACCTCTGTAAGTGAAATATTTGTCTGGATACTACTTCAAGATTATCATGCCAATCTTTGCAAAGATTTTTGTTCCATCCCCTTAAATCTTGCACAGTGTTTTAGAACATGCTAAATATGAAGTGCAGATGCTTCATGCATCATTAAGAACGACTGTGCCAATTTTTGGTATGTTATGATGTAAAAAATAAAAAAAAGTTTAAACATGCTCATCTGCTGAATTTTTCTTTTATCAACTGCTGCCAGCATACCTAGCTAGTAATCAATTGGTACATTTGCATGGAATATCCATACCTTTACATCCTAGTGTGACATACGGATTCCCTTCAAATCCTTCAGAGCAGTTGCATCGGTACCCGATCCCATTGGTTGAGTTGTAGCACTGGCTATTTTCCTTGCACACAGTTTTTCTGTTCTTCACATGACGACAGTCCTGGTTTCCAATAGACCACTCGAGCACAACAGTTCGGTTCTGATTATTCTTATTACTTAACAAATCGTCAGAAGTAAAAACATATTTATCTTCTTCCACTAAAAATGCCTTGTTGCACGTCTTCCATGGCGCATTCCTCACTCCAATTTGTCCCCTTATGCTAGTGAAGTCTGTATGTAGTGTTTTTAGTGCTTTTGGTATGGGTGCTTGGCAACAACCAACACCAGAGCACACACCCTGAACTACTGTGTCTGGTGACACACAAAAGGATGCACAAGCACTGACATAACTACCATTGGCATCTCGGATTATTGCCATGGAATCACATCCGATAGCAGTAAATTTGTTTCTCATGTCGGAGAAGGTGAAGGGAGTTCCTTCCAAGCTAAAATCCTAGTTAATTGTAGTTACTGGTTATTTCTTAAATTGGAAATTGAATCAGTACTAACTTAGATTACGGTGTTAAGCAGTATGACAAATCGCTACCGTACTAATGCCATTATGCATCTGATTTTGATATGCGCATGATTTGTACATAATATTTCAACTAGTGTATCAGTGCAATTATATAGAGACAATTACAATTACTGTTTTAATATCCAATCAATTAAGATCAATCCCCAGGATTAGATTTTGTGTAATAGGAAAGTATAACGGCTAGTAGAATAATTAGGAAATATTATAATGACTAATTAGCCTTTATAACTCACTACCAAGTTCTAAAAAAAAGTCAGCCTTTATCAATTCTTGTAAGCAATGAATGATCAATCAATTAATCAATAGAATTATTTTTCTTTCAATTCAATCTCGAATTATAACAAAGTTCATATAAGTCCCTAAACAAAAGTTAAATACGGTCCAGACATGCACTTTGTGGGAAACATATACTTTGGTCCCATATACTTTTCTGTTTAACTCGATGTATAATTATACCAGGTTAGGAGGGGTGCTCATGGAGCTATTGGTGAAGTTGTTGCCCGGGCAATTCCACGTGACAGTTCTACCAAGGATGGTGATGGTGCCTTCAGGGATAGATATGTCGACAATCTTGTATTGACCGGAGGGGAGAGAAAGCATCAGGGCACTCCCATTGCAGGTAATCCCAAAGGAAGAATTCGAGGACTCTAATGTCAAACTGTAGGGGATGGAGCTGTTGTAAGACATGTTGTAGCAATTCCCCACATGTGCAGATGGGTCTAGCCATTCGCAGGATGAAGGAGCGAGAAGAGCAAGTAGCAAGAGAAGAAGAAGCATTAGAGACTTCTTTTGGGGGGTTTAGTTGCTGTCAATTGGTGACAGAAAGCAGGGGGGCAAGGTTTTTGTAATTAAGCTGATTATAGAGTTTATTTGAAAAGTTAATAAAAACTCAATGGAAGACCGAATATAACGCGCGAGTCAATTTTGATAACTACGTACTAAAGAGAGGTCCTACCAGTAGACGTTCCATTGTCCTTTTGTATGGTTAATTTCCTATTTACCCTTGAAAACTTTTTTGAGTATTCTATATATCCTTCAAATCTTACTTATATATAGCTAATAAATCCTTTAACTCTTGTATATATTTTTTTATATAACCATAAAGTTAATTATTCACTGTCAGAATTTATTGGCCCTCTGATCAAGTGGTTCCGATTAAGCGTACTATATTGATAAAAATTATCAAAATAATAAGTTGCTACAACAGAAACTTTCAAGCAGTGTATAATATAACAACGCTGCGTTGAGAACTTGAGACACTCAACAGTCAATAGAGAAAAATTCCTGCTACATGCTTGTCCTTGGTAATAAAAAGCTGAATGAAACTTCAATCCTTCAATCTGACTCTTGATAATAATCATTTTGATGACATATTGCTTACATAGCATCAAGTTATCATTGGTTTCCTTCTTGCTGATAAACATAATAAGAATGTGAACTTGAATTTCTTTCATGCTGATTAAAAACTTACATGAAAGAATGAAAAATACAAAATTTGTATTGATTTCATGAACATTGAAATCTTTTTTTTTTTTAAGCCTAATACAACTCACACACCCACTATAGTTTCAATCCTAGAAAATAAAATAATAATTACAAATAATCCTTATTACCAATATTTTGGACTAATGCTGCATAAAGATTCTAAGCCTAAAAAAATTCATAACTATACTACTTTTTTCCATGACCTATAACATGGGACCGTGTCCCCAAAGAATTTTTTTTCAGTGCGACAAAAAGATTAAAAATGTCCCCATTAGTAAAGAAAACACCTCCCAATTAATAAAGCCAAAAAAAGAAAAGGCACTAGTAGCCAAATTGGCGATTATAAACCTAATCGTTTTCAATGGTTGGTGGCTACTGTGTTCTCTTTTATAAAGAAAAAGAGGAGCTTGATTGAGCATTGGTGATCAACAAATTGGGGAAACTATAAAATATAGACAGACCAGAATCACATCCAAACCGAAGTGAACCAAATGGAATAACTGATGAATAGGTAAATTAATGAAAAGGCTTTTTATTTACACCATACTGTAGAGCAATAAAAATAATTTACCAAAAAAGAGAGTGAGCAAGGACGCAGGAGGAGAAGACCGACAAAGGCGTAGGAGGAGAAAAACAAGAGGCGAAGCGGGACAAGTAGGGGTGTCAACGGATACGGTAAGGGTCGGGTGGAAGCATTTTCATACCCGTATCCGTTACAAATTGTTCTTACCTATACCCTACCCGTACCCGCTATAAATTATCTTATCCGTACCCTACCCTTACTCGTTATGGTTGTCGGATAACGAAACAGTAGCAGGTAAATAACGGGTAATACTATTATAATAGTTATTTTTATTATTTATTAAATAAAATATTAAAATATATACATTCATTATAGTACTTTATTGGAAAAAAAAATCTTATCATGCTAAGCACAAATAAATCAATTAAAATACTCTTTTCAATGTCTATTAATATATATAATATATATAATTTTTCTTTTATAATTACCCGATCGGGTAATAGGTACGAAATAGGCTTTACCCGTACCCTTACCTGTTTAGATAACGAAAAAAAATATTTATCCATACCTATACCCGATAAGTTTACAGAAAAAAAATCTTATCCGTACCCGTCTTATTGGATACAGTACGGGTCGGTTAAACGGGTAAAAGGGTGCCATTGACACCGCTAGGGACAAGGAGCGCAGAAAAACAAAAGGACCAATCACGTCTTTTGGAAATGACATATTTGATTTTTGTTATTTAGGGGGAATTTCACGTGTACCCCTCAAAAACTTCAAAATTACTTATTCCTCCCTATAAAGTTTGAAATTACGTATTTTCCCTCTCTAAACTTCAAAAAATCACAAATTTATCCATTTTATTGTCTTTTATATTAAAACTCAATACAAATTTATAAATACCCATTTTACCCTTTTATCAAAAGCATATAATCCCATCATATTCAAATTTGAATATGAATGGTTCCTCTACCGTCCAAACTGTTTTTAGATTTGTGCACGCAAGATCAACACGAATCTTGATGCAAAAATACATGCATATTCTTGTGCATGACTTACATCGACCAATCTAGATACTTTAATAAAAAAAATATACTTGAATTTTTTTATTTTAAACTTTAAATTTATAATTCGACATTATAAAAGTCGTCTTCTTCTTCTTCAAAGTCTTTATCCAAACAAGTTGGGGTAGACTAGAAATGAAATCTAACCGGAATCAGCAATACAAGGACTTTCCAAGAGGTCACCCATTCTAGTACTACTCCTGCCAAATTTGTGAGGGTTTCATTTCCATAAAAGAATGTTTTTTTACCACTGGCTTGCCAAGATTATCATGAACCCTTCTCAATTTTCCTGGCTTGAGACAGGCTGTGTAGAAAAAAATTAAATATATATATATTAACTATAAAAATGAAAATTTAGTATATATATATATATATTATCGTACATTAATTAATTAAAAACTTTAACGGTCCGAAATTAATTAGGTGCATCAAATATTACTTAAATTTCATGAAATTTTATTTAAATTTGATATCAAATGGTCAATCCTCATAATAATTACAACATACATTTTTCTCAAGTAAGAAGTTTTAGCAAATAAAAAAGATAAGAATAAGTTTAACAATCTATCATCTTCCGTGTTCATTGATTGTTAACATTTCACGCTCAAGGCTGTACTGTCTGCTACTCTCTGAAACTCCACTGATTGTACTGGTGCTCCCTGCTTCTTCAATCAACCCTTCTTTTTGTTGTATGTTTTCATCATTAAATTTTTTCTTTAAAGGCTTCCTCAATCCTTCTAGCTCCAATGCGACCTCTTGCATAGCCGGACGCTCCTCTCCTTTCGCATTAATACACCTTCTTGCGAGATGCGCCACAAAATGTAGCTCATCAAGCTTAGCCTCCTTTGGGAGACGTGGCTCAATCGCTTGGATTACACGACCCTCATCAACCAATGATGCAAAGTATGTGGCCAGATTACGACATTCCTCTGGCCGAGCAAAAGAGATGGGTTTCTCTCCTGTTAGCAACTCAGCAAGAACAACACCGAAACTATACACATCGCTTTTTTCTGTTAGTTGGCTTGTTTGGAAGTACTCAGGGTCTAAATATCCCAGAGTCCCTTGAACTAGAGTAGTTACATGAGTTTGGTCAAAGGGGACTGATCTGGAAGCACCAAAATCAGATACTTTAGCAGTATAGTTTTCGTCGAGAAGTATGTTGCTAGATTTTATATCTCTGTGTATGACAGGAAAGGAAGCAGCCGAATGCAAATATGCAATTGCACGCGCGGTTTCTCTGGATATTCTTAAGCGATCTTCCCATGGCAAACGATTTTCACTGTGAATGTGCTCAGACAGGGTTCCATTGGATATGAATTCATACACCAATAATGGAACTTGAGTCTCTAAACAACAACCCAGGAGTCTGACAACATTTCTATGATTTATTTGTGATAATATGGTAATCTCATTTACGAACTGCTCTACCTGGTTCTCATCTATGAGTTTAGATTTCTTTATGGCAACCACTTGCTCGTTTGAAAGCACGCCTTTGTAAACAGTGCCGTATCCGCCTTGACCAAGAATTCTGTTTTCACTGTAGTTATCTGTGGCTCTTTGTAGTTCTTTCGCGGTGAATATCTTTGTTGTCGAATCAATACCTTGAGAAGCCAGGTTTTGTTGTAAGAGACAACCTCCATTTTGTCTGAAGAACTCGGATCTCATTTGAACTAACTTTCTTCTTTGTAGTCTTGAAAAAGTATAGAAACTTGCCATCGCCAAGACGAAAACAAGACAGAGACTTATTCCTGCACCACATTACATTTTAATTAAGGCAAGTGGAAAGAATTAAAGGTTCTTATATAGTTATATAGTAATTCAAGAAATTGTATAAATTACCAAACAATGTGGAGAAAACTTTGAATGTCCTTATAAGAATTTAGAAAAAAGTTGGATAATTATAACAAATAAATAAAATTCACCTGGAAGAATGGTCATTGCGATATATAATTTGGATGTGCTATTTGTTTTATTTTATATGCTTTATTTTCCGTTGAAAATACCACCAATTTTATCATTTGTCATGCCACAGTTGTAAATGAAGTTGTTGTTATATCTTGTAATTAAGAACATGTGTGCAGTAATGGTGGATTGTGTTTACTCTTATGGGAATACATTCAACAATAATGATATCACACAGAGACATAGATAGAGAAGATTAATTCAATAATCTTTGATGAGAAAAATGATAATTGTATACCCAAAGTAACATTAAGCGGAGATGCCTTCTTGCTCATCTCGCTGCAACCGCTTCCTTCTTTTTTGCCATCACCAAACATCCCTGAAGGGCAACTACATGTGAAACTGCCTTCTGTGTTGTTACAATGTTCACTACAGGTGTTTAATTCGGGATTCTGACATTCGTTAACATCTACAGAATCCACAAGAGACATACAATAAACCATCAGAGACAAAATAAGCTATTAATTAATATTAATATGATGCTCTTGTAAATCAATTACATTTTTTTTAAGTATGTATACAGTGAGATAAGTTTTGTGGATTTGCATAGTCTACAAACTATTTTTCAAGCTGCTCTTAGATTATTAAATTTGGCATGTGTGTGCTTACCAATGCAACCACCTTGAGCATAAGGATTCCCTTCGTATCCTTTGCTGCAATTGCACAAGTATCCTGCACCGGTTGGTGAATCATAGCATCGGCTGTTTTCCTTGCAAGCAAAAGAATTGACATCTTTCTCGGCTTCCTCACAGGACTTGTCTCCGATCGCCCAATTCAAAACAGCAACATAGTCACTTAAGCTAGTACTAATGTACTCATCAAAGTATGCTGTTTTGAAAGAAAACTCATTGTGTGTTGTAAAGAATGCTGCACTACAATTTTTGAGTCGATCGACTCCCGTGTTTTGAACTTTATAAATATTCAGTTGAAAGCTTTTTAGGTCTCCTGGTCCTGGTAATGGCATCTGACAACACCCAAGACCAGAGCAAGATCCATCAATTCTGCTGCTAGAATTGCTACAAAATGCCACGCAACCACCACTTACGAAGGTCTTACCACCACCATTACTAACTTCAGCAACACCTTCTATCATTACAACATCGTCACACCCTATCACAACCAAAGTTGTGTCATTTTTCGACAGTGTAAATGGAGTTCCAGTTAGATTTAGCAACCCAGTTCTACGGGTAAGCTTTTCATCTCCACACTTTTGGTAGATTGGTCCAGTGAATATTCTCACTTGACCCTGCAAAGAAATGTTTTGAATGAGATATTTACCAGTAGGTAACTCAAGCGAGGGATTTAGATTGCCTTGCATCAAATTCCCAAAAGGCTTATGATTAGTGCTATTTCCTGTTGGTGTGCTTGTGCAAACAACCTCAAAACCGTTTAACGCAACACCCAGTGCTCCAAAGGGGTATGGAACTGAGTTGCAATCTGAAGTGTTACCTGTTTCACCTCCGTCATGTGCCACAGAATTTAGTGGTAAAGATACAGAGGTGAGACATAGTGATAGAAAAATGGAAATCCAGAGGGGGTAAAGATACATAGTTGTCTTACTAAGCTAGATTACTACTGCATATGTTTCAAGTGCTCTGTAGTCTCTGAGATGTATTTCATTTCTCATCAATCACAGTTCTAGGAAATTAGTTTGAGACCAGTAGTGATCTTCTGCATCATTTTTCGTGAACCAAAACCTGTAGCAAGTTGTTGCTTTTACTCGGTCTCATTGTCCTTTGAGCTTTACACTCGATCTGTTCTATATTTTGGAACTTGTAGAGTGCCTCAAAAAGCCAAAATCTTGCAAAGACTTGGAGTCGTTCTGGTCCTACGTACTAGTCAAACATACCATTGTGTGGACAATTTAAGAAATAATTATCCAAAGTAGAACTATGGCGCTATTAAGTTCACCAAAGCTCTTTGCAAACTCAACTCTAAAATCTATTGGATTGACTTCAAATGATAAATTCAAACTGTTAAAATCATTATACCTTTCGAATGATGTGTCTACATTCAAAATTTTTATAATTTTGAATTAATTATGTATAGAGTTAAGTGGTCAAATTTTTTTCAAAAAATAAATGCATTAAAATTAATTTATAAACCTTCTATTTTAGACCACTTGACTTAATACTAAATTAGTTCGGAAGTTTAAAATTTTTACATGTAGATGCATCACACATAAGGTAGAAGGGCTTCACGGTTGGTAGATTGATCTTCTGCATCATTTTTCGTGAATCAAAACATGTAGCAAGCTGTTGCTTTTACTCGGTCTCATGTCCTTCGAACTTTACACTCGATCTGTTCTATATTTTGGTACTTGTAGAGTGCCTCAAAAAGTCAAAATCTTGCAAAGACTTGGAGTCATCGTTCTGGTACTACTAATCAACAAAACATATCATTGTCAACACAATTTAAGTAATAATTGTACTTATATGCTAACGTCAACATCCTGCTTTTTTTTATTTTTTATTCTCAAGCATTATAGAAAAAGTGAAAGTTAAAGAGTAACTTATATTTCTTATAACAGTGAAAGAATTACTTTTTTATTTGTAAACTTTATATATTTTATTTCACTTCCAAACATTGCCTAACATATAACACTAGAAAAATATTTTATTTGGAGTAATTTTGCTTAAATCCAATTTTTATAGTGTATTCAGTTGATATCTTTAGCATTGTTTAAATTGAAAAATAGTTAAATTTTAGATGTGTTCGTTATTTGAGTAAGACATGTATAAAATTTCTGTTGATTTGAAAATTAGCGATATTTTGACAAATGATCATGATCAAAGAAATTCAAAGTTGAGACATATCATGTCTAAATGATGGAGAACAAATCAAATTTTATAATTTAAATAATAATTGCTAAATATGAAATGGACATACAAAAGTATGAATTTCGTAGAATTATATATATTTTTTTTAAAAAGAAACGCTTTTAAAAACGCTACACACACTGTTTGCAGAGCTTCTTTTCTTGTATTATTAAAACTAGTGAAGTTAGAATGTGAAAGTTGTTGTTGAAAGGGATTGGGATGATTCATGATAGTTAGGTCTCTGTTCTTGATGTCCAAATTTTACATGCAAGTACTTTTATGACTTCTCTGTTCTTGATGATTCAGAAATTGTTTTCTTGTTTTCTTGAGAACAAATCTAATTTCATTCTCCAAATTTTACAAGCAAGTACTTTTATTACTTCTCTGTTCTTGATGTTTCACACGTTCCTAATTTTATTAACCTACTGAAATTGATATCCCTATTATTCCCTCCAACTTTTTGGCTTGAATTTCTAATCCATAAATATTAACTAATCCAACCACACCTTCAGATTTTACTATATACCTTCTTCTTCCTTGCCATTCATTTTTCTTTTTCCTTTGTTTTTGGTGGACTCTTCCCTTTTTCTGAAGAAGATATGGAATAAAAAAACAACGTCACCTCACCTTTGGCAAGATGTGCCATGTTGGTTTGGATGCTCTCGGAATTTTTATAAAACTCTACACTAGACAAGCTCTCACTTGTTTAACGATAGAGAGGGAAACTAGAGGTGTAAAGTGGAAACGGATTGGATATTATTGGTTTGAATTCGAATTCATATTTAAAAAGTATGAATATCTGATATTTGAATATCTGTATGTATATGGATACATATATAATTTTTATTTTAATTATTTGTATTCAAATAGTAAATGTATATCATATAGTTTAATTATATTCTGAAAAAATTATGTTAATTTTATAAATATAATATTATAATTATGAACTTTGGTATATTATAATAATATTTATATATTTTTAATAAATAATAGTATAGAAAAATATATATTCAATATGTATTTGTGTAATATTTAATCAGTATCTATATTTGAAAAATAAATAAATAGAAATATAGTTTTATCACTGTCCAATCCGTATCTGATCCGTTTGCACATCCAATGAAACCAAATTGCCCAACAATAAAAAAGGAAAAAGAAAGAAAAAGTAGGGAATATTAGCTGGAGCCAACAAGTCAAGTCAAAGTCTCTTGGAGTCCGGATTCTCTATTTCAATTTCTCTATTGTATTTCGTAACAAATTATTAGCAACGGAATACGAGGTTTTATTAACAAATATAATGAGTTTTATTTTGTGGTAATCTAACAATGACTATAAAAATATTACAAAAATATTGGCAAATGATCATATACAATTAATATACTTACAAAATCTAATTTCACAACTTTTTGTTACTTTTATTTGCCTTTTCCGTTTAAATAATAGCCTCGAGAATTATAAGCATTCTGTACTTCAATAACATGATATTATAAAAATAACAATTTGATAAATAGATAATTCTTGTATGAGCAACCCCATGCTTAATCATGAATCATATCATCTCATGGAGAATAAAAATTGTGGACCTAAAACGAAGAGAACTAACATGTAAATGAAAAATCTGATAGGTCTAGATGTGAAAAGAAGTGAGGCTAAACAATTGAACTTTGCCCTTTTGTAGTATTAGATTTTTTTTTTTTTTTTAATAAAGTTAGAATAAGTCATCCAACTAATTTAATAATTATATGGAATCTCTCATTATAATTTCAAACACCTAAATTTCTTATGCAGAGAACATTATCTTTGTCACTAAAAATCAAGAGTTTCAAATTTTCATAATATTATAATATGATAAATTTATCATCTTTAAATAAATTAATCACACCATTTAGATTGGCGAACTCGTACTTAAATTTGTCTGGTGGTCGGGTCTTGGCTTTTTTTTCCCGACTGTATGCAAGTATCATTTGTCTCCGTTTCGTTGACACAATCCTCACTAGTTCGTATGTAATAACAACATTTAATTCATTGTAGATTTGTAGTTGATCTGACAAGTTTAAATTTATGATATCACAATATCCAATATATCTAGTTCATTTCTGGAGAGTTGAGGCCTTAATTGTATTTCGGCCCAATCAACCCAAGTTGAGGCAGAGCAATATGGCCTCGCACGGCATTATATATATTTGTTGTTGTGAATTCGGTTATATGATACTAACTTTCAAATTTATTGGATAGAGTTCAAACGATTAATTCGAACTGCTAAAACTAATTTATTTTATAAGCGATGCGTGTAAATGTAAAAAAAATATTTTTTTCAAGTTATTATAGTATCAAGTCAAGCAGTGAAAAATGTTAGAAAATGAATTCATTAAAATTAACTTAAAAATTCTCACATTTGACAGTTTAATCACATTTGACAGTTTAACTTGATGCTAAATAAATTCGACAAATTATAAATTTTGCATGTAAATACACAACTTATGAAGTATGTCAGTTTGAATAGTTTGGATTCACCGTTTGAAGTTGATTCGATAGATTTTGGAGTTAGTATTATATAGAGTGAAATAATACTGATGTCATACTAATCAGATTCTTTGTTGGTAAGGACTAAGGAAACATAAACCTGGCTATTGTGCTAAATAGGTTTGGAGTCGCAGTTGGGTTAGACTTGGTATCATACTAATAACCAATTGAATCAGGAAAACAATCAATTGCATTTTTCATTCAAACTAAACACCATTTCATGTAATTAGATTTATAATTCTAATTAAAACCCATTTAACTTATAGTTTAAAAATTAAAATTATCACTCTGTTAAAACCCATTCAAAATAAACAAGAATTTCATATTCACAGAGAACCGGAGATTTGGTTCCCAGTAAAAACTTGAAAAAGATTTGGTATTGCGTGACAGCTTAACAGTTTACTCACAATTTGTTTGTCTACGAATTTTTTTGAGTAGAGGTTGGAGATCAAGCCACCCAACTATTTAATATTCATATTATTACAATAAAGAATTTTCTCCATCTTGACTTCAAACTCATTACTTCTTATATAGAAGCCATGTGCCTTAACCATTAGAATCATTAGATGAAAAGTTAGTTCTCGTTTGTCTATGAATTAGAGCAAATTTGCTCTGACTTTAAGATTTCCTAGTCAATGGTCTTAGCCTAACTCACAACTTTTTCCACGCGGAATTGGACTATTTAATTATAGAGAGGGAAAGCTTTAAGTGCTCAACTTTAGAACCACCGACCACCAACAAAAGTCTTCTTTTGTAGAGAAAAAAAACCCATCATTTGTTATTTGCAAATAAAAATTGAATAATAAATACTTAAGTCTATCACAGTAATTGGTAAGCTTAATCTAAAATATATTTCATTGAATTCAAATGTTGAATTAAAACAGTTAAAACCTATCAATCAATTGCCACAGTAGAGGATCTCATGGAGCAAATAAGGGTAGCACAATTGGCTAGGAAAAAGTCCTAGAATTGTTGTACCCAAAAGTCGAGAGTTCGATTTACCCTCACGACTTCGCAGCCTCTGTGAAGGTTTCAAAAAAAAAAAATGACAATTAATGCTTGAGATGTAATATGCTAGAGATACAGGGTCTGATTTGCAAATTGTCTGATCACTTATCTGACAACCTGCGCTTTTGTATTTTCCTTGTTTTTCTTCTTTTCTTTAGCACTTGCTATCTTTAGTCCGAATCTACTGTAATTCAAGACCAATTAATGGTGATTCTGAAATTCCTACAATTCAAATTTAGTTGTTAAATTGTTTCGAAATGCGTGCATGGAAAAACCAATTGTTTCGAGATGGATTTTCAAAAAAAAAAATTTGAGAAAAAATAAAGATCATGCCATCATTTGATTATATTAAATGATGAGTTACATGGAGTTTGTAACTACAATATGAAAAATCAAAATGCTCAAAACATTTGACCTATAAAAATAAAATTAAAAGAAAAGATGATCATGAAAAAAAATGAAAATATGCTAGAAAGAGAAAATAATGTATGAACTCCGTGGTGCATGCATTGAGGTATATCTCCATTGTGTAATCACTTGATTCGCTAGTTCTTCAATTTCCTTCGTAATTTTCTTGGAGATTCTGCAACACCTTTCTCTCCATATCACAAACTGTGTGATCAACAAGATTGCCCTTGCTTCTTTCTCATATGTGGGACTAGTTAGCATGGCAACAGCATCTTCATTAACATGGTATGAAATTGTCAGCATCCTTATTTCAAGACGTGTCACAATCATCCTGTATAAGTCTTTTGTGACAGTACACTGATTAAAGAGATGATGTGTTGACTCCATGTTATTCTCGGAAAAAAATTGCTAGCTAGATTAGAGATTACAAGAATTTCAGAGTACTATATATTGGATTGGGATTGCAACAGATTTATTTTCTGCTATCTTAATTTATTTTCTTTTGAGAGACAAATTCATTATCACGAGCCGCATTGTATTTTCTTTTCTTTCGTTACAAACCCTAAGAGCTCAACTCTTATTTTTCCTCAAAGAAAAAAAATTAGTCTAAATTAGAACTGGAACTGATATTGTAATGGGTAGGATATGAGTTTGATTTAATTATCTGATCCATAACCGAACTAGACCCGATACCCGTATAAATACCCAATAAATGATAATACCATTCTTTATAATTATTTAATATAAAAATCAAGAATATAAATAGTGATTATTGAGTCCTCACGGAAATGCTAAATAAAAAACTATTTCAAATAGCGTAGCTATAGCGAAAGCTACCTTACATAATGTTTTTTGTTTAAAAAATTGTGATTATATTTCTACTAATTATCTACATTATCTAAAGTCTCATATAGCAATAAGTAATGCAAAATTGATTAAGAAATTAGAATATTCATATTGCACCAGTACAAAGTCTAAATAGCTATTCAAAATATCTCTAATAATATCATAAACTATCTATCTTTTTCTATTCAAAATAACATAAACTATATATCTTTTTTTTATTAAAAAAAACTAAGCATAATGGCATAAACTATCTATATTTTCTATTTAAAATCAAAAGCAATCAGGACCTTGAAAAAAATTATTCCTTTAAAATTTTTTAGTTTGGACTGTTAAATAAAAGCCTATATAGCATAGTGTGTAGCGTGTAGCGCAAATAGCGGACCGTTATTACTGCTATAGCGGTCGTAGCTGAAATATCACACTTTTATCTCATAACTTAGCGTTTAAGGTCTGAAAATGCTATAGCGTGCTATTTAGAGCACGGATGAAAACATAAATTAATAATTATGAAAAGGAGCTTTCACGTGAAAGAAAGGCAGAACTTGTAAACTAACCATTGTGAATCCCATTTACCCCACAACATTTCAATCTTGTCTTTTCCTAGTAATACAAACAATGAATATCGAAATCAAGCAATCTCTAAAAAAAATAACAATCATTTGTAGTATTTTTAAGAAACAAATCATAATATATATATATATATATATATATCATATTCAGAATATATAATAATTAATTCATTTTATATTAATATATCATTCATGAATTTTTGGACTCATGCATAAAAAAAAAAATCACCATCTCCAATATTTTATTTTCTAAAAATTATATATCTCTTTCAATATTTTGCTTTTCAAAAGTTTATTTCTCTCCGGAAGCTGAATTCAAAACCTATTAACAAAAAACCAAAAAACATTCCAATAATTTTTATTACACCATTAATACTCCAAACAATCAACAATCAATACCTAAAATTTAACATAATAAATATCAAAGTTTATAATATAATTTAAACAAATACATATTAGATATTAATATTTACAGGTAAAGATATGAAACGAATACATATTAAAAAATATATAAATTTTATTATAAAATATCAAAGTTCATAATATTTATCTTATTATATTTATAAAATTAACATAGTTTTTTTTTCAGAATATAATGAAACTATATGATATACATTTACTATTTTAATACAAATAATTAAAATTTAAAATTATATATATATTCGTATCCATACAGATATTTAAATATTAGATATTTATACTTAATTTTTATATACATATTCAAAGATATTTATATAATTTTTATATACATATTCAAATTCAGATGGATAATATCCGTTTTCACTTTGCACCTCTAGTTCCCCCTCTCTATCGTCAAACAAGTGGGAGAGTTTGTCTAGTGTAAAGTTTTATAAAAATTCCGAGAGCATCCAAACCAAGTTGACACATCTTGCCAAAGGTGAGGTGACGTTGTTTTTTTTTGGTGTCTACTTCTTGTGGTTTTAAGTGGACAGAAATGCTACATTTTTTAACTTAATTTTCTCTGGTCAAAGAGCGCGCGTTCACCAGTAGTGATTCCATACCTTCTTTAGACACTACTAGAATTCGCACTTTTTCTGTGGATCAAATTATGGTTTTTTCCGTCGGCGTACCCTTGGAACAAGCCCTGAAATCGTCATTTCTGTGAGTCACCCTCAGAAATACTACCGTCAGTAATAGCCTCGATGGAAAACCATTTTCCCTGACTTTTTCCATCGGCTATCCTTGGAAAAACTATTTTCTGACTTTTTCCGTGAGCTTACCCTCAGAAGTACTACCGTCAGAAATACTTTGACATCCGGCCCATGAGCTCATTATTTCCAAGGGCAATGTGTATGGGTCCCACTGTATTATTTCTGAGGGTAGCACATGTGGGACCAACCCTAGTATTTCCAAGGGCACGATATGTGGGACCCAACATGTTATTTCCAAGGGCAGCGTGTGTGGGTCCCACAGTAGTATTTCAAAGAGCAGCGTCTGTGGTCCCACCGTAGTATTTCCAAGGGCATCGTGTGTGGGACCCACCGTAGCATTTCCAAGGGTAGTGTGTGTCGCATTTCCAAGAGCAAATTGTATTCTTTTTCCGTGAACATACCCACGGAAATAACTTGAATGACATTAGACATTTATGCTCTCATCTACAATCTTGCTGTACCAATCAGGTACAATCCTCCAGGTACCAACCGGGTACTATATTACATTCCCCACTAATACCCATTGAAACATATAAACAGAAACACATTTTTAATGAGATATAAAACATTTTACATTTAATAAGCATTAACATAACATATATAGTGTTCATACATTGAAAGGAATGCACTTGCATTTCAAACTATACCAAAATATGCACACCAGTTAACCAAAATATACCATATTGCCGTTGTAACCATATACAAAATGAAAGATCCCTAATTACCCAAAATTCACAAGATAACTTACCCCGAGTTTGTTCATTTGTTAGAACTGCTATTCTAATAATAAGCCCTAAAAGTTGCACTCTTTATGCACTACAAGGGATGGTTCCCATTGTAGGCACAATGCCCGTGCCATTGGCCCATTGCAGCTTCATTTGTGTGTACGTCATCTAATCCTACATTAGCTTGACTTAAGAGTGCTTGGAATCCAAGATTTTGCTGTATAGTAGAATCATTACCCTATATATCACATGGAAAAGAAACAACATGTTGGTGAATTATTTTACCTCCCCCCCTCAAAATTTAGAATTTTGCACTATGAGCATTCAGAATTACGTAGAAGTTATTTTGAACTCCTTACCTGGGAATTCTGCATCTGTGAAGCTACTGCTTGAGTTGGTTGAGAAAAAAGAGCTTGACCCTAAGCATTGAATTTGCAAGCACAAGTGTTGTATTTTAGAGATGACAAAATCAGATATAATTTGTAATAATTAATTGAGTTCCTCAAGTTAAAATAGCACCTGGAAATTAGGTAAATTCCCAAAAAAACCTTGATGAGTTCCGAACTGTTTCCTTGACCCTAAGTTGAACAATGTCAAAGATCTAATTTTAGGCAATACAAATTTTATGAACTTAACAATTCCATCGAAACCGTCTTAATAATTAAGACAACAGCTTTTGCTATGACTAAATTATTTTACATACCCCCTCATAACTCAGAATTTTGCACTATGAGCATTGGAATCACTCTAATCACTCTAAATAAAGAGATTTATGTAGAAGTTATGCTGAACTCTTTACCTGGGAGTTGGCATTCTACATATGTGATGCTACTTCCTGAGTTGGTTGAGGAAAAGGAGTTTGACCCTAAGCATTGAATATGCAAGCACAAGTGTTATATTTTTGAGATAACAAAATCATATTTAATTTGTAACAATTAATTGATTTTCTTAAATTAACAATTTCATCGAAACTGTCTTAATAATAAAGGTAACAGCTACAGTAGCAACAAAGCTGCACCAAACCATCGAGAGTTGCCCTTGGATGGTCTTAATTACATCAAACAAATTAAAATCAAATTGGCCTTAATTACAATAACAACAGAGTTGCTCTCAACTATTAAAATCGGTCATCACATCAAACAAATTTTAAAATGTAATCCAATTGAATCATCTAATATCTGAATTATCTAATAGCAACGGGCCTTGCATATGACTATACCTTAATGAGCGGGTCAGTTGAATCATCTAACATCTGAATATAATCCAATTGGGTGGCCAAGTCAGTGCACAAGCCGCTCTTATAGAAAGATGATATACCTATATATTACAAAAAGGCCCACAAATTAATTAAACTCAAATCTCGGACAAGATATGTAGTGGGAACCAATTAGTTACATATAGAACAAATATTTAGGCTAGCTCATTAAATGCCATCTGGAGAATTCATGAAATTGAGCTAATTGTTTTGAATTGATTAATTACAAGATAAAACAAGAGGCAAAAATGCCCACAAAATAAGTAACTAAATAATCAGGAATTTCATGAATTTCTATTACTTAGCGAGATGAGGTCTGAGCATGGCCATTATCTATTTTAATCAACTCGTAAATAATCTATTTTATCAATAATCTAATGTTCTAATTAGTTTTTGGAACTTGAAAATAATATATTTGGCTTAATGTTGTGGAACAATTAAATGCTTTCTTGCTATTTGATGAAATGCCTAAACCAAAATGGTTCAAAATTGTCATGCTTTCAAGCAAATACCCACGTTCAAAAATTCAGCAAACCAAAACATCAAGATGCCGCATGTACCAAGTCTGGTATTAGTCTAATCAGCAAACCAAAAATTGTCATTCTCTCTAGCAAATGCCTAACCAGATCTGGTATTAATATAATGAACTAACAAAGATGCCACATGTACAAATATGAATTTATCTATACCAAGTTATAAACAAATCTCTCTATAATATGCATATTTCTAGAGAAGAAGTACTAACTACATCAAGGATCACTATACCTGTACCCAAGAAAAATTTGTGTGCTTGTATTTGATGCTGCAACAAATACAAATCATAAACAGTTAGCTTGATACATTGTGATCAGAAGTAGGTGGAAAGATCTTACTTAGGCATTTTACCAAACATTTAGTAGGCATCACCGTTCTGTAATACATCCCACAAAAGGATGAGAATCAATTTTGACAATATATAGCTTAACAACCAAAGTTATGCACTACAAGAGATGGTTTCCACAAAAGATTGAGGTGATAAAAAATAGTTTAGTACAAAAATTATGTCAGCTCCGTCTGCTCCGAGTTGGATCTAACTGGCTAGTGTGGAGGGAGAATATGAACCAAGCTTGAAGTCTGAGCCGAGTTTCTCCATTTTTAGCTGAAATTGACCCAAATATTGCCGAATCAGAAACCAAATTTCAGCTTAAGCCCTTGGTAGATCGATCTTAAACCCAAATTTCACCCTCTAAGATATGAATAAATCAAAGTAGAGAACAAAATTAAGATAAACAAAACAAAGAGTATTGTTCGTTGCACAGCTAACTAAGAGAAATCAAAATATGAGCGGGTTTGGGAGGATCGGATCTGAGAGGAGAAGAAAGGAAGCGAGACAAGGTTGAGCGGGGAGATTTGAGAGTGAGGGTTTTGGGTTCTTTGCTGGAGAAGGAACTGAAATTTTCTAAAAGTGGGGTAGGGAATTAGTGAAAATTTGAGAGGGAATTGAAGGAGGGAAGCCAAAAATTTAGGGTTTTGGCGCTCAAACTTGGTTTTTTACGGAGTGTACATGGAGGAGGGGAGTATGGAGAAATCTCGTTAAGTCCAGACTCCAGAGAGTAAATAATATCAACAAGTTTGTATTGCATATACTGGGACAATTCATAAACCCTGAGGTAATATAATTTTTGTGTTTAGATTGAAGCCGTCTGATCACCATTATGCACGACTATTAAAGGATCATACGCATCACTTAGATCAGATCTAAACATAAATATTATGTTACCTCAGAGAATATGGACTCCCTACCTATAATATCACATTTAAGATATCAGGACCATTCATTACCTATCGGACGGCTCAAAACTTGATATTTACTAAATAGATAATACATGTACAACAAATAATATGAAATTTTTTTCCAAAAAAACAAAATTAATTATTTACATCTTCTATGGCCAAATCATGCTTTTAATTGTCCATTTTATAGACTTTTATCATTATTTTCCCCTTCAGATTTAACAACTATCTACGAACCGTTCATTTTCACATGAGCAATCAACAGTCGATTTGTAATGAAATTATTCTATAATTGTTTTAAAATGATCAAGGAAAAATATTGAACTTAACCAATCTAAAAATTCTGAAGTTTTATTATGTCTGAGTTTCGATCCAACGTGAAGTGTTCATAACCCTTAGGTGTTTCGATATTCTGTCGACTTAATGGATAGATAAATAAAAATAAAATTTCATCAAAATTTGCTGCAGGAATATATATTCAGTGCTCTTTAATTTCAACGGTTCCGATTAACCAACGGACGATGTGTTCATGTGCGCCTTCATTAACTCCCAAAACAAGAGTATATGTTTCATAGAACACAAACTCTTGCTTTGTGAGTTAATGAAGGTGCACGTAAACAAGTCATCCGTTGGTCGATCGGAACCATTGAAATTAAATAGCAGTGCATATATATTCCTGCAACAAATTTTGATGAAATTTTATTTTTATTTATCTATCTATCAAGTGGATAGAATATTGAAACATCGAAGGGCTATGAACATTTATAAATCTGAACCGTTCGATTAAAAATGTGGCATCCTGATTATCAATGGACGTCTCCATTTAACAATCCTAGTCATATTTTTTATGTGGATCTATTAAGTGACAGTTGGGACCCAATTTTTAGTCTAAGAGGACTCCAAATATCTTCCCTGTCATACTTAGGTTTATTTTCATTTCTCCCTCCAAACTTTGCATTTCATTGCCCTTTCTACTGTCTCTGGCAAGCATGCCCCACCCTCAAAAATTTCATTCGCTAGTTGCATCCAAAATTCATCTCTTCTTTCCCCCCTTTTCAATTCTCTCCAAAACAAATTTGTTTCCCTCTAAAACCCCCAAATAGCAGAACCATCCAGTGTCACAGTTTTTTTTATTCACTATCTCTCTCACTGCCCCTCTCTCTCTTCGACTCTTCCCCTCTTTCTCTCCACCACTTCAGATTTGATCGACCACAGCCGCAATTGAATAAACCACCGCTCCCAAGGTTGAAATGGGCGGATCAAACTCACAATCGAGTCTGTCAATGGCAAGGTTTATTTTTTTAGTTTTTTTCAACTGTATACTGGTGTTTGATTATGTGCACACAAGATGTTTGATGAAATGACATAAGTGCACAAGTTTTTAGTAAACTGATAATTATTGTGTGCTTGATCAATGTTTGTGCAAAATATTCAAACCTCCTCTTTCAACCAAGTCGGCTCTCTTTCTCGGTCCGCCTCCGCAACCGCCGGTCTCTTCTCTACCGCCTTTTGCTACCCTCAACCGACTTCTACTCCAAACCTTTTCCTTTTATTCTCTCTATTTTTTTAAAAAGTTCGGTTTGATTTGGGTGAAAATTGTGGGTTAAAGATTGTTTTTGTTGATTGATATACCATAACAGAGTTCCAAGGTCTCTTCTCTACCGCCTTTCACACCATTCGATTCTTCACTATTTGTGCTCAATAGACTCTTGAATTAAAAGTCAAGATTAACTTGTATAGTTTGGTCAATAGAGATACTAACCAGCATGTTCAATTTGTTCTCATATAGTTTTGAAATGATAAAATTGGACATAATTATGTATTCTAGAATGTCTTGTTTAAATTTTTGAATAAGGATGACATCATGATCTATAATCTTGTATTCACCAAAGTAGAATATTGGAATACTTTGTTTACCTTCTATTGTTTGATCTCTTCCTTGAAGTTTGAATCTTTAAGTGCATTGTGTCAAAAATTTAAGTATGGCTTGATCGATCTAGAAGATTAGAAATGAAATGGTTTATGATAACAAGCCCCAAGCCTTTGCTACTTGCCAACAATACTTCTAAAAAATCGAGGAGGCAGCTCAATTGGGGCTACTATGCAGGTCAGCAGCTCAAATTGGAAGCCAAAATCAGCTATTGCAATAGCAAGGTGAGAAAGGGACCACTTACAAGGCAGTTGGTGAAGGTGGGTTCAGTTGAAGTGGTTTAAAGCAATAGAAAGTAACTCAAAAACATATAGTAAAACAATCAAATTATTCATGTTTTCAAATGATATTGTTAATGTTAAATTTTATGAAGGGCAATTTACAAAAACTCACTACTAGAATTTCAACTTTTTCCAAGGGGAGCATACTCTATTTCTAAGGGGAGGAAGGCCCTTGGAAATAAAATCGGGTTTGCTGACACATCAACAATTTCCAACGGTATTCTCATGGAAATATCACCGCATGAAAATGTACACTGTCTCCCCTTGGAAATGGCTATTATCCACCCTTGGAAAAAACTTTTGTAGACAGAATACTATATTTTATTGACAGCCCTTGGAAATACCTAACCCCCAGCGCATGGAAATAATGTGGAAGCTGTGAGACATAATATTTCCATGAGACTACTCATGGAAATGTTTTGTTATGTCTGTTAATATTATTTTATTGTGAGGCTCATGGAAATGGTGGAGCACGTTGCTGTTGGAAATGTTTTGGTATGTCTGTTTATATTATTTTATAGAGATGCTCATGGAAATGCTAAACACAATGCCCTTGAAAATGTTTTATTGATTCAATCATATTATTTTATAGTTAGACACTTTTTTCATGAGACTACCGTTGGAAAAACTTAGTTCCTGGAAACATATTTGTTTCTGTTTATTTGAGATGCCCCTTTAAATTTTCAACAAAAGAAAATCACAGAAGTAAGCAACCAGTATTTAATTGAGATATTTTAAATGAAACTTCATACAATTGAAAACATGAAATTTAGGTTCTTACCAATAACAAAACATATTTCTATTTAATTTAGATACACAATTAAGGTGACAAATACTCGCAATACATAATCTCTCTTTGAATGCAAGCAACACAAAATTAAGGTGATACCTGTTACAAAAAAAGAAAGAGAGAACAATATTATAGAGGCATTTGACCAAAATAAAGCAAGTCGGATTAGTAAAATGTATAGTAAATTGAAATGAAAAACCTAATTAACACATTTGTATGTTGATTTACCAATTAATACTCTTCATCCGGATCATCGGAGTGTAAGCCATCTTCTTCGTCATCTTGCTCCATGTAATCATATTGCTCTATGTCATCCACATTCTCACCCTCTTCCATGTTGTTTTCATCCCTTGCCAAACTCGGTGGTTCATTCGATGTTGGCGGTGGAAGGTTCATCTCATCAGTCACTAGCTCGAATTCGTCTTCTCGAATGACCATACCCTCCCAATCAATGTCTTCTCCAATTGTTGGTTCAATCGGATTATCCGGTCTTTCGTCTTGGTAAAATTCAATGTTTGTATCATCTCCCTTGGAACAAAATCTCGACTTCGGGCTTGTTTTCATTGCCACCCACCATTGGCGTCTTTCGGCCTTTTGCAATGGATAAGGTAGGTAGCATACTTGTGTTGCTTGAGCCGCCAATACAAACGGCTCGTAATTTCCAAGGCGAGAAGTATGCTTAACCTCAACAATACCATGTTTGCGGTCCACCTTGACACCGTTTATTATATCAAACCAATCACACTTAAAGAGAAGTACCGTGTGGGCATCATATTGTAGCTCAATGATCTCTTGTAGGATTCCATAGTAATTGATTTGTGTGTTGTTTGCATCCCACTCTCCTTTAATGCAAACCCCACTACTTTTAGATGACATGGTTTGGCCATACTTTTTTTGTGTGAAACTGATACCCGTTGACTTCGCACCCCTCATAAAAGTAAGCTTTTTTGGTAGGCATGATTCCCACCATTCTTATGTAGTAATCGTCTTCATCACAAGAATTTATTACCTTTTTACGTAACCAAGTTGCGAAACCCTCTTGACGAATTTTTGGGAGATGTAACGAGCTTGCGGCTACTCCGTTGTTGAGCATGCATGTATCAAACTCTCTGCATATTAATTGTAATAGGTCATTAACTTATATTTTGATTGGATTTACTAGGAATTTTGAAATACAAAAAGAAAATTTATAGGATTATACCCCATGTACTTCTCACATATCTCCGGACAATTGAGGATAACATAAGCGTGTGCAGCATTAAAATCGGATTGAGAGAGAGGCATTCCTGTTTTCTTGCCAATGAGACGGTTCGGAGTATCGAATATTGAAAGTTTTACCGCCGAACGGTTACTTGTTTCCACTCCTTGGCCAATATTTGATTTTTCGGCAAAGTAATATTTAGCAAATGTACCAATTTCCTTAGCAATTGTAGCCTCTACGATCGAACCCTCAACACGTGCCTTATTTGTGACTCTCATCCTTTGTTCTTTGTTACGTCTGTAAATGCTACAAACGGTTAATTGACTTGGGCCTTCATAAAACATTATGGTATAGCAATAGAAGTTATATACTAAGATTAGTGATTCTTTATGTAAATTAAGAAGAAATTCAAAACGAAAACAAACCTTTCACATGGAAACATCCATCGGGATGCAACCGGCCCACCCATTCTAGCCTCGTATGCTACATGCAACGCAAGATGCTCCATTGAATTGAAGAAACCCGGCGGAAATATTTTTTCCGCCTTGCACATTGTGACAACAAAATCAGCTTCCAATTTTGCAAGACGGTTTGGATCAACTTCTTTTGCACAAATCTCTCTAAAGAACGCCGAAATCTCACATAAAACATCCCATACCGCATCCGGGACAAAGTCTCGAAAAGCAACGGGTAGGAGGCGCTCCATGAACACATGTAGATCATGACTTTTTAGTCCGTAAAGGTGGATGTGGTAAGGTTAACCAACCTTGACCAATTGGATGCGTAGCCATCTGGAAATTTTACTACATCATTGAGCCATGTTAGAACAATCATCTTGTCCTCAGAAGAGAGTGCAAAGGGGGCCTTTGGTTTTTTCATTTTTCCCGGGTTGTTGTCTACTGGAATTAGGTGCTGGATAGGACGGTCACAATAAAGAGCCAAATCTTTCCTTGCTTTTTCATTATCCTTGGTTTTACCACCTATGCTTAAAAGCGTGTATAGCACATTTTCTATGAAATTTTTTTCCAAATGCATCATATCTAAATTGTGTTGCAACAAATTATTTTTCCAATACGGTAAACTCCAGAAGATACTCTTCTTTTGCCAACGATGAGTAATGCCATAACCCGAAATTTGTTTCAATTTTCCTTGCTTACCCCATTTAATATCCGGGATCAAACTCACTATGTCTAGTAGCTGCTCTCCCGTCAATCTCGGTGGTGGCGGATCATTCTCGACTCGACCTTTTATGAAATTCTTCCTATCTCGACGGAACGGGTGATTCAGAGGTAACATGTACCTTGTAGCATCGAACCAAGTTGCTTTTCCACCATATTTCAGTTGAAAGGCCTTTGTCTTCTCCATGTAATAAAAACAACCCAACCGGCCATGTGTACCCCAACCGCATAGCATCTCATAAGATGGGTAATCACTAACCGTCCAAAGTAGTTGCGCATGCATCTCGAAATTCTCTTTTTTATATCCATCCCACGTCATTGCTTCATCTAACCACAAACGCTTTAATTCGTCGATTAAAGGTTCGAGACATACATCAATGTCCCGACCCAGATGCTTCGGTCCCGGGATGACTAGCGCGAGGAACATGCTCTCTTCTTTCATTATCATGCCAGGCGGTAGGTTATACGGAAAAACAAATACCGGCCAACACGAATATGGAGCTGCACTTGAGTTGAACGGCATGAACCCATCCGTTGTGATCCCCAACCAAACATTTCTAATCTCATCTGCGAAGGCGGGATGTTTTTCGCAAAATGCTTCCAAGCCTCGGCATCCGTCGGGTGCACCACATTGGAGCTTGATGACGCACACCTTCCTTGTGCCATCGCATATTGTGGCACAAATCGAAGAGGTCATCAAGGCTGCGTCGGGACCGGAGGAAACCAATGAAAACAGTGATGGTACCGGGATAAGGGAGGCAAGTACCGAGGAGATTTGCATAGATGTTCCTGATTTGGATATCAACACCATACACTTTACCAACACAGATTCACAGGTGGTTTATGTAAGTTGCATTATATCCACTCTCTCTTTCCATTGTTTTTATTTCTAAGGAAATGGTAGTAGCTACCGAATATACAACCCATATTTCTAAAAATTTTAGCGGTTCAACTCTAGGCCACTACTGTTTCTGAAATTACCTACACTATTTATGACACATTATGTAAAAATTACAGCAATTAAGCATTACTGCAATTAGCTTACAACAATTAAGCAAATAAGCAATTTATGAAACAATGAGGCAATAGGCCACCATTGGGACTAGAATTTTTGAAAAATTATAGCAATTAATCTTTACAGCAGTTTAGCTTACATGCACTTAAGAAATTAACAATTGGGGAAATTAAGCTTTAGTACACTACCTGCACTATTTAGGACTGAGGGCTGATTCATTCTTCCATTATCAAATTTTCCTCATATTTTTAATTTTAAACAACTCATAGCAAAAGGTGAGGAACATGATGGTTGATCCCGTCAGTTCCGACAAGGACGAGAGCACCATGTTTCTATCAGCGGTTGGTGGCTCAAGTCACGGCAGGGTGAGAGGATTGGGAAGCATGCTTTAAGACAAGAGGCAAACAGCAGCGACCCGAGCCAAGACCAACCACACGGCATCTTCTATTTCTGGTGTAGAAGATGGTGTGCCGTCAATGTTCTCTCGGGAAGAAGTAGGAAGGCTCTTAGCTGACCGTGACCGTCGTCATGATGAGGAGATGGCTGAGAAGGAAAGCAAAACGGCTCACCATGACTCGTACTTCCAACAAATATTTACAATGTTACGTGTACTGAAGCCTCCTATGCAGGTTTGTAATTCCAATTGCAACAATACCATATGACTCTTTTGGCAATGCTAGAAAATGGTATTGGATTATTTCTTGATGCCGACCCTCTACAATAGGTATTATTTGGGTCACTAGAAACTATCTTTGATTGAACTCAAGACAGTGACATCTTGATAAATGTTTTGTTGAACTATTAGAATAACTAAAAATTTGCCAAACTAATTTAGGAGTTGGGGCAAAATTGTCTTCAGTTTATGCCAATCATTTTTTGTTTGGTGTTCAAATTTAGGCTCAACCAAACAATTCTGGAGCTGAGCAAGTGGTGGCTGGGCATCTGCCTACTTTTCAGGTATGGTTACTGATTCCAATGCTTAAATTGCAATATTTATAGGTGTACATGCAAACAATAATAAATGTAACATGCTGTCTCTATATAATACATAGGCTCTTCCTTTTCCTATGCAACCAAATCATGGAGGGTCATTTCAAGCACTCTTGAGTCAACCTCCACTTGGAAATGATGAAATTGCAAGGGGGGGTGGTGAATGGTGGAGCAATGTACCTTCAAACTGAACCAAACCTTATGTTGTCGGAAAGCTCATATTTTTGTGAATTTACAATTTCTAACATATTATGTGAATTTTTGTTAACTCATAGAATAGTGGGTATATTTTGGATATATTAGTAGTGCGCAAGTATACATTGCTGTGCTGTAAAGGTTTTTTTTTTCACTTTTTTGGATGCACTGTTAATTGTGCTACGTTAATGATTTATGCTTCTTAAATGCTTTATAATCTCTATTCGCAATGTGTTTTTTATCAGTTTGTAAGATGTGTTATCAGTTATAATGAGAATTTGAGATAATGATGGGTACTGGGAGGATTGTCGAATGAAAGCATTCTATTACCAAAACAATAAAAGTGGGCAGTATTTCCAGGAGTATATCCAGGAGTATATCCATAGAAGAATTGCACGCTATCATTCAAATAATATCGCCAATATCTGACAAGTGGGTCCCACTTTCGCTGGCCTGGGGTGGGTCCCACATAAACTGCCCTTGGAAATACTGAAGTGGGTCCTAGGGCGTCTCCCTTGGAAATGTTAAGGTGGGTCCCACATTCCCTCTCCTTGGAAATACTCTGGTGGGTCCCTCATTCGATCCCTTGGAAATACTGAAGTGGGTCCCATGATGCTCCCCTTGGAAATAATCCAGCCAGTGGCCAAGTCCGAAAGTATTTCCATGTGTCCTTTTTCCATGAGACTGCTCATGGAAATGAGTATTTCCAACGGTGCTCTTGGAAATACTGACTATTTCCAACGAAGGTATTAGCTACGGTAGCATTTCCAAGGGCAGCGCATGGAAATGAGTAATTTTGGGCTTTTTCCAAGGGTAAGCTCATGGAAATAGCCATTTTTTGGTTCATGGAAAAATTTCGAATTCTAGTAGTGACTGCATACTATTACATAATACACATGTGAAGCCTTACTTTATCTCTTTACTTTTTTGGAATAATCTTATACACTCGCTCTACAAAAAATATAAGCTTCTAATTTTCTAATCAAAGATGATTACATGATAGTATCTTTAGAGCTTCAAAATGAATTTAGAAGGAACATTGTTTCAACTCATACCAAAGGATTTGAGGTTCTATATACAATGAGTATGTTTTGAAAGTAAGAAACCTATTCACTTGATTTTCGAGTACATGAGATGTTTCTACTGTACATTGCCAAAGAGAATTCTTTACATTGTTTTAATTGAATTTTTGTATTGTACATTGGTTCTAATAAAATGATACTATAGAGGCAAAAAAAACTCTGCTACTGGCTTTTTGGTTTCTATTTGAAATCAGGAAAAGTGATTTGCCCTTATTCTGAGATAGCTGGTTTGTTAAATTTATGATAAGTAACTAAATTTAACACTACTATAATATTGCCAACTTATGGAACCATCCTTTCTTAGCGTGCTTAACACTACTTTTAGAATCATGTAAGAAACTGTCAGATGTCGCACTGGAGAAGTAATGATCTATTTATTATTATTATTATTATTTATATTTTTCCTTGAGAAATGTTTAATAGTAATGATATGGTATCATTCTCATTTAATTTTGTTTGTTCATTATATACTAATTTTTAATATTATCATAATAATGACACTAGCCTTTTTTAGGAATAGCCTCAAAGTTGGTAAAGAGAACAATGTTTAGTGCATTCCAAGTATATCATGTGGTGTTTACTGGTACTAACTTCTCAGATTTTGAATCTTTTCTTTGAGCTCATATTAACGAGTATTTTCTATTCATGTGTTGGATATAATCTGTCCCTTTCTTTGCTATATTGTAGTTGCCATACAAGAAAGCTTCAACAATGGCTATATCTATAGTTAAAGAATTGTCAGATGGCTTGAAGGAGGCGAGCACCACTTTTATTATTCTCTAATTGATTTGTACAGTCAAGCTATTGATGGCCTAATGCTATATCAACTATCCAAACATCAAATGTAGCCAAATATGGCTTAGGGTTATGTAAATCACTATCTAGTTGACTTAGTTGATTTTTGGATTAGGCAAATGTTATATAGTTGACTTAGTTGATTTTTGGTATCTAGATGAATTAGGGTCATGCCATATATTATATGTTTTTGGTATTGATTTTGTGATGTTTATTGTTTGCTTGAAGACTCTTTACTGTCAAGTACTACTACGGTTATTTTGTTATCAATAGTGATGGTATTACTAAATCAATATCTTAAGTAAATGTTTTTCTTAATAATTAGGATGTGTTATATAAATTATTTTGTTTTAGTAATTACTGCATGTCATTCTTGGATGGTATTCTATGTTAATTGAATGTTCAACATTCGAAGGGATATCTCAATAAATAGATATGTTTCTGTCTCGAGGAGCTAAACATTTCCAATGGTAGTCTCACGGAAATAGTTAGTATAACTATAAAATAATATTAACTGTATCAATAAAACATTTCCAAGGGCATAGTAACCAAGTATTTCCATGAGCCTTCCTTATAAAATAATATAAACTTAATAACCAAAACATTTCCAACGGTAGCTTATGGAAATACTATGTGTTACAACTTTCAAAACATTTCCAAGGACATGGGCTCAACTATTTCCATGGGCTATCAATAAAAAATAGTATTTGATTTGTTTGGCCGGTCATGGGTCATCCAAAAGTATTTCCAAGGGCAGAAATGTGACATTTCCAAGGGCAGGCAGCAGGGATTTCCATGCGCAACAATTTCCGTCGGCCTGCCGTTGGAATTGTTCAAGTGTGTCAGAAAACACAATTCTATTTCTGACGGCCTCTTCTGCCCTTGGAAAAAGCTAATCCTGCACATGGAAAAAGTGCGGATTCTAGTAGTGAGAAAAAGGGAAGAGTCCACCAAAAACAATGGAAAAAAAATGAATGGCAAGGAAGAAGAAGGTAGTAAAATCTGAAGGCATGGTTGGATTAGTTAATATTTGAGGATTATGTTATAAATAAATTATTAATGTGGATGTCCATAATTTCCAATATTCACTTCTCTACTCTCTCACTACTATTGAGATTCATATCCCATTACTACTGGAATTTAAATTTAAATTTATATTATTGTAATTAATTTAGATGGTATTTCATTCACAATTTGTAGCCTATAAATAAAGTCTTTGTAATCTTGTATTGTACACACGTGAGAAATGTATAAATAAAGATATTATCTTTTATATGTCCTATCCATTTTGGTTATTTAGAATTATGCTTGTTTATCTTTATTTTATAATAGATTAAAAATTCAAGCCAAAAAGTTGGAGGGAATAATATGGATATCAATTTCAGTAGGTAATTAAAAATAGGAACATGTGAAACATCAAGAACAGACTTGCTGGTAAAAAATTGGTTAATGAAAATTTGTGCGAGGTATATACAAGTATGTTCTGAATTATGTATCATAACTAATTTGTTCGATAATCCTAACTATCAAGTATCATCCCAATCCCTTTCAGCAACAACTTTCACATTCTAACCTCACTAGTTTTAATAATACAAGAAAACAAGCTCTACAAAATGTGTATGTACCGTTTTAAAAATCGTTTCTTTTTAAAAGAAAAAAAAAATATAATTCTAGCGAAATTCATACTTTTGTATGTTCATTTCATATTTAGCAATTATTATTTAAATTATAAAATTTGATTTGTTCTCCATCATTTAGACATGATATGTCTCAACTTTGAATTTATTTGATCATTTGTCAAAAAGTCGCTAATTTTCAAATCAGCAGAAATTTTATACACGTCTTACTCAAATAACGAACACATCTAAAATTTTAGTATTTTTCAATTTAAACAATGCTAAAGATATCAACTGAATACACTATAAAACTTGGATGTAGGCCAAAATTACTCAAAATAAAAATATGTTTCTAGTGTTATATGTTAGGCAATGTTTGGAAGTGAAATAAAATATATAAAGTTAAGAAATTAAAAGTAATTCTTTCACTGTTATAAGAAATATAAGTTACTCTTTAACTTTAACTTTTTCTATAACGCTTATAAAAATAAAATAAAAAAGCAGGATGTTGATGTTAGCATATAAGTATAATTAGAGTAGAACTAGGGTGTTCTTAAGTTCATCAAGCCTCTTTGTAAACTCAACTCTAATATCTATCGGATTAACTTCAAATAACGAATCCGAACCGTGAAGCCCTTCTACCTTATGTGTGATGCATCTACATGTAAAAATTTTAAATTTCCGAACTAATTTAGTATTAAGTCAAGTGGTCTAAAATAGAAGGTTTATAAATTAATTTTAATGCATTTATTTTTTGAAAAAAATTTGACCACTTAACTCTATACATAATTAATTCAAAATTATAAAAATTTTGAATGTAGACACATCACTCGAAAGGTATAATGATTTTAACAATTTGAATTTATCATTTGAAGTCAATCCAATAGATTTTAGAGTTGAGTTTGCAAAGAGGTTTGGTGAACTTAATAGCGCCATAGTTCTACTCGGATAATTATTTCTTAAATTGTCCACACAATGGTATGTTTGACTAGTACGTAGGACCAGAACGACTCCAAGTCTTTGCAAGATTTTGGCTTTTTGAGGCACTCTACAAGTTCCAAAATATAGAACAGATCGAGTGTAAAGCTCAAAGGACAATGAGACCGAGTAAAAGCAACAACTTGCTACAGGTTTTGGTTCACGAAAAATGATGCAGAAGATCACTACTGGTCTCAAACTAATTTCCTAGAACTGTGATTGATGAGAAATGAAATACATCTCAGAGACTACAGAGCACTTGAAACATATGCAGTAGTAATCTAGCTAGTAAGACAACTATGTATCTTTACCCCCTCTGGATTTCCATTTTTCTATCACTATGTCTCACCTCTGTATCTTTACCACTAAATTCTGTGGCACATGACGGAGGTGAAACAGGTAACACTTCAGATTGCAACTCAGTTCCATACCCCTTTGGAGCACCGGGTGTTGCGTTAAACGGTTTTGAGGTTGTTTGCACAAGCACACCAACAGGAAATAGCACTAATCATAAGCCTTTTGGGAATTCGATGCAAGGCAATCTAAATCCCTCGCTTGAGTTACCTACTGGTAAATATCTCATTCAAAACATTTCTTTGCAGGGTCAAGTGAGCATATTCACTGGACCAATCTACCAACAGTGCAATTATAGTGGAGATGAAACGCTTACCTGTGGAACTGGGTGGCTAGATCTAACTGGAACTCCATTTACACTGTCGAAAAATGATACAACTTTCGTTGTGATAGGGTGTGACGATGTTGTAATGATAGAAGGTGTTGCTGGAGGTAGTAACGGTGGTGGTAAGAACTTCAGAAGTGGTGGTTGTGTGGCATTCTGTAGCACTTCTAGCAGCAGAATTGATGGATCTTGCTCTGGTCTTGGGTGTTGTCAGATGCCATTACCAGGACCAGGAGACCTAAAAAGCTTTGAACTGAATTTGTATAAAGTTCAGAATACGGGAGTCGATCGACTCAGAAATTGTAGTGCAGCATTCTTTGCAACACACAATGAGTTTTCTTTCAAAACAGCATACTTTGATGAGTACTTTAGTACTAGCGTAGGTGACTACATTGCAGTTTTGAATTGGGCGATCGGAGACAAGTCCTGTGAGGAAGCCCAGAAAGATGTCAATTCTTTTGCTTGCAAGGAAAACAGCCGATGCTATGATTCACCGACCGGTACAGGATACTTGTGCAATTGCAGCCAAGGATACGCTGGGAATCCTTACGCTCAAGGTGGTTGCAGTGGTAAGTGCACATGCATATGTCAAATTTAATAGTCTAAAAGGAGCTTGAAAAATAGTTTGTAGACCATGCAAATCCACAAAACTTATCTCACTGTATACATACATAAAATAAAACGTAATTGATTTATAAGAGGAAATGGGTATTAATTGGGAAAAAAAAAATTTGTGCCACTTCAAAACATACAAATTATGAAATTGCCACCCAAACTATGAAATTAAAAAATTGCCACCCTAAAATCACTAAATTCATGATTTTTCCCTAATTATACATCTTATACACTGATTTAATTAAAATTATACCGAAAATGTTGTATAAAAAAACGTATATAGAAAATACCCAAATTACCCCTCCAATTCAAACCCCCCTTCTGCGCACCCCATTACAACATTTTCAGTATAATTTTAATTAAATCAGTGTATAAGATGTATAATTAGGGAAAAATCATGAATTTAGTGATTTTAGGGTGGCAATTTTCTAATTTCATAGTTTGGGGTGACAATTTCATAATTTTCATGTTTTGAAGTGGCACAAAAAAAAATTTCCCATATTAATTAATAGCTTAGTTATTTTATCTCTGATAGTTTATTGTATATCTCTGATAGTTTATTGCATATCTCTTGTGGATTCTGTAGATGTTGATGAATGTCAGTATCCCGAATTAAACCCCTGTAGTGAATATTGTATCAACATAGAAGGCAATGTCACATGTGGTTGCCCTTCAGGGATGATTGGTGATGGCAGAAAAGAAGGAAGCCGTTGCAGCGAGATGAGCAAGAAATCTCCGCTTAATGTTATTTTGGGTATACAATTTTCATTTTTCTCATCTAATATTGTTGAATTAATCTTCTCTGTCTATGTCTTTGTGTGATATCATTATTGTTGAATGTATTAATTCTCATTAGAGTAAGCACAATCAACCATCAGGTACATACGTTCTTAATTACAGGATATAACAACTTTTACAGCTGTGGCATGACAATTGATAAATTGAGCCTCTGCCATATTTAAAAAAAAAAAAAAAGACAATTGATAAAAACAAATAGCACTTATTAATACAATTCCAAAATATAAGAACTGGTTATTTAATACTAGCGCAATGTTATGTATGAAATCGAGGGCACTGAACAAAAGCTCACAATGACCATTACACTTTTTTTCTAAATTCTTATACCGGCATTCAAAATTCTCCACGTAATTTAATTATTTACCTAATTTATTGAACTACTATATGAGTACCAAAAACTTTCCACTTGCCTTAATTAAAATGTAATGTGGTGCAGGAATATGTCTTTGTCTTGTTTTCATCTTGGCAATGGCAAGTTTGTACACTTTTTCAAGACTACAAAGAGGAAAGTTAGTTAAAATGAGATCCGAGTTCTTCAGACAAAATGGAGGTTGGCTCTTACAACAAAGACTGGCTTCTCAAGGTATTGATTCGACAACAAAGATATTCACCGCAGAAGAACTACAAAGAGCCACAGATAACTACAGTGAAAACAGAATTCTTGGTCAAGGTGGATACGGCACTGTTTACAAAGGCGTGCTTTCAAACGAGCAAGTGGTTGCCATAAAGAAATCTAAACTCATAGATGAGAGCCAGGTAGAGCAGTTCGTAAATGAGATTACCATATTATCACAAATAAATCATAGAAATGTTGTCAGACTCCTGGGTTGTTGTTTAGAGACTCAAGTTCCATTATTGGTGTATGAATTCATATCCAATGGAACCCTGTCTGAGCACATTCACAGTGAAAATTGTTTGCCATGGGAAGATCGCTTAAGAATATCCAGAGAAACCGCACGTGCAATTGCATATTTGCATTCGGCTGCTTCCTTTCCTGTCATACACAGAGATATAAAATCTAGCAACGTACTTCTTGACGAAAACTATACTGCTAAAGTATCTGATTTTGGTGCTTCCAGATCAGTCCCCTTTGACCAAACTCATGTAACTACTCTAGTTCAAGGGACTCTGGGATATTTAGACCCTGAATACTTCCACACAAGCCAACTAACAGAAAAAAGCGATGTGTATAGTTTTGGTGTTGTTCTCGCTGAGTTGCTAACAGGACAGAAACCCATCTCTTTTGGTCGGCCCGAGGAATGTCGTAATCTGGCCACATACTTTGCATCATTGGTTGATGAGGGTCGTCTAATCCAAGCGATTGAGCCACGTCTCCTAAAGGAGGCTAAGCTTGATGAGCTACATTTTGTGGCGCATCTCGCAAGAAGGTGTATTAATGTGAAAGGAGAGGAGCGTCCGGCTATGAAAGAGGTAGCATTGGAGCTAGAAGGATTGACGAAGCCTTTAAAGAAAAAATTTAATGATGAAAACATTCAACAAAAAGAAGGGCTGATTGAAGAAGCAGGGAGTACCAGTACAATCAATGGAGTCTCAGAGAGTAGCAGACAGTACAGCCTTGAGCATGAGATGTTATCAATCAATGAACACGGAAGATGATGGATTGTTAATTAAACTTATTCTTTTTTATATTTGCTAAAACTTGTTCTTACTTGAGAGATATCATCTTATTAAATGGTCAAATGTATGTTTACCCATAAATCATGGGGCTTAAGTGTACTAGATCTTAATTATATGAATATTGCTTTGTTAGCTAAATGGTGGTTTAGATTTAAAAACTCGTAACTAGTAAATGGAAATCTATTTTGATTGCTAAATATGATTCTAGTGGTTTAACATCTAATAGATTTTCTTCATTTTGTGTTAGTATTTTAGATTTTATAGAAATTTTTAATATGTGTATTAATAGGATTGTAAGAAATGGTAGTGATACTTTCTTTTGGTTAGATAGATGGCATGGTAATTGCTATTTATTATATTGTGTATTTCCTAATTTCTTTAGAATTTCTTCTAATTCATCTATTTCTGAAGTCTTCTCTAATTTTTCATTTAGTTTGCAATTTTAACAAGCAATTAACCGGGATTATTCTTTATGAATGTAATTAGCTTTTAGGTCTTTTTTCTTTTCATGCTTTAGATTCAGAGTAGCCGGATAGTATTTTCTGGAGATGGACTTCTTCGGGTCTTTTCAAACAATATTTTCAATAATCTCTAGAAGACAAAGATCCTCTTCAGATTAAAGTTTTTGTTTGGTTACTACGGTAGGATAAAATTCTTACTAAATACAATTTACAAACTAGAGATTGACAATGTAATGTAGATTGTACATGTTGTGGTGCTCTTGAGACTGTACATCACTTTTTTGTTACTTGTCCATTTATTTCTGCTTTGTGGTTTTGAATTGGTAATCATAACAATTTTGTCTTTAATTGCAACAAGTGTTTGACGTTTGTAATTTTGATTATTGGATACCTTTAAAAATTTTATTATTGGTTGAGTTAATTAGGGTTGTTACTTTATCGATTGTTTGGTTGATTAGAAATAAAATTTATTTCCAAAATACATCCGTACCATCTATTAGTTCTATAGCATCTTCTATAATTGCTATGACTTCATATTAGTGTAAGGCTTGTTTAAATAATTCATATTTAAAATTATCATGGATTATGCCTTTCAATGTTTCTCCTTTAACTCAGATAGCCCCCCTAATAGTTCTATCGGATATGGACTTGCAGGACAGAGTCAGCTCCCTTATGGATTCAGACGTGGACCCTTCCAGTTTAGAAGGGTCGGATGACAGGGATTTATCTGATGCCGTGGATGAGACAGTAGGATTATCATCTCCTAATTGGTTTTTAGTTGATACTAACTCCTCTTCCACTAGTGTGATTGCTATTAGTGATTGATATTAGTGATGTTAGTGATTACATTTTTCTGATTGTTACTATATTTTGTAGAGGGTAGACACTAGTTTTTTTTTTTTTATATTTCATTGGTTTGGTCTATATTTGATTTTTCAGTGCTATGTACTATTTTTGTATGAACTATGTTGTTTCGCAATGAAACAGGTGGAAATATATCCACTTTTGCCAAAAAAAAAAAAACAGAGTCATGCACTAGAATAACGTATGTACGTAGTAATTATTAAGGGGATTGATCATTTGACATCAAATTTAAATTAATTTTCATGAAAATTTAAGTAATATTTGATGCACCTAATTAATTTCGGACCGTTAAAGTTTTTAATTAATTAATGTACGATAATATATATATAATGTTTATGATGCGAATTATAAATTTAAAGTTTAAAAAAAAAATTATGGTTAGCGGCAAAGGCAACAAATATATTGATTAAGAAAGTTAATATTTACACACATTAATATTAATGGAAAACGCCCACACAATAAAACAAAAAGGAAAAAGAGAGAAGAAAAAAAAAAAAGAGGAAAAGAGAATTTCAAGTAACTTTATATTGAAGTATCCAGATTGGTCAATGTACGTAACAAGAATATTCTCCCGCTTTTATTATGTTTATTGATGGATGCAATTTTATAATTTTGAATGCTCGTTAGATGTTATTTCATCTCACCACGAAAGAGACATCTTACGAATTAACGGATCAAGTTGGGACTTGGGAGAGTCAGGAGTCATGGTCCGATATTAATTAGATTGGACCAGTTAGGCTTCTAGAAGCCAGACAAATATTCTCTTTAATTTTCTTCGTACCGGAAATCAAGCATGATTACTAACTAGTCAAACTGCTCAAGGTGTTAATTTCCAATTCGTTGACTAGTCCAAACATCTTTGACCAAATTTACGAGAGAGAGAGCCTGGGTGGAGGACGACACGGAATAACACGGAACGCATGTCTGAACAGTCTAAATATGTTTGGCTTTGTTATTTTCGTTTTCAAAATCTAAATATTCCATTCAAATGGTTTCAATATGATATTCATATTAATATATATTTGGAGGTAATTTTTTTTTTTTTTGAGTAAAGTTGGAGATTAATCCACATAACTATTTAATACTCTTGTCATTGTAATAAATGATTTATCTCATATTGATTTCGAACTCATGACTTCTCATATAAAGACTATGTATTTTTACCACTAGATCAAATGCTAGTTCTTATTTTATAATTTTTTTAAATAGATACAAAATTATTATTTTTTAAAAAATTGTGGACAATCTAAAAAAGTGATTTAGCACCTACCTAAAATATTAGTAGAAAAAAATATAAAAATTATAAATTTTGGTTTCTATGTATATTTTAATATGAAAATTATGGTGAGTAGTTCAACTGTTTATATTTTAAAAACAAAAATAAATATGTGAAACATGATTAAGACACAAAATAAATATGACATTTTAATCCTGCTCATAATATTTTTCTGTATATTCTTTTCTGATTTTATACTACAAACTTTTATTTAATTTAATAAAAATTATGAAGTAGGCTTATAACTACTTCAGAAAAAATATATATGATCCAGCACATCACGTATTCTTTCAAGGTAAAATCAGTATTCTTTTAAGAAGTATGATTTTTTTTTTTAATTTTACTTAGAAAAAATCTGTTGAAAACTTCTATTCTATTACATTAGTTCAATCAAGTCCTCAAATTAGTTATTAATTAACTACAATATGATTCAAACTTCAAACATATATTTCTTTATGAAAAAAAAATTGAATACCGATCTTTCATAATTGAGATAAAAATTCATATATAATTATCTAACTGATTTTTAAGATAAAAATAATAAACAAATCTCTCATCTTTAAATATTCATTAAAGTTTACATTTAAATTTAGGGGGGGTTAATTATGTGATTTCTCACCGGACATTGTCTTTGAATAGAAGTTCTTTCTTAAGACGAGATATTTCTGCTACTCAACCATTAGTTTTACCATTAAAAGTAGTTCCGTTTCTTCTCTCTTTCTCCCATCGTTGTCGAGACTCGAGAGTACTGCCTCTCTTTCTCCCGTCGCACTCTTACACCTTCGGATGGAGAGTAGAGGAAGAAAATAGAGATGAAGAATAAAAAGAAATGAAGTGGAATAGAAAGAAAGATTGACATATTTAATTTTTTTTAATGTTTGGATGATTAATGAGAAAAAATAAATTTAACTTTTCTTTCCTTCTTATTTCTTGTTTGATTAATTAAAATTTATAAAGTTAATGAGAAATTCGGTAGCTATTGTAAATTTGTGATAAAAAAATTTGTATGAGAATTATATATGTAAGATATAGAGTTGGGTATTTGTATTTTTTTTTCTAATAATATTTGCAACAAAAAAAATTTATATCCGTTACACCTTAAATTGAAAGAGAAACCGATTATATTGATTATAATGATACAAGGTTAAACTTTTCATTTCCTGTATTCTTCATCTCTGATATAATTTTATCAACCAAATACGATTTGACAAAAAAAAAATATTTTCTTTCCATTCCCTCCCTTCCTCTACTCTCCATCCAAACAAGGTGTTAGTTGCTCTTTTTCCCTTACTCCTCTTCCTCTTCCTCTTCAATAATTTGAATCCTTTGCATTAACTCAAATTTTGAGTTAAAATCTGGACCGTCCGATTTAAATCTGCATCAATATTAGAGTTTAGGGTTGGAAAGATATTGTAGTGTTACATTCAAACATTTTGTATATTACTTTCATGTACTAATTTTATATACGCATTTTGTATAGTGTTACATTATGTCAATGCTAAATATTTGGTAGATTAACCTTTTTATATGTATGTGCTGAATAATTTTTATTTTATTTTATATTAAAACTATATACATTTATTATAATTTATTATAATGAACTAATTCATTCATAAAGTGAATAAATTCTATATGTGAAATTAATTTTTTTATGATGACAACATTTTGCAGAAATGAAGGATATAATGGTGAAGTACACCAACTTGATTTTCAATTACCTATTTTTGGTGCGTCCCCAAGTCCCAACTGCCCAAGCAGCCAAACTGACCCCGAATCAGGCAAAGTCCAGAGGAAACCTCAACATTCAGAAAGGTAATTTCTAACATTCACTTGACAAAAATATTAAATTTGAAGGTCATAACATAAATAATACTAGTTTTTTTTTATTAAATCAACATAATCTAAATATTATGTTATAATATATAGACAATTTTATCATGCATTAGTTATATCATTTAAAACTGCTTTTCTCTCGATCATAAATTATTATAGAATTTTCTCTCGTTAGAAGTTTTGTTTATAAGATGGTTCTCTCTCATAATTTTTTTTTTAGAAATTAAATTTATAAAATAAATTATTCTGATTAAAAATGTTTTTCTCATAAATTACTATATATGATTTTTTCCTTAAAGTTAAGTTTATGAAGAAATTTCTATTCTGCCGTATTAGTTATTTTGTATTTCATCACATCTTTATGGTTTTTAAAATTATTTTCATAATTAATATTTTAACTTTAATTTTATAAAAAAAATTACTAAAGAAAATAGTATGTGACAAAATTTCTATTATCACCATCCAAAAAAAAAAAAAGATGGCCCGTAGCACAATTTAGTTAGGAGAAAATATTTTAAAATTATGATTACTCAAAAATTATGAGTTCGAAGATTTCCATAAAAAAAATATCCAAAAATATCCTCTTTTTAGTAGTTCCCTCGTTATAGTTGGTCTTCCACGGAGCTTTTATTATCGACTTTTCAAATAAACTCTATAATCAGCTTAATTAATGCACAAAAACCTTATATCACCGATTGACAGCAACTAATTAAACCCCCCCAAAAAAAAAAAAAAAAAAGAAGAAGTTGCAAATGCTTCTTCTCTTGCTACTTGTTCTTCTCGCTCCTTCGTCCTGCAAATGTGGGGAATTGCTACAACATGTCTTACAACAGCTCCATCCCCTACAGTTTGATGTCATATCATATCTCGTTATTTGTTCAACATGTTTCCTTCGAAAGAATTCATTAAGTCTCAACTGTTTTTTTTTTTTTTTAAGGTTAGTGACTTTAAATGTCAACTAACAATTTTATTGATAAGAAAAATAAACTTACGAGTCAAATTACTTTCCAATACATATAAATTTTTATTCTCACAAAATTCTCCAAATTACTCTAAATAACTCTAAAATTCTAATCTCACTTATATACACTCATAATTACTCTATTACCTTAAACTCTATAGTTCTCTATGACCGGATCCGCTTTTTCGACTAACGCCGTGCTCCGACGTCCGGATCTACTCACCCATGCTCCGATCGAGATGACGTAAAGACTCAATACTCTAAGTTCCGACGATACCGCACTCTCGGCTTCGGTTCCTCCCCTCTTATTTTTCTCTCCACTCAAGAAAATAGAGCCATGAGAGAGGGGAGCAGCTATATCAGAGGTGAGATCTAGAAGAGTGAAAGAAACGAGCTAGAGGAGAAAAGAGAAGAGGAGGAAAAAAAGTAGTAGCGGCTAGGGTTTTGAAAAATTCTCTTTCGAGAGAAGAGGAGGAGAAAAAGAGAAGAGGATGAAGTATCCATCAAGTCTCAATTGTTGAGCGTCTCAAGTTCTCAACGCAGCATTGTTATCTTATGCGGTGCTTAAAAGTATCTGTTGTAGCAACTTATTATTTTGATAATTTTTATCAATATAGTACGCTTAATCGGATCCGCTTGATCAGAGGGCCAATAAATTATGACAGTGAATAATTAACTTTACGGTTATATAAAAAAATAATTATACAAGAGTTAAAGGATTTACTCCTGCACAAATGTCACATTTTTGGAGGGAAATTTGTAAGTTGCAAAATATTGGTCACTTGAGCTGTACTTACCAATTAGGAAATGGCCATAGTGTCCGGTTTTGGATTGACACATGGCACTCTGAATGCTCTTTAGCCACTGCTTACCCTCATGTATTTGAATTGTGTACTAACCAATCTATTTGTGTACAGGAAGTATTTGACTCTAGAGGTGCCATGGTACGGTTTAGACGAACCCTCCATGGCATTCTACTTTGTGAATGGCATGAAATCGAGGCCATTATATTGTCATATACATTGAATGATGCTCCAGATATTCCTTTGTGGAAATGGGACCCTAAACACCAATTCTCTACTTCTTCTTTGTATTGTTTCCTCTCTTTCCGAGGGGTTCAAGTGCAATATGCTATCTTATGGTGGCAAGTGCCTATTCCACTTAAAGTGAGAGTGTTCATGTAGTTACTTTTTCGAAATAAGATCCTTACCAAGTCTGTGTTGCACAAAAAAAAATGGTCCGGTGATGTTCGCTGTCATTTCTGTTCTCATTTTGAGGAAGTAGAAACAGCCTTGCACCTTTTCCTTAAATGCCCTTAAATAGCTCAAATATGATTTTGGATGGGTAATTTTCAAAATTATTATTATGAGTGGCAATCTTTAGAAGAGATTCAACATTTTGCCATGACTTTGCCTCTTAAACAGAGACAAGATTTGCTCATGGTGGTTAGTGCTATATGTTGGAGCATCTGGAAAATTAGAAACTCTATTTGTTTTGATAATAAAAGCATTCCCTCGATACGACAAATGATTTTACTAACTTTTTCGTTGTTGGACTATTGGCTAGGTAACAAGAAGAGGCATGTGGACAGCTTTACTCATCTTTGGACTCCTGAAGACATCGATATGGTGCCCATCCAGTCACTCTCGCCCCTACCAGTTGCTGCTATTGAGATGAATGGTGATACCAATTTGTCACTGGTTCCTCTGTTGCTTGGTCATTAGAATGCTGAGTTTGACGAACCCTCATGAACTCCTTTACAAAAATCCTTTCCCTTCTTGTTAGACTATTTGTTATATTGTGATGTAATAATATGAGGTGTTCCCATAAGGATCTGTTGCTGGCACAATATTTGTGCTATATGTTTTTTTGCTCTCTAGTTGAGGATGCTTCTCCAAAGACCGTTTTTGGGTTTTTGTTGGATAGTTTTACATCTTTTATCTTTTATTCTCCAAACTTTGTTCATAGAAACGTTGTAAAACTCTTAGGGTGTTGCCTAGAGACAGAGGTACCGTTGCTTGTTTATGAGTTTATACCAAAGGGGAACCTATTTTATCATTTGCATAATGACCGGTTGGGATCAATTTCATGGGAGAACAGACTGAGGATAGCAGTTGAAACAGCAGCTGCACTGGCTCATCTCCATTCTGCCACCCAATTTCCCATCATCCACAGGTAAATGCTCCTTTTTTTATTAACACGGTATTTGAATCTCTTTCATGCATTTAAAAAGGGGGGTTAAAAAAAAAAGAGGGGCAGGGTAACTCGTCATTTATACCAAAAAAGTAGAGAGTATTATGGTAAGTGAAAGCAGCTTACAATTTTTAGATCCATAATGTTTATCCTCATTTGTTAACCTTGAAAAATCATCTTAACGCTTCACTACAAAGTACTAGATCTAAACCAGAAATTTATAATTTACCAACCATCTGTTAGGGATGTGAAATCATCGAATATTCTTCTGGACGAGAACTACACAGCGAAGGTGTCAGATTTTGGGGCATCAAGACTTGTCCCATATAACCAAACCCATGTGACAACTCTAGTTCAAGGTACATTAGGCTATCTAGATCCTGAGTACTTCGAGACAAGTGTACTGACAGACAAAAGTGATGTATACAGTTTTGGGGTGGTTTTAGTTGAACTTCTGACCAGAGAAATGCCTGTATCTCATAGCCCGTCAAAGGAGTGGAAAAGTCTAACCGCTCACTTTACTACATTGGTTGAACGCAATCAATTCTTAGAGATTGTCGATCATACGGTGTTAAAGGAGGCTGGTGTAAGACATTTAAATGTGGTCACACAAATAGCACTAAATTGCCTAAGCCTGAGAGGGGAAAATAGACCTAAAATGGTAGATGTACTTGTGGAGTTGAATGCATTGATGAGGCTCCTCAAACAGCACATGATTGACCAGACCCAAGAAGAGCACCTTGGACTTTCCCCCAAAGAGATAATGCTATATGAGGGTTCAAGTTCAAATTTGATAAAAATTGACGAGGATGATGATAACATGGAAAGTCATCTTTTAGTATGAATTTGAGATCACTGAGTTTGGAAATGGAGAAGATAGACCAATTCTTGTCTGTTTGTTGTTTTCTGCATCAGTATAACTGTTTATAGAATAAAGTTCATGAATCCAAAATTATACTTGTGTCCTGTCATATATGCACTTGTAAATATGCATCGGTATAACTATTATTTGGATTGAGTGAGGATAATCATTGGGTGTTTTTTAGTTTATAAGGATAATCATTTCCTTTTGGATTTTTTTTATTTTTCTAGTAAAATGAATGGCTCGTGTTTCTCTTTTCCGTGAACTCAAGCTGGAGCTTAATTTGGAATTTTTCTTTCGACACAAAGAGGAATGCTTAAGAGTAACTAGAATAGCATAGTTCTCGATATCCTTTCTTTGTTAATTCAATTCCTTTGATTTCGTTTTCCATAATCGAATTGACAGACTGGATTTCAATAACAGTACCTATTACCTCATGTGCTAATCATATAAGAATGAAATGAGTGCTTGACCCTGATTTTTACTCCAAATAAAAAGAAACAGTACCTATTATCGTGATAACAATGTTGGATGTTACAGCTTTCGCTAATAGGCTGATACAGATTCAAAAATAAATGCTCCTTTTTTTTATATAATATATTTATTTATAATTTTAAGGCTAATAATTTCTACTTGCCCATCCATTCGTGAAATTTCCCTCTATGACCACCCCGGTGCAATGACACTTGGTATTTGAATCTCTTTCATTCATTTAAAAGAGGGGGGAAAAAGAGGGGCAGGGGAACTTGCTATATACCAAAAAAGCAGAGAGTATTATGATAAGTGAAAGCAGCTTACAATTTTTAGATTCGTAATGTTTATCCTCATTTGTTTTTTTTTGAAAGCTTGGTAGAGGCTACCAAGTGGTTTATCCTCATTTGTTAACCTTTAGAAATCATCTTAACGCTTCACTACAAAGTACTAGATCTAAACCAGAAATTTATAATTTACCAACTTTCTGTTAGGGATGTGAAATCATCGAATATTCTTCTAGACGAGAACTACACGGCGAAGGTGTCAGATTTTGGGGCATCAAGACTTGTCCCATATAACCAAACCCATGTGACAACTCTAGTTCAAGGTACATTCGGCTATCTAGATCCTGAGTACTTCCAGACAAGTGTACTGACAGAGAAAAGTGATGTATACAGTTTTGGGGTGGTTTTAATCGAACTACTGACAAGAGAAATGCCTGTATCTCATTGCCCATCTAAGGAGTGGAAAAATCTAGCTGCTCACTTTACTACATTGGTCGAATGCAATCAATTCTTAGATATTGTCGATCATACGGTGTTAAAGGAGGCTGGGGTAAAACATTTAAATGTATTCATACAAATAGCACTAAATTGCCTAAGCCTGAGAAGGGAAAATAGACCTAAAATGGTAGATGTACTTGTGGAGTTGAATGCACTGATGAGGCTCTTAAAACAGCACATGATTGACCAGACCCAAGAAGAGCGCCTTGGACTTCCCCCCAAAGAGACGGTGTTATATGAGGGTTCAAGTTCAAATTTGATAAAACTTGACGAGGATGATGATAGCATAGAAAGTCATCTTTTACTAGGAATTTGAGATCATTGAGTTTGGAAATGGAGAAGATAGACCAAGTCTTGTTTGTTTGTTGTTTTCCGCATCAGTATGACTGATTATAGAATAAATTAAGTTCGTAAATCCAAAATTATACGTGTCATATATGCACTTGTAAATATGCATCGGTATAATCTTCTTTGGATTGAGTAAGGATAGTCATTGGATGTTTATTAGTTTATAAGGATAATCATTTCCTTTCAGATTTTTTAAATTCCTTTTAGTAAAATGAATGGCTCATGTTTCTCTTTTCTGTGAACTCAAGCTGGAGCTTAATTTGGAATTTGTCTTTCGAAGGTGGAAGGATTACAACGGTTTGAATTCATTGTTCGAAGTTAATCCAATAAATTTTATAGTTAAGAGTGAAAAGGGGCTTGGTACTCCCAAGAGCGCCCTAGTTCTACTCTATATAGTTAATAACACGATAAATGATATATGCATTATTTTTTCTTATACTAACCTAATAAATAGTAAAAAAAATTCAAAAAAAAATATAAAATTTGGTCTCCAAGCACATTTTATTATAGATTTGAATGTTGAACGGTTTGGATCGACAGTTTGAACTTTGAAAATGTAAAAACTGAATCGTTTGTTCCACAGCTTAGGAATAAACATTTTGATATTAGTCAGTATCTCTCTCTCTCTCTCTCTCTCTATATATAGATATATATAGACTATAGAGGAGGGATCCACTTACACCATATTTTGGTGACACCAAATTACACCATCTATTTTTAAAGTATTCAAAGTCCAAACAGTTGATCCAAACCATTCAACATGATCTCCATATTAAAATGTGCTTAGAGACCAAAGTTTACGTTTTTTTATTTTGTTACTATTTGTTAATTATTTTACAAAATCGTTGTTTTCAAACCATTGAGTTTTTGTACCCATCTTGATAAATAGTAAAAAAAATTTAAAAAAATGTAAAATTTGATCTGCAAGCACATTTTAATATATCCAACATGTTAAACAGTTTGGATCGACTGTTTCAACTTTAAAAATGTAGGGTGTAATTTTGAAGTTCTAACAGTCGATCCAAATCGTTCAACATGATCTTCATATGAATATGTACTTGCAAACCAAATTTATTTCTCTTATATTGTGCTAATTACATAATAATATTAACTACCACTATATTGACCATAATATATGACATAAAGATATAAGGGTCGAAAGTTGTTGTTGTTGTACTATTAAAACTAGCTAGTAAAGTTAGAATGTGAAAGTTGTTGCAGAGCTTCTTTTAAAAACGCTACACACCCATTTTGCAGAGCTTGTTTTCTTCTACTATTAAAACTAGCTAGTAAAGTTAGAATGTGAAAGTTGTTGTTGAAAGGGATTGGGATGATTCATGATAGTTAGGATTATCGAACAAATTAGTTATGATACATAATTCAGATAATATATACTTGTATATACCTCGCACAAATTTTTATTCTCCAATTTTTTACAAGCAAGTACTTCTATTAGTTCTCTGTTCTTGACGTTTCACACGTTCCTATTTTTAATAACCTACTGAAATTGATATCCCTATTATTCCCTCCAACTTTTCGGCTTCAATTTCTAGTCTGTTATAAAATAAAGATAAACAAGCATAATTCAGAATAACCAAAATGTATATATAGGACATATAAAAGATGACAATATCTTTATTCATATATTTCTCATGTGTGTACAATACAAGATTACAAAGCCTCTATTTATAAGCTACAAATTGTGAATGAAATACCATCTAAATTAATTACAATAATAAATAGAAATTAAAATTCCAATAGTAGTGAGATATGAATTCTAATAGTAATGGGATAGTAGAGAAGTAATATTGAAAATCATGAACATACACTACAGCAAAACTGAGTATCAGCAATCGGCGACTACACCGGTCTCTGATGCCTATTTTTCTTAAAAAAAAATAATAATATTACAAAAAAATCAGGCGACCAGGTTATCAGCGACCCGTATCAGCGACCGGCGATGACACCGGTCGCTGATGCCTATTTTTTTAAAAAAAATTAAAAAAATTCTGCAAAAAAATCTTTCAGCGACCGGCGCCGTGACCATCAGCGACCATATTGTACCGGTCGCTGAAAGTTTTTCCTGAAAACCCCCTTGCCAAACCCTTTCTTCTTCTTCCCTGACGCCCGTTTTTCGAAATTAGGTTTAGATCCCGCCGAACCCGCCAAACCGCAAAACCCTCCGCCTGGTGAAATCGATCCCGCCGACGACGGAATCCATCCTGCCGCTCTTCTCTCTTACTCTCTCTCTCTCGGTATCTCTCTGTCTCTTTCTCTCTCTCCGTTTTTTTTTGTTTTTTTGTTGCTGGTGCTAAAATATAACCAACGGAGGGTTTTTTGTTGCTGGTTTTTTGTCCCAATTTCTAGTAGCTGCTGATTCCGGTGGCTGGCCTGTGCTTGTGGACCTCGGAGCTGTCGCGAGACAAGGTGCGAGAAGGCAACCTTGGTACCGACGAGCATCACAACTTGGGTAAGGCCCAATGTTTACTTAATTTCTGTAATTTCTGTAATTTCTGTGATTTCTCGATGTGTGACAAGGAGCCGAGCTCCCCATTGTGCCTTGACTGATTTTTTTTAATTACGTCGTGACGATTCGTAGAACTTGAATTGTTAAATGCGAGTTCGGGTTTATGTTATTTTCCGACTCAATTGAATTGCTTGTCTTGTGTGTGCTTGCTTGAACGGTGGGGGTGCTACTGGTTTTGGTACCAGTTCGGTACCTGTGTGTAAGACAGTAGTTTGATGAATGAATGAGAGCAATCAAACTTAAGAACTTTCAAATTTTAGTACTCAAACTTAAGAACTGGTCTTGGTACCAGTTCGGTACCTGTGTGTCATTTATTTGATTATTTATGTGATTTTTATATTGAACTGGTGTTGTAAAAAAATCATCAGAAACCAATCTTTTTTTAAAAAAAAAAAGACTTTCAGCGACCGGTACAAAGTATCAGCGACCAAATATTTTGGTCGCTGATAACTTACTTTCAGCGACCAAATGAGCAACCCCATGCTTAATCATTAATAAGCATGTGCACATTATCGCATGGAGAATAAAAATTGTGGATCTAAAACGAAGAGAACTAACATGTAAATGACAAATCTGATAGGTCTAGATGGGAAAAGAAGTGAGGCTAAACAATTGAACTTCACCCTTTTGTACTATTAGAATTTTTTTTTAGTAAAGTTAGAATAAGTCATTCAACTAATTTAATAATTATAAGGAATCTCTCATTAGAATTTCGAATACATAAATTTCTTATGCAGAGAGCATTGTTTTTGTCACTAAAAGTCAAGAGCTTCAAGTTTTTCATAATATTATAATATTATTAATTTATCATCTTTAAATAAATCACACCATTTAGATTGACGAACTGGTACTTAAATTTGTCTAGTGGTCGGCTCTTTTCCATACTATATGCAAGTATTATTTGTCTCTGTTTCGTTAACATAATCCTAACTAGTTCCCGACTGTATGCATCCTTTGAATTAAGACAGTCCGATTAAAATCCGAGTCAATCCGGCTCACGCTTGTAATGTACAGGACTCTTTTGAAATTCGTGTTAATATGTAATGAATTAATGGAGGTGTTGAATGTGGGTGCGCTTCTTTTGATTGGGCTCTCATCGATTCTATTTCTTTCATTTCTTCCTCTATTTCTGATCATGAAGTTTGCACTTTCGCAAACTTTATATCTTGTTTACTTAGTGATTTCTTTCCAATCAGACAAATGGAAATATAAATTAACAAAATATTTAATAAGAGTGTGGGCAATTATCAAATTGAAATAAGAGTAAACTATATAAATGTTTCTTGAAGTTTTTCAACATGGCTCTTCTGTCTAAATGGTGCTGGCAGTAGCACAAACCGCAAATTTTTTTGTGCAAATTGATCTTTCTAGCCATATATGATAAGTAGGGGCAAATGACACTTTACAACTCAAGCTTTTACTCAAAACACCTTAAAGAGGCTCAGACATTGTGTGATAATGCAATTCTGAGGATACCAGTTCAGGGTTCAAGCATCAGATTTTGGAAGCAGTACCGGGGACAAGGAATCATGCAACACTTACTTCCAGTCTTGTTCTCCTATGAGCTAAACCAAGACAACACACTAAGAAATTTCCTTAGATTGGCCAATCCAATACAGTTCTTCAATCCGATCACTTCCCCACAAGTAATTTAAGAGATGGCAAGATTACTCCAAGTGAGACAACAAGTTTACCAGAAAATTGCCACAAACCAGGAAGAAAGGGATAATGATGTTTGGAAATCAAACAATCAAGGCATCTTCTCAGTTAAGGTAGCATACTCTAAATTATAAGATGGACCGCAAATTGCTTTTCACATAGAAACAATATGGAAACTCAAAGAGTATGATTTTATACAAGCAATGGTAGATGCCGATTTACCAAAGCGAATCAAAGAGGTAATAATCATTGCCAACTTCATAATCTGGCATGAGCGGTGTAATAGAATCTTCAACGACAAAATACATACAAGCAATCAACTGCTAGAGGAGATAAACCAGCATGGAGATTGTCTCAACTGGTACTGGTACGAGAAGGGCAAAACAGGAATACTGGTCGGCAATTCAGAGATATGGCTAATAGGCGATTCAAAGTTTGAAAATTAATGTAGTTATTGCAGTTTGAAGTTTGCATTTCCACTCATTTTTCCATTTATTTTCCATTTCTTACAAAATCTGATGCAATATTTTTTGCCATATGCAACTTCATATGGAACTGGTACTTATAGTCTGAAGCAGGGAGAAAAAGAGAGTTTCCTGTTGACTGGCCAATTAAGTACCAACACTACAAATTGTTGATAAATCAAACAGAGGTTCTATCATATATTGGATATATTGAATCAATCTTAACATTTCAGTATTTCCTAAATTGCTAATTTTAAAATTAATTCATGCCTATGTTCTCATAATCATGCATCTGATTTTGATGAATGTGATTTTTTTTTTCTGATCCACATAATATGCGGTAGTTCATATATATCTGCTGGTATTATTGTCACAACATGGCTGTGTAATTGTTAAAACAAAAGTCTTCAATGAAACTTACAACCATTTTGAATCTTACAAGATATATAATGAAATAAGTACGTGGATGTTACAATTTCAATAAAGCATGAAAAAGTCTCATGCCTGACTTCTTATTTATTTCTATAGCTAAAATGCTGGTAAAATTTTACAATATTATCTTGGCAGGTTCATGGATGACAACATGTGGTCTTCTAGGCTATATTGATTTGTGCATTCTACAATTTCTGAACTTGAAAGGTTCCCTACAATAATCTACCGTTGAATTTCTTCATTCCCTCTTGGACTCTGTTGGTTTCTCATCCTCCTTAGTGTCTCTAATTCTAAAGCAACTTCTTTCATTGTCGGTCGTTCTTCTCCTTTCGTGTTCAAACATTACCTTGTAAGACGTGCTATGGCATGGAGTTCATCTGCTCTAGCCTCACTCGCAATTGATGGATCAATGACTTGAAGCAAGCGGCCCTCATCAAACGTAACCATGAAGTACGTTGCTAAATTGTGAGATCCCTCTGGTCAAGTAAAAGAGATGGGTTTCTCTCCTGTTAGCAACTCAGCAAGAACAACACCAAAACTATACACATCACTCTTTTCTGTTAGTTGGCTTGTTTGGAAATATTCTGGATCCAAATAACCAATAGCTCCTTGAACAAGAGTAGTGAGATGGGTTTTATCAAAGGGAACAGACCTTGATGCTCCAAAGTCTGATACCTTTGTTGTGAAATTTTTATCGAGGAGTATGTTGGAGGACTTGATGTCTCTATGGATTATTGGGAACGATGCTGCTGAATGCAAATAAGCGAGAGCACCAGCAGCTTCAGCCGATATTCTCAATCGGCAATCCCATGCTAAATGATATCCTGAACTTTGACCATGAATAAGATGTAAGAGTGTTCCATTAGGTATGAATTCGTATACCAATAAGGGAACTTGAGTCTCCAAGCAACACCCTAGAAGATTCACAACATTTCTATGGTTAATCTGTGAAAGAATTATGATCTCGTTAATGAATTGCTCAATTTGATTCTCATCTTCTATTTTAGATTTCTTAATTGCAACCACTTTTAGGTCTAATAAAGTTGTCAGAATTCAAACAATTGAATTATATTTCAATGTACTAAATAATGAGATAGAAAGAAGGGAGAACAATTTGTGGTGCAACTCTGGCGGCACCATTTTCTGATTTCTCATAGCCTTTTATTCAAAACTAATAGCAGAACCTGGTAAGAAAATATCCTAATACAAATCTTACTAAAATTAGCGTGTGGTTTCTTATTTTCCACTCGCTTGAAAGGAAAGAAAATAGAGGAAACAAAATAACAGAATATCATCTAAATCTCTAAAACAAGGAATCCAATATTCAAAAAACAAATAACTAAAAATAGCAAAATACTCTTGATACTGTCTGTGTACCAGTTTGCACAACAGCTTACATCTCACATTCTTTCCCCTAAGCTCGTTGTGCCCTCTTGATAGTCTACACTCCTATTCTTTCTCTCAGCTCCAGAAATTTAACTCTTCCCAATGGTTTGGTCAGCATGTCAGCAAGCTAGTTGTTGGTCCCAATATGTTCGACCTCCACTTTCCTTTCCTCTACACATTCTCTTATGAAATGAAAACGAGTGTCGATGTGTTTACTCCGATTATGATATACAGGGTTCTTGCATAGTGCGATTGCAGATTTATTATCAATTTTGAGCTTTATCTTCTGTGGAGGCTGACTTAGAAAATCTGCACGCAGTGCTTCTAGCCAAACACCTTGACATGCTGCTGATGTAGCCGCTATGTACTCAGCTTCACAAGATGACAGAGCAACTACCTTTTGCTTCCTCAAAAACCAACTAATTGGATTGCTTCCTAAAAAATAAATCACACCAGTAGTGCTCTTCCTGTCATCTACGTCCCCTGCCATCTCACTATCAGAGAATCCAACAAGGTTCTGATTTTCTTCTGGCATTTTCTTATAACAGCATCCCATATCAATTGTCCCCCTTACATACCTTAGTAAGTGTTTCACAGCTGCCATATGCTCAGTTGTAGGAGTTTCCATGAATCGACTAACAATCCCCACAGAATATGCTAGATCAGGTCTAGTATTTAGCAAATATCGAAGGCTGCCTACAATGCTCCTGTATCTAGTTTGATCAACTGGAGGGAAGCTACTGTTCTTACTGAGTTTGAGTCTGGCTTCCATGGGTACTTGTGTTGGGTTACACTTGTCCATGCCACATTCCTTCAGAATTTTCTGAGCAAAGCTCTTCTGACACAAGGTGATCCTGTGAGGTGTCTACTGCACTTCTATGCCAAGATAGTAATTTAATAAACCTAAATCACTCATCTTGAATTTCTCCATCATTTCTGACTTGAAACTTGCAATCTCTAATTCACATGTTCCTGTGATTAGCAAGTCATCCACATACACTCCTACCAAAATGCTTCCTTCCTCTTTGTTTTCTCCTGTAAACTGCATGCTCCAATTGTCTTCTTTCGAAATTCATTGATCTTAAGGTGCTGTCTAATTTGAAATTCCAGGCCCTTGGAGCTTGTTTCAAGCCATATAGTGCCTTGTGCAACTTTAGCACTTTGTGTTCCTTCCCTTTTACCTCGAACCCTAGTGGTTGTGTGACATAAACCTCTTCTTTCAGTTCCCCATTTAAAAACGCGGATTTTACATCCATGTGATGCACAGACCACCCTTGTTGCACCGCTATCACCATGATCATCCGTACCGTCTCCATTCTAGCTACAGGAGCAAACACTTCCTCAAAGTCGATCCCTTGGCATTGCACAAATCCCTTAGCTACAATGCGTGCCTTGTACTTTGCAACTTTACCTTCTGAATCCTTTTTTAACTTAAACACCCATTTGAGTCCAATCACCTTCTGGCCAGGAATCGGTTCGACTAGGCTCCAAGTATTGTTGCCTTGAATAGCTTCGATTTCCTCTACCATAGAACAGGTCCAGTTTTTATCCTTTGCTGCATCAGCGAAATTCACTGGTTCTTCCATGCCAATCAAACACATGTCAGAATGATTCAACTGAATTGGTTCAGTTTTGTTGTATATTTCTTCAAGACTTCGCAGTTTCACTGGCGTTCCTTGTGACTCCACAGTCTCCTCATGCTCTAATTTAGGCTTTCTCTTGTACCATGCCTCATATGGAGTCATCCTCGTCAAGCTTTTAGTTAATGCTCGATTCAGAATATAGACAGCAGTGGTCACACTCTCTCCCCAGAATTCTTGATGGAACACACATACTTTTCGTCATACTTCGGGCCATTCCCAATACAGTTTGATTTCTCCTTTCAACCACTCCATTCTGTTGTGGAGAATATGGCGCAGTCAAATACCTCTTAATACCCATATTCTTGCAATATTCAACAAATTCATCAGATCTGAGCTCACCTCCTCGGTCAGTTCTGAGTGCCTTTAATTTTGCATTCTTCTCTACCTCAATTTCCTCCTTGACTTCCTTGAATGAGGAGAAGGCTCTGTCTTTGGATTTCATTAGTACAATCCACATGTACCTTCTGTAATCATCTACCAGTAAAAGAAAGAACTTGTTACTGGCTGGAGTGGGAGGTGTAATGGGTCCACACAAATCACCATGAAGCAGTTCTAGTATCTCACTTGCTCTGAACTGTGCCTCTTGAGGAAACGGCAGTCGGCACTGCTTGCCAATTATACATCCTCTACATGCTTCTTTCAAACATTCAATTCTTGGTATCCCTTCTACCAAGTTTTCTTGACACATCTTCTTTAGAGATTGAAAATTGATGTGTCCATATCTTGCATGCCACCTCCGTGTATCTGATTCAACACTTGTCTTCAAGCACATAGACTGTACCAAGTCTAGGTTTAGGGTGTATAATCTGTTTTTTTTATCTTTGAACCCAGATAATCAGCCTCCCATTTTTGTCTAACACCTTTAGAACCCCGCCTTCAAGCTGTACTTTGCACCCCCTTTCTTCAAGCTGCCCCAAACTGATGATATTACTAGTCAACTTAGGAATGTAATACACATCAGTTATTGCCCTCTATTCTCCTGTACGACCCTTGTTCATCACAGTGCCACGCCCTCCTATAGGCACCTCTGAACCATCTCCAAGTTTCATTGATCCTCGAATTGTTGTGTCAAGATTTGTGAGATTTTCAATGCAACCTGTCATGTGATTGCTAGCTCCTGAGTCCAAATACCAAACGTTTTCTTTAGTTTTCACCTTTGCTTCCATGTGCAATTCCTCAGACCTTTCAACAATTTTCTCAATGCCACAGTTCACTTCTTGAGTTCTTATTAGCTTTGCACTGTATTTTCGCACTTAGGGGCACAACGCGCCGTTGGTAATGATTCTACTACGATGCCGTTAATTAATATATCTAGTTTGTAAACATTTTTTGGTAGTACGAAGGGGGAATTGGCCCAAAAATTGGATAGGGGTCAAGACGCAGCCAGACTAGGTAGGCGTCTTATTCTAGTGCCCCCCGAACCGCGCGAAATGGTCGCCTATTACACGGCTCAAAAACTCTGCCTTGGGGGGGGATACCCATTATTCGTAGGCGGTACGTACGACCCGGCCGGATTTTTCTGCGCTTTATAAAAAACTACAAGACCGACGCGAACTTGTTCGTAGATTTCTTAGTATTTGTGCAGAAAGGTCAAGCTCATCGGAATATGAGCTACTCTCCACTATGGAAAGTAAGTCCTTTTTATCACCCAGGGAAGCTATCAATTTTGTGCATGAGTAGAGCTAACTCCTCCTCTTCTTTCTCCATTAAATTCACCTTTTCCTTCTTTGGTTTACGACACTCTGATGCAAAGTGACCGTAAATTGAACAATTAAAACACTTGATCTTTGACTTGTCGAATTTCTTGTATGGTTTCTTTTCATATTCTCCCTTTTTACTGTCAGATCCTTCCCGATTCTTCTTTTCTTTCAGAGACAATGCTTCCCACTGTGAGCGTGTAAGCATTAGTTTCTCATCTTCTTCTTTACATTGTTGTCTCCCCTTCAAGCTCTCCTCAAACACTCTCAACCGCCCCACAGCTTCTGCCACTGACATTGAGGATATGTCACCCCAATGTTTTATTGTTCCAATGATTGGTAAAAATTTATCGGGTACTGCACTAAATAGCCGTTCTACCACAACACTATCTTTCAATTCCCCCCTAAGAGATTTAATCTCTCCTGCTGTACTTATCAAAATTTTAGAGAATTCTACTACACTGGTTGTATCTGACATGGTCAACCGATCGAACTGTCATTTCAATACCTGTGCCCTTGCCTTCCTGACACGATCTTCGCCTACAACCATTTGCTTGATTGTCTCCCAAGCCTCTTTAGCAGTTTCTGTTTCTGCTAAGGCCATTATAACTGAATCTGGCACTGCCTGAAATATCGCAACCAGGGCTCCTTGGTCCTTCTCTTTGTCGACCTGTCCCTCTCCTTTTACTCCTTCCCAGACTCCTAGTGCCTTCAGTATAATCTTCATCTTGACCGCCCAAAGCCCATAGTTCGTATCGTTCAACATTGGGTATTGGATCGGCGCACCTCCAATTACTGATCTTGCTTGTGATTTTGCTCCGCCTGTATCTCCTGCCTTTTTCTCATCTGTCTCTACCATCTTTCAGAACCTGGTTGCTCTGATACCAAATATTAGAATTCAAACAATTGAATTATATTTCAATGTACTAAATAATGAGATAGAAAGAAGGGAGAACAATTTGTGGTGCAACTCTGGCGGCACCATTTTCTGATTTCTCATAGCCTTTTATTCAAAACTAATAGCAGAACATGGTAAGAAAATATCCTAATACAAATCTTACTAAAATTAGCGTGTGGTTTCTTATTTTCCACTCGCTTGAAAGGAAAGAAAATAGAGGAAACAAAATAACAGAATATCATCTAAATCTCTAAAACAAGGAATCTAATATTCAAAAAACAAATAACTAAAAATAGCAAAATACTCTTGATACTGTCTGTGTACCAGTTTGCACAACAGCTTACATCTCACAAAAGCGCCCTTGTATACGGTACCATATCTTCCTTGACCAAGAATATATTATTTTCGCTGTAGTTTTCAGTAGCCTTCTCAAGTTTTTTCTCAGTGAAGATTTTTGTTTCTGAGTCGACCTTGTGAAGCCAACCTTTGTTGCAACAAATGCCCTCCATTCTGTTTGAAGAACTGAGATCTCATCTTAACTATCTTTCTTTTCTGGAAACCCCAATAAGAGAAAAAAAAATTGATATGACCAGCATAAACATAAGCCCCAGACCTGCACCTGCATTGCAACAAAAGATTAATTAGTCAGTTATTATGTGTTGACTTGCATTAACTTCAGCTTCTCCTTTCAGATGAGGCACTGTACATAGACTGTTGCTCGTTTAACACTTTTCTAGAAAATGACAATGACCAGAACAAGCCTTGTATGGATTTTTTGTTCAGGTATAGAATAGTCTTCTTGGAAATATTATTAGTAGCCCACCATAACCGAATTCGCATCCCGTGAAATATCTCTAATTTTGGGTTGCAAATCCTTTATGCACAAATTGAAAGCAACAATAATACTGCCCTCGAGGCTCGAGTATTCCGATTTGGGATCGATTTTAAAAAGGCCTGTCTTTAGATCAAATGAAATATTCAGTTATCTCAGAGGATAGGGACTCCACCATAATCTTGGTCCTTTGTTTTAATTTTTTTTTGTATATATCTTGAATATCCTGGAAGTATGTTACTATGCTATTATTATGTTTAAACTTCCAACTATCAATGTTTGTCCACCTATTATTATGTGTTAAATTTGATTTTTTTTTTTTTTTTTTTTTGGTGTGCATATATATGATTATCTAGTTTATGACCTATGATGGTTGATGATTTAATTTTGAGAGATACAATCAATTGATACCAAAATTAATAACCTTATTTTATTACTTTAACAGTACATAAGTATCAAAACCTTTTTGTATGATTTAATATTATGCATTAGAACTTATCCTTAGATTGCAGTATATTTTAATGATTTATAGAATACAATTTATTTTTCTAATGTAAATTGTCAATATATATAACATAGCTTCTAATATAGCCACCACAGTCAACTACATCCTCAACTGAGTCTGAGACCGCACCACTACAGACTGATAAAGGCCGCTATTGACTAAAATTAATAATTTGGTAAAGAAAATCAAGTTTATCCGGTTTATTTAAAAACAAAATAATTCGGTGATTAGAGAGGAAAGGTATGTTATAATGATATTAAAATTAATGTTTTCTTTATTCATTTTTATTATTTTATTTAATGACAAATTTTCACCGATGAACCTAAATTTATTTCTATTACAAAGAAGTTCATTCCTATATTCTTTTTACATGTAATTTCATTCTTCCTTTCTAATAAAATAATTGGTAAGTTTAATCACTTGTTTTAAGAGTAATAAAATCAGATTTCCAATTAATTAAAATGACGAATAAATTTAATCTGACAATTTGGCCAAAATAGTAAAGTTTTATAGATCAATAACCTATTGTGTCTGAATTACTAAATATAGATCAATAATAAGTTGGATTAATTGTAGATTATATATGATCATACCACTCTTTGATTAACAATAAATATTATAGGCTACATACATACTAGATTTTTAAATGAAAATTAAATCTTTGCAATTTTCACTTGCGATTAACTATAATGACAAAAAATATATCATAAGATCACAATCGTATTAGAAATTAATTTAACTAATTTCATGATGCCGGTAATGGAGGTAATGGAGGTAATATACAATTTTGGACAGATAACTGGGGGCTAGTTCGGTTGAGTTATGCATATCCAATCTTATACACCTTTGCTGAATATATACAAAGAAATAAGTTTAAAGGAGGTTCTACAAGCACGTGCAATACAAAACTGCTTTAGAGGTAGCAACGACAGAAATGACAAAGTTTGAAAGACAAAATGCAGCAAGTACGGTGCAATTATCAAATGCTGAAGGTGGAATAATTTGGTTATAGACATCATCAGAGAACTTCACGGTCAGGTCGGCCTATCAAGCATTGATGGATAGACCAAAAATAGAGAGTACAGTAAGAAGAATTTGGAAATTAAAAGTGCCTCCAAGATTCAAAATCTTCGCATGGTTGATATCCTACAATAAAATCTTTACGGTGGATAACTTAAATAAGCTTACGAATAGATGCATCATGTGCAAAATGCAATATTAATCAGTTTTTCACTTATTCAATGAGTGCATACAAATCAAGCTTCTCGATCTACAGATTGATAGAAATCAAGATGAAGGTCAAACTACCGGGAGGCTTATCAAACGAAGATGAATTAAGACACCATAAGAAATCTGAAGGAACTCAAGTTTAGCAAGAAGGAGAGAGATGTGCCAGAACTTTTAGGGAGGAAATGTGTAACTTGATGCATGCAGCTGGCAGAACAGGTGGAGATACAATGGAAATGCAGTTCAACAACAAGCGCTTAAGAAGAAAGTTTACATCACAAATAATTACAGATTATGTGTATACCTTAATTATAAAGTTTGTCTAAATTAAATTACAGATTATTTGCAATAATTTTGAAAATAATATTATGACTGTGACATTAAAAGTTTCGAACTCTTTTGGTTATTTCGTTGTCTTTCTTATCTTTGACTAGATTATCTATACTCACTTTTATTAAACGATTTAGAATTAGTTCGGAGCATATAATAACTATAATAAAATTCCGGATATTGCTTTTGAATTCGTTTGACCTTCAGATGCGCTGTCCCCCTTTTTGATTAATTCCTCCAAGATACCAAATAATTAGATGAATTATAGCCGGCCTAGGAGTTAGAACTAATAAAATAATAAAAGAAGTACTGATCAAATAATAAATCATGTACTGATCAAATAATAAAAGAAGTAATATAGACAAACAGATATGATAAAATAATTGCAAACACTTAAGTGTACTTGGTCTCCATACCATACGAGTATACGACAAACATTTATGTTATATACTATCCAACAAAATCTCTCTTATAACAAATAAAAAAATAAAAGACATACCGGATTCGTGGGAATCATTGCTTCTTACCAACCATGGGTTTTCACCAGAAGAATAAATTAATAAAAATAACAAGGGTTTGTCTATAGTAAAGAAAATTTAGTTTTTAATAAAAATAATAAGGGTTTGTCTATAGTACAGCAAAATTAGTTTGACTATAGTACAATAATAATTTTAATTAAAATATGATCTTTAATCTCTATCTCCAATAATAAAATGAACGATTATGATTTAATTGAGTTTTTCCTGTACTACAGCCAAAATCAGTTTACTGTACTATAGACACTGTCAAATAATTATAGTACACCCTGAAATAATAAAAGACCAGCTTGGCCCTTGTGCTTACAAGAATTGCAATTGCTGTTGTTTGGTTGATAATTTCTCAGGCAAGGCCTCTCACTGATCTGAAATGTACACAGCTACTGTCATTAAAGGCATAGTCCGAAATATCAACATTGCCTTTTTGACTTTGTTACTTGTCTCCTTCCTTCTCCACCTTCTTTGGCCATCATTGATATTCGGTATCAATAGCAATGACAATGTCTTCTCACTTGTCCGGTGCACCATACGTGATTGCAAGGTTAATGTTCTACTTCATTCTTTGTTTTATAAGAAATATATATTCCCTATTAACCTCAATAGTCAATACAATAACCTTGTGTTGTGTATGCATATTCTAATACGAGTCTGGATCCCCTAAAGTAACTCAAATTTTGAGTTTGAATACGGACTGTCCAATCAAAATCTGAATCAATCCAGTCCCAGGTGGAATGCACGAGGCCGCTTTACTATTTGTGCCAAAGAATATCAGATGGTCTGGATCTAAACTCAAAATATCAGCTGCCTTAGGGGATATGAATTCTTCATATACTAGTCTCAATCTTATTTGAAAGAACAAAATTTATTTTAAGGGGATATGCATGAATTCTCCATATACTAGTCACAATCTTATTTAAAAGAACAAAGTTTGTTTTAAGTGCAGGACATTATATTTTTTTTTGGTGTGGTAGTTTTCGATGTACAATAATTTTTGTTATTTAAGTGATGTTTTTTAATTTTCTGAAAAAAAAAATAATTTGACATTGGTAGCTCATAATATAATTTTTCAGTACTACTTAATAATTCACATATTAAGGGATTCAAGGTTATATTTCCGAAATTTCTATTAATATACAAAAAAATAATTTAATTTCATAATCTATACAATTTTTACAAAGAATTTGAAAAGTATCTACCCCGATAACACAGTCATCTGTTTCAGAGTATCAAACCGATGACACATTCATCGGTTCCAGGAATTACCCACCGCTCACAAAATCACCTCTCCCAAAACCAATGAATTTGTCATCGGTTTCAAAAACTTTCACACAGATCATATTTGATTTTTGATTGATTTGGATAACAAACATTTAAAAAAATTAATGTTAGAAAATTAATTAAAATTCAAATTATCTAACAATTTACAAAAAAAAATTAAAATAACTCACATCAATCTAAATTAAATGTTCAAAATGAAATTAATTAAAATTAATCTAAATTAGTCGAAGTTAAATAAAATTAATTAATTTGAATTAATTAAAAATAATTATTCTAAATTAATTAAAAATTATTAATCCGAATTAATTTAAAATAACTAATTTTAATTATGATTTATTAAGATAAATTAATTAATCTGACTTAAAATTAATTAATTTAAACTAACCTGTAATTAGCATAATTAATTTCATAATTAAACAACTTACGGAGTTGATCTGAGGTGAGGAGGGTGTGGAGTTTCCGAAGAAGTGAGGAGAGGAGTGACAGACTTCGGTATTTATGGGCATCTAGAACCGATGATATTGTCATTGGTTTCAGGAGGTGAAACCAATGACTTTGTCATCAGTTCTAGGAGAGGTGACAATGTGATCGGTTTACACCTTCTGGAACCGATGAGTATGTTATCGGTTTGATCTTCTGAAACCGATGACACTGTCATCGGTATAGATACTTTTCAAATTCTTCACCAAAATTGTATAGATTGTTAAATTGATTTATTGTTTTGTATATTAATAAAAATTTCGGGTTATATTTCATCATTGAAAGTTACTAACAATGATTTTTTTTGGATAATAAAATTGTAGGTGTCTATAGTCCTTCAAAATTTGGAAACAAGCAAAAGCAACAGAACAAAGAAAATCGCCCCAAGTTTCATTGATTTCATTAATGGCAATACAAAAATTGGTTTAGTTAACATGGAAGAGGATGACCTAAGTGACTGGGGCACAAGAGGTAAGTCGATGACTATACGGTTTGAACAGGTTGCTAGCAGTATTGTATGGGATGATTTGTTCCCTCAGTGGGATCATGAGGATAGCAGCAAGAAACCGTTGTGCCCTGAAATACCGATGCCAGATTTTATGAGATATGATGAGGTAGATGTTGTCATAGCCAGGCTGCCATGTAGGAAGCCGAAAGATGGCTGGAACAGGGATACGTTCCGATTTCAAGTTCATATGGTTTCTGCTAATCTAGCAGTGACAAAAGCGAGGAGAAATTTAAATGGGGCGGTGAAATTGATATTTCTGAGCAAATGCATACCCATGATGGACATTTTTCGATGCGACGATTTGGTGGCAAGAGAACATGAGTGGTGGATGTACGAGGTGAACATTTACAAACTCGAGGATAAGTTGAGATGGCCCATGGGCTCTTGCAATTTTGCATTACCTATATGGGGTCAAGGTATGTGCTATTTAATTCAACTTAAGTATATGTCATACTTTCCTCTTATGATCAAACAAGTATAATTTATTATAGAAATCAATACTTATAATAATATTTGTAGAATCAAATAATAATTACTCTTATAGTCATCAGTTCAAGGACCCATCGGTATACTCTTGGAAAATTCATTGTTTTACTGTTCTTTGATATATAGTTCACAAGTTGAACCCCCTGATACAATAGTAATTTCTACTTCGGTTGATATAATGTACAATTTAATTGAGTACTCTATTTTGCCTCATTGAATATTTTCCATGTAGAAATTACTAATTAAAAAGTTTGAAGAATGATTCTCACAAATACACAATTTACCATTATTTTTTTTTTTACATAGCACCTTTGTTTTACTCAATCATTTAACTACAAGAATTTGCTACTTGAAGGAATCGATAATGAACTCGAAGCCTCCAAAAAGATTATATCACCAGTGCCAGGCCGACGAGAGGCCTATGCCACAGTTCTTCACTCTTCTGATAATTACGTTTGTGGCGCCATAACCTTGGTTCACAGCATTCGCCGCTCAGGCTCCACTCATGACCTCATTCTCCTCCATGACGAGTCAATTCCCGAGGACAAGCTAAAATCCCTTGCTGCCATGGGCTGGATCCTTCGAAAAATAACCCGGATCCGCAATCCTCGAGGCAAACCCGGGTCCTACAATGAGTACAACCATAGCAAGTTGAGACTGTGGCAGCTAACTGAATACGACAAAATAGTTTTTGTCGATAGCGATGTGTTGGTCTTGCGTAATCTTGATGTTTTATTTAGCCTACCACAGGTTTCTGCTGCTAACAATGATAAATTCATTTTCAATACCGGGGTTATGGTCATCGAGCCCTCCAACTGCACATTCACTACCCTAATGGAAAATCATGACAATTTGACCTCTTATAATGGTGGGGACCAGGGTTTCGTGAACGAGAACTTTGTATCGTGGCACCGATTTCCTAGACGAATGAACTATTTGAAGTACTTTCCCAAGAATATCACCGAAGAACAGAGGTTGATCAAGGAGGATTTGTTCAAAGCAGAACCATCAAAGCTGTATTCAATTCACTACATCGGACCGAAACCATGGATGTGTTATAGAGATTATGACTGTAACTGGGATATAGAGTATACAAATGTATTTGCGAGTAACACAGCGAATCAGAGGTGGTGGAAAATTTACGATGAATTGGATGAGAGCATGAAGATGCATTGTCGGCTCTCGGAGCGGAGAAAGATCGAGCTTTTGTTGGATCGAAAGAAAGCAGAGGAAATTGGAAAACCTGATCAGCATTGGCGTATCAATGTTACAGATCCGAGAAAGGATTTGTGAGATATTACAAGGGTAGGGGCACTTTATTTTTGTTTCCATTTTTTGTAATATATTGTTTCTTCTTGCTCATTTTTGTTCAGCATATAGAAAAAGAAAAAAAAAACAATTTTTCCTCAAGCTACTGTTAAAACAATTTTTTTGTGCAGGAGCGGGATTCAAACTTGAGGAGGCCACTCTACCATCCAACACAACTATCATATATAAGTTGTAAACCAGTCAATATTTTTTTTTTGGAGTCAAAAGTCATTGTCGTCGGTGGTCTCTGAGTTGTCCATTTCAAGTTTTACTTTTTAATTTAAGTACTTTCCATTTTTACTCTGATGTATAAAAAATAAGTTTCAAATATTATAAAAAAATAAAAAATCAAGATTGAAGTTTCCGATTCATCATTTGATGACTGATGTCCATATGTATAAAATTGTTGTATCGTAACACACCTCTATTTTTCTTAGGAAAAATAAGTTTGGATCAGTGGATTGGTAGAGGTATTTTTTTATTTCTCTTTGTTTTTGTTTAATATTTTCTATGAATAATGCTGGCATGCTACTTGTAGCATAGTGACATGTCGTGCTATATTTTCAAAAACTTATTGAATAAACTTCAAACGAGAAATCCAAACCGTTGAAAACCGATCTACTTCACGAGTGATGTATTTACATATAAAATTTACAAATTTTTATATTCATTTAGTATAAAGTCAAACGGTCAAAAAATAATGAAAAATGAATGTATTGAAATTAACTTATAATTCTTATTTTTTTGACCGCTTGACTTTATACCAAATGAATTCAAAACATTCTAATTTTGGCATGTAAATACATCATTTATGTAGTAGATTGGTTTCCACGGTTTGGATTAGTTATTGAAACATATCCAAAAAGTTTTTGAAGATGTAGCACGACATGTCACTATGCTACAGGTAACACGCTAGCTTTATTCTATTTTCTATATATAAATAAAAATTGTTGTATCCTAACACACCTCTATTTTTAATATTTTCATTTGATGCCCATATGCATAAAATTGTTGTATCCTAACACACCTCTATTTTTCTAAGGAAAAAAAAGTTTGGATCGGTGGATTGGTAGAGGTATTTTTTTTATTTCTCTGTTTTTTATAATATTTTCTATTCATAAATAAAAATATAAAAATTCTCGAGCATGACTTGGTGATGTGTAACCGTGTAACGACTGTTAGTTGACGACGAATGACAGTAAAAACTTGAAAAAGATTTGATATTTCGTGACAGTTTAACAGTTTACTCACAATTTGTTGGAAACAAATCTGCTATAACAGGAACTGTGATTCCAATCTCATCCATTCACATCTTTTTAAGAGCAAATTTCAATCAAAAAACTTTTTCATGTGCGAATCTCAATCAATATCAATGAATGGGGTTGGAATCGCATGAATAACAGAATAACAGCAGATTTACTTCCCAATTTGTTTGTCAACGAATTAGAGCAAAGTTGCTCTGACTTAAAAAGTTCTACTCAATGGTCTTAGCCTAACTCACAAGTCAACTTTTTCCACACGGAAATGGACCAATTAAATATATTGAAAACCCATACAAACTTTAGAAATAGCTAATATCTCCATTAAAACACCATAATATCTAATATCCCCGTAAAATTAACATTCTTATTTTTATCCCACTTTAAATTATTTAACTTAAATTTGTATTTAATTGTTTTAAAAATTGAATTGACCAATATATCCTTGAACTTTGACTGGAGGCGTCCATTCTAATTGTTTCTTCCTCCATCCCGTCTCTCTCAACCCAATTCTTAGCCCCATTCTAATTGCTTAATAGTAAATATACACCCGGTGATTAAAACAAAGGTTAATCATAACAACTCACAAGATAAATTTGAGATAATTCCTTTGTGTACACCCGCTCTCACAAGATTAAATTTTAAGCTTCATTTCGACAAGAAAAGAATTAAATTTTAGACCTACAGTAAATAAGAAATAGATTTTTTTTTAAAAAGAATTGTTTTTAAAAAAATTAATCAAACAAGTACCGTTTGATTGGATTTTATGAAAATGGCTTTCACCGATCCACAGAATCGGTGTAGCATAAAACAGCCTTACTCCACCGTTTCAGTGGATCAGTGGAGCTATTTTCCCATCAAACCATAACTGATTACATATTTGGCGACACAGAATACCTCCACTGGTTATGTGGATCGGTGGAGCTTCAAAAAATACCTAATGTCCAGCTGGATCTTACAATTAATATACGGAGCCCATTTCGTTCAAACTTGAACCATATTGGAAAAAACATGCATGCATCATTGCAACATATAATAAAATATAAAAACTTCTACTTAGCCCGCGGCTTGTGCCACATGAAAAAGAAAAAAGAGTCAAAGAAAATAATATAAAAACTATATATTTTATTATGAGCATCTTCAACATAGTGAGAAAGCAGTTTCCCCCTTATTATATATTATTAGTTTGCTAGCCCATTTTGTTCAAACTTGAACCATATTGGGAAAAGCATGCATGCATCATTGCAGAATGTAATAAAATATAATAACTTGTACGTAGCGCGAAGTTTTGAAAACATGCCTCCACCGATGGATCGGTGGAGTAAGGTTGTTTTATGCTACACTGATTATGTGGATTGGTGGAAGCTATTTTCATAAAATCTAGCCAAACTGTCATTGTTGGTTAATTTTTTTAAAAACAATTCATTTAAAAAAAATCAAAGAAATACCTGCTCTCACGCGCTGGAGAGAGACAACCACCCATGTGAAAACCACCTCTTGATTGCTATCATTTCTAATAGTTTTGCTTCATCTGGTTGCATCAAGTCCTGAACCAGATGCAGGTGGAGCTCAAGCAAAAATAAACTAACACAAGATCTCCACTAGGATGCCAATTGAGATTAGCAAATGGAGCCAAGGAAATCAGTCTCCTTTAGTTTTATTTTTGATTATTTACTCGTTTCATTTTTTGTATTTTTGTTTCTTTTGGTGCAATATGTAGGTGAGAAGAAATTGAAAGAGATGCTGAATTAGATTAAATTTGAAATATTGAATATGATGGAACTTTTACTCTTTCTCTTTGTTAGTCACATTAAAGAACATTTTTTCCTCGAATTACCTCTTTCCAGCAGCATCTTGATTTTGAGGGTGAATGGGGCTGGGAGAAACAAGAGGGAGGAAGAAATAATTAGAATGGACACCTCCAGTCAAAGTTTAAGGACATATTGGTTAATTTAGTTTTTAAAAATAATTAAATATAAAGTTAAATATTTAAAGGAGATAAAAATAAGAATGTTAATTTTTTATGAGAATATTGGCTACTATGGAGTTTCTATGGGGATATTGGCTATTTTAAAAGTTTGTATGGGTACACTGGAAATTTTCCCAACTTAGAGAGGGAAAGCTTTAATTGCTCAACTTAGAACCACCCACCACCAACAAATGTCTTCTTTTGTAGAGAAAACAATCCATCATTTGTTATTAGCAATAAAAATTGAAGGAACCTAATATATACTTAAGTTTATCACAGTAATTAGTAAGCTTAATCTAAAATATATTTGATTGAATTCAAATGTTGAATTGAAACAGTTAAAACCTATCAATGAACGGCCACAGTAGAGGATCTCATGGAGCAAATAACGGTGCAACATCGCTACTCACAAATGACAATTAATTAATGCTTGAGATGAAATATGCTAGAGATACAGGGTCTGTTTGCAAATTGTTTGATTACTTATCCGACAACCTGCGCTTTTGTATTTTCCATTTTGATTTTTCTTCTTTTCTTTAGCACTTACTATCTTGAGTCCGAATCTGCTATAATTCAAGACCAGTGGACACTGATTTTGAAATTTCTGCAATTCGAATTCAGCCGTCAAACTGTTTCGAGATGCATGTACAGAAAATCAGCTATTTCGAGATGCGTTCTCAAAAAAAAAATTGACAGCTTGATTTGAGATTGCAGGAATTTCAGAGTATTGTTTATTAGATTCAAGATTGTAGTAGATTTATTTTCTGCTATCTTAGTTTTATTTTCTTTTCAGAGACAAATTTATCATCATGAGCTGTATTGTATTTTCTTTTCTTTCGTTACAAACCTTATGTAAACCTTTTACCATTAATCAAATGAGAGCTCAACTCTTATTTTTTCCCAAAAAAAAATTGAAAAATAGTTAAAACCTATCTATTCATGAGTGATACATTTATATTTCAACTTTAATTTATTTTTATTTCATTTAGTACAAAATTAAAATGTTAAGAAAATGAATAAGTTATTTTATTTCATTGATTTTCCAGCATTTTTTATCAGACCTTACACTAAATAAAATTAAAAATTTGTAAATTTAACATATAATTACACTATCATAAAGTATAAAGTAATTACTCATAAAGTATAAAGTAGATGGATTTCAATAATTTAAATTCATCATTTTGTTATTAGCAATAATTTTTTACTTGTACCATTTTATTGGATCTCGAGTCATGAACAGTGGACAGAGAGAAAATGCAGAAATGGGCAATAACGAGAAATTTAGGGCCTGTTTAGCCATCTAAAGGGAATGAGAATGGAAACAGGAAGAAAATTTTTGGAATGGCTGAAATACTGTGCGCGAGGGCTGATTTTCGTGAAGTCTAAGTGGATTTTTTTCCCACATACATAGTAAACGGTCGAACAAGCCCGTAGTAATTTGCATCCAAGTTCTAATCCCGACAGAGTTTAAGGTAAAAGGATTGGAACATGGGCTGTGTGTGTGTGTAGTAGTAGTAGAACTAGGGGGTTCTTAAGTTCACCAACACTCTTTGTGAACTCAAACTCTAAAATCTATCAGATTGACTTCAAATGACGAATCTGAACCATGGAAACCCGTTTACCTTACGAATGATTCATCTATATGCAAGAAATTTAAAATTTTGAATTAATTTGTATAGATTCAAGTGGTAAAAAAACATTCAAAAAATGAATGCATTAAAATTTATTTATAAATTTCTAATTTTGATAGCTTGACTCTATACAAATTTAATTTGAAAGTTTAAATTTTTGCATGTAGACACATCACTCGTAAGGTAGACAAGTTTCAACAGTTCGGATTCATCATTTAAAGTCAATTCGATATGTATTACTGTTGAGTTCATAAAGAGGGTTGGTGAACTTAGGAACATCCTAGTTCAACTCTATCTATCTATCTATCTATCTCTATATATATATATAGGACTTGGCTACGGTGCTATGCATAGCATAGAGGGCCTCCGTGCAACGGCTCAATATTTGAGTTTTCAAAATTCTAACGGTCAATCCGAACCGTTCAACATGTAATCTAAACTAAAATGTACTTGCAAACCAAATTTTACATTTTTTAGAATTTTTTTTACTATTTAGTAAGTATTTTACAAAACTGCTGTTTATCAGTGATCCAGAATTATTCAAAAACAACAATTTTGTAAAATACTTAAAAAATAGTAAAAAAATTCTAAAAAATGTAAATTTTGGTTTGCAATTACATTTTAGTACAGATTATATGTTGAGCCGTTGGGATGAAAATTGTGTTAAACTTTCACTTTATTGGGCCATTATGTCGTCTCAACCAAGTGGTTAAGACGATCAACGATTTGAATATACTGAGAAGAGTTTTACATTTTTCTGTGTCTTGTTTTTTATTCGGCTTTTTTAAAATTTTTTAACTTTTTTATAACCTTTAGGCAAGATTCAGTTCTCTGAATCACTTTTGTAATGGGTTTAATTAGGTTTCATCTTGAAACCTAAAACTGTTTTCATTCATCAATAAATCAAATAAGGACTTTGATCCTTATTTTTACTCAAAAACAAAAAAATAATAATGCATCTGATTCTGATGAATGTGATTTTTTTTTCTGATCCACATAATATGAGATAGTTCGTATATAATTCTATTATTGTCACGACATGACTGTGTAATTGTTAAAACAAATGTCTTCAATGAAAGTTGCAACCAATTTGAAACATACAAGATATATAATTAAATAAGTACGTGGAATGTGGATGTTACAATTTCAATAAAGCATGAAAAAGTCTCATGCCTGACTTCTTATTTATTTCTATAGCTGAACTGCTGGTAAAATTTTACAATATTATCTTGGCAGGTCCATGGATGACAACATGTGGTCTTCAAGGCTATATTGATTTGTGCATTCTACAATTTCTGAACTTGAAAGGTTCCCTACAACAATCAACTGCTGAATTTCTTCATTCCCTCTTGGACTCTGTTGGTTTCTCATCCTCCTTAGTGTCTCTAATTCTAAAGCAACTTCTTTCATTGTCGGCCGGTCTTCTCCTTTCGTGTTCAAACATTGCCTTGTAAGATGTGCTATGGCGTGGAGTTCTTCTGCTCCAGCTTCACTCGCAATTGATGGATCAATGACTTGAAGCAAGCGGCCCTCATCAAACGCAACCATTAAGTACGTTGCTAAATTGTGAGATCCCTCTGGTCGAGTAAAAGAGATGGGTTTCTCTCCTGTTAGCAACTCAGCAAGAACAACACCAAAACTATACACATCACTTTTTTCTGTTAGTTGGCTTGTTTGGAAATATTCTGGATCCAAATAACCAATAGTTCCTTGAACAAGAGTAGTGAGATGGGTTTTATCAAAGGGAACAGACCTTGATGCTCCAAAGTCTGATACCTTTGTTGTGAAATTTTGATCGAGGAGTATGTTGGAGGACTTGATGTCTCTATGGATGATTGGAAACGATGCTGCTGAATGCAAATAAGCGAGAGCTCCAGCAGCTTCAGCTGATATTCTCAACCGGCAATCCCATGCTAAATGGTATCCTGAACTTTGACCATGAATAAGATGTAAGAGTGTTCCATTAGGTATGAACTCGTATACCAATAAGGGAACTTGAGTCTCCAAGCAACACCCAAGGAGCTTCACAACATTTCTATGGTTAATCTGTGAAAGAATTATGATCTCGTTAATGAATTGCTCAATTTGATTCTCATCTTCTATTTTAGATTTCTTAATTGCAACCACTTTTAGGTCCAATAAAGTGCCCTTGTATACGGTACCATATCCTCCTTGACCAAGAATATTGTTTTCGCTGTAGTTTTCAGTAGCCTTCTCAAGTTCTTTCTCAGTGAAGATTTTTGTTTCTGAGTCGATACCTTGTGAAGCCAACCTTTGTTGCAACAAATACCCTCCATTTTGTTTAAAGAACTGGGATCTCATCTTAACTATCTTTCTTTTCTGCAAACCCCAATAAGAGAAAAAGCTTGAAATGATCAGCATAAACAGAAGCCCCAGACCTGCACCTGCATTGCAACAAAAGATTAGTTAGTTATGATGTGTTGTTGACTTGCATTAACTTTAGCTTCTCCTTTCAGATGGGGGCAATACTGTAAACTGTCCCTTGTATAATATTTTTCTAGAAACTGACAATGACCAGAACAAAACTAGGATAGATGTTTTGTTCAGCTAAAGAATAGCCTTCTTGGCAATATCATTATTAACCCACCATAGCCGAATTCGCTTCTCCTGAGATATCTTAAATTTTGAGTTGATCTACAGAAATTTGGACCGTTCAAATCCTTTTTGCACGAACTCAAAGCAAAAATAATACTGTGCCATGCATTCCAAATAGGCACTGAATTAAAGATGATCCGGCTTTAGATAAACAGACATCTTCAGTTGTCTCAGAGGATACGGACTCCACCATAACATTGGTCCTTGGTTTTTATTTTTTATAACTCTCCCCTATGCTGGAAGTATGGTACTATGCTATTCTTATGTTTGAACTTCCAGCTATACATGTTTGTCCACCTATTCTTATGTTTTAGATATTAATTTCTTTTGTGCATATGATTATCTAGTCTATGACCTATGATTTTTTTTTTTTTGAAAGTCTGGCAGCTGCTGCCGAGTGGTATATTAATGAACAATAACAAATTACACCATCACAGTACTTTGAACAGATATTAAAACTCCAACCTTGCACTGACATCTGAGTAGCTGTTATTATGTTCAAATATGCTACTGTAATTTTACCAAAATCTGAGCCATAAATTCATTTCATGAACACAACTAGCTGCTAGGGTATCATAGCCCAATCAAAAATTACTCTGTTTCGATATCTCCACAAACACATGACCTATGATAGTTAACACTTTACTTTCTTAATATAATATGTTGCTTATTACCAGTGATAGTGACATATTTATAATTTTATATTGACTCTTAGAACTACCCAAAAACTAACTAAATAACACATGCTACTAAATTTTACCTAATGAGTTCGATTATTTCCTAATTTCTTCTGAACTAATAATTTTACCAAACTCCAAAAAACATCGACCATGTGACTAGAATGAATTATGTAACTTAGGTTCATCTTCTATATCCTACACGCCAGACTGACAAGTACTGGAAACAATTTGTAATTGAAGACATCTTAATTATTGCTCACAAAGTAATATTAGGATTCACGAAGAAAAAAAATTACCTAGAGCAACTCCAAGCGGGAAGACCCTCTTGCATCCACTTCCCACCTTTTTACCATCACCAGTCATGCCTTTTGGGCAAGAACATGTATAATTTCCTGGTAAATTGATACAATGGCCTACACATGGATTGTAATTTGATTCAAGGCATTCATCGATATCTGAAAAGCAAAGCAAAAGGTATTTCGTCAGAAATTATTAATTATATACAGTTTCAGGCAATGGTAATTTGCTGGGGCTGGAAATTATGTATTATACCGGTGCAGCCATCTTCAACATAGGGATTTCCTTTGTATCCTTGACTACAGTTGCACAAATACCCGTCCATCGAGGGTGCGTCGTGGCAATAACTATTATTTTTGCATGCGAAGGAACCATTGTGATTCCTAGAAGCTTCACATGACTTGTTTCCGATTGCCCAATCCAATAGGATAAGGTTATTGCTATAGAGGTCTTGATAATCTTGAAAGAGAGGCGAATTCTGATTTGATTGAAAATCATCTCTTGGAGCAAAAAATGCGGCACTGCAATTAAAAATTGCACCTGAATTTGATGTGTTGAGTTGCGTAAATCGAAGATCGAAGCCTTTTAGATTGCCCGAAAGAGTAGCTTGGCAACAACCAAGGCCAGAACAAGACCCATTATAGAAAACACCCTGATCAAGGTCGTCACAAAACGTGACACAACCACTTGTCGCTGTCCCACTTTTTCCTTTTGTACTTATCAAGACTAAATTGTCGCAGCCGACAACTGTCAGCATATTGTACTGGTAAGATAATGTGAAAGGAGTTCCATCTAAATTGAACCATCCGGATCCTTCAGACTGATCCGTCCATTTTCCATTGGTACCTAAACACCTTTTTTGGATCGGTCCGGCAAAGATCTTTATGTAGCCTTGTAATGATATTTCTTGAATGGTGTAGGTGTTGTTGGATATGGACAAGAAGGGAGGGTAAATCCAGGGTTGCACCTTGTCGCAGCCTATTTCAAAGCCTGGTAAAGCATTGCCGGCAGTACCAAACGGGTACGGAACAGAGCCACATGTTAGGTTTATGCCCCTGTTAGCATCAAATACAGAGGGATTGATGTATGAGGATGAAGAAAGTGGCATGGATGTTAGTATGAAGGATAGTAGTAGGAAGAAGTGGATCTTTAAGAGCATGGCTGATTTTAGGAGGAAATTAGATGTTATTGCCTAAAGGATGAAGGACTACATATATGGAAACAAGCAAGGCCCCATCCTGTGGAACTTTGTGCATTACTTTTCCTTTGTTTCGCTTGTGGACTTTGGAGTCAAAGCCATTGTCGCTGGTGGTCTCAAATATTATAAAAACATAAAAAATCAAGATCGAAGTTTCCGATTCATCATTTGATGTCGATATGTATACAATTGTTGTATCCGGATCCTCCTGTAGAAATTATCGTGTGTCTCTTTGGTTTATGTTGTACTTCTCCTCATAGTGACAATATTCACAAGATATTCACGAATTAAATGCATTTTATTCGTTCTTTTTACTCTTTTTAAACTGAACTCCGAATAAAATGAAAAAAAAAACGTATAATACATTTTATTCGTGAATAAAACGCGAATCACAAATTATTCGCGATAAAAAAAATATGAAAAAAAATGCGAATTATTTTTAATTTTTTTAAAAAAAAAAATTGTGGGGGTTAGTTTTTTTTTCCTTTTTTATTGTACTGAATCAATTCCGAATTATATCTGAATCACAAATTTATAACTCTGCCGAACCTTTCTCGAATCATTGAGTTGTCACTATGCTTCTCTAGTTCTCCTCACATGATGGAGCTACAAAGATCCTAACACCCCCTCCTCTATTTTTCTAAGAAAAAAAAAGTTTGGATAGGTAGAGGTACTTTTTTTTTTATTTCTCTCTTTTTTAATATTTTCTTTATATAAAATAATTCAAAAATTCTCGAGCAGGACTTGGTGATGTGTAATAACGTAACGACTGTTAGTTATGACAAATGGCTTAGAGTATAGACTGGTTATGCATGGTAGTAAAAAGGAACCGGATCACCTGCTTCTTTATGTGGGCAGAAAATTCTTATTCCTAAAGTTATTGCCTGATAGGTCCGAGGTGAATTTTATCATTCAAATATTAAATATAGTTTTGCTCCAGATTCACTCCAAACTTATCCGGCAGTGACTTTAGAAGCAAAAAATTTCTACCCAAAGGAGATTCGGTTTCAGTAAAAAATTGAAAAAAAATTTGGTATTGCGTGACAGCTTAACTGTTTACTCACTATTCTACGAATTAGAGCAAAGTTGCTCTGACTTAAAAGTTCCTTGTCAGTGGTCTTAATTAGCCTAACTCACAACTTTTTCCACACGGAAATGGATTAATTAAATATAGGGAGGGAAAGCTTTAATTGCTCAACTTTAGAACCACCCACCACCGACAAATGTCTTCTTTTGTAGATAAAAAAAATCCATCATTTGTTATTAGCAATAAAAATTGAATAATATATACTTAAGTTTATCACAGTAATTGGTAATCTTGATCTAAAATTTATTTGATTGAATTCAAATGTTGAATTGAAACAGTTAAAACCTATCAATCAAGGGCCACAGTAGAGAATCTCATGGAGCAAATAACGGTGCAAACATCGCTACTCACAAATGACAAATGACAATTAATGCTTGAGATGTAATATGCTAGAGATACAGGGTCTGATTTGCAAATTGTTCGATCACTTATCTGACAACCTGCGATTTTGTATTTTCCTTCTTGATTTTCTTCTTTTCTTTAGCACTTGCTATCTTCAGTCCGAATTTACTGTAATTTGATGTAATTTGAGACTAGTAAACACTGATTCTGAAATTCCTGCAATTCGAATCCAGCCGTCAAACGATTTCGAGATACGTGCACGGAAAACCAGTTGTTTCGAGATGCGTTCTCAAAAGAAATTTGACAACTAGATTCAAGATAATAGAAATTTTAGGATACTGTTTATTGGATTCACGATTGCAGCAGATTTATTTTCTGTTGTCTTAGTTTTATTTTCTTTTCAGAGACAAATTCATCATTATGAGCTGCATTGTATTTTCTTTTCTTTTATTACAAATCCTATGTAATCTTTTACCATTAATTAAATAAGAGCTCGACTCTTATTTTTTTCTCAAAAAATAATAGTTAAAACCTATCTATTTATGAGTGATACATTTATATTTCAAATTTAATTTTCTTTTTAGTTCATTTAGTACAAAATTAAAATGCTAAGAAAATGAATAAGTCATTTTAATTCATTGATTATCCAGCATTTTTTATCATTTGACCTTACACTAGATAAAATTAAAAGTTTATAAATTTAACATATAATTACATTACTCATAAAGTATAAAGTAATTACGTAGATGGATTTCAATAATTAAATTCATCATTTTGTTATTAGCAATAATTTTTTACTTGCAAACTTGTATCATTTTATTGGATCTCGAGTCACAAACAGTGGACTGGGAAAACGCAGAAATGGGCAATATTTTTAAGGTAAAAGAATATGTATCGAGAAATGTATTAATTCGTATCCAAGTTCTAATCCCGGTAGAGTTTTAAGGTAAAAGAATATGGAACATTGTTGTGTGTGTGTGTGTGTATAGAAGTACGTTAGTCAATATTAAAATACTTGTTTTTAAACTGTGGAACACATGTTTTGGTTTTTATATTTTCAAAATTCAAACAGTCGATTCAAATTATTCAATATTTAATTTATATTAAAATGTGTTTGGAGACCAAATTTTACATTTTTTAATTTTTTTACTATTTATAAAGTCATTTTTAAAATCGTTGTTTTCAATGATCCAGAAATTTTTCAATGTTCATTAAAATTAGCGATTTTAAAATTGACTTAATAAATAGTAAAAAAATTCCAAAAAAAAAATTAAAATTTGGTCTACAAGCACATTTTAATATAGTGATCATATCTAACAGTTTGGATCAATCATTTTGACTTTTAAAATTGAAAAACCAATTGGTTGCACCACGGCTCCGAAACAAACGTATTGATATTAGCCAACTCTATATTGATATATATAGAGTTGGTCTATGGTGAGTTGCAAAGTAAGAGTCTTGTTCTACTTCACACTCATATTTTCTACTTTTCAAACTTCAAAAAGTCGATCCGAACTACTCAATATGATCTACATATTGAAATGTGCTAGGAGACCAAATTTTACATTTTTTGGAAATTTATTATTATTTGTTTAGAATTTTTTAAATCATTGTTTTTTATGGTCCAAAATCCATTAAAAAAAAATTAATTTTCTACCCATCTAAAAAAGTAGTAAAAAAATCCCCAAAAATGTGAAATTTGATCTCCAAGCACATTTCAATATGGAGATCATGTTGAGCGGTTTGTATCAGCTATTTAGACTTTACAAACGAAGATATAAGCGTGAAGTAAAACAATAATCTTATTTCGCAACTCACCATAACCCATCTCTCCACACCTCTCTATATAGAGAGAGAGAGGAGAGATCCAATTACACTGACTCCAGTTGTGGTTATTAACTACTGTTAGTATACTCTAAACCGGTATTTTTATCACTGTTAATATACTCTAAACCAGTAATATGTGGTATCAACCACTATTAAATGTCTTTGATTTGGGCAAATTAAAATTTTCGTTCTCATATTAAAAATTCTCATTTTCACAAAATTTCTATGTTGCCAAACAGACCCTAAATGATATTTTTCTAAGGGTTGGGAGCATGTCCCAAGGCATATGGACCGGACTTCCATCCAAAGCGTTCTGAGTAGGGGTGCAAACGGATCGGATACGGAGACCATATCTGTATCCGTATTTTTTTTCCGGATACGGACACAAATCAGATATGGATACAGATCGAATATTAAACGGATACGAATATAGATCGGATACAAATACGGAAACAGATATAATTCGGATTTTTAATTAAAAATATTTATATAATTAAATTGTTATGCAATTACATTATATATATATATATATAGAGAGAGAGAGAGAGAGAGAGAGAGAGAGAGAGAGAGAGGTTGGCTAGGCTCAAAACGTTTGTTCCTAGTCTCAGGGACAAACGATTCGGTTCTCCGGTTTTCAAAGTCCAAACGGTCGATCCAAATAGACAGATATTTAATCTATATTAAAATATGCTTGGAGACCAAATTTTATATTTTTTGAATTTTTTTTACTATTTATTAAGATGGTTTGAAAATCGCTGTTTTTCAATGGTGCAAAATTTTAATAAAAACAGCGATTTTCAAACGATCTTAATAAATAGTAAAAAAATTCAAAAAAATGTAAAATTTGGTCTCCAAACACATTTTAATATAAATTAAACATCTGTCGTTTGGATCGACCGTTTGGACTTTGAAAACTGGAGAACTGAATCGTTTGTTCCTGAGACTAAGAACAAACGTTTTGAGCTTAGCCAACTTCTATATATATATAATTAAAATTCATCATCAACTTTACTGATCACATATTTTGAATAAAATCAGTAAGAATAAGATCAATTATCATATCCTTATATTCTCTTTTTATTTTGATGGACCATGTCAAAGCCGAGTCTACATATCAATGCCTCTATTCTAAAAATAAATAAATCAAAACCTCTGACCCATTTGCAAAAGAAACAATGTTAAGAGTAACAGCTGTATATAGAACATTCTTTTAATTTTTTTTAATATTCAAATCAAACATAAAAGTTGAAATAACAGGAAACACTAAAACGGATATCCGAAAATTATAACATGTGCAAATACAGATAATTATCAGTATCCGTATCCGTATTCATATCCGTATCCGTATCCGTGTCTGCTTCTCAAATTAAACCCGAATCCGTATTTGTATCCAACTATTCGAATCCGAAAAATCCGGATACGGTCGGGTAATATCCAACCCGTTTGCACCCCTAGTTCTGAGGCCGCACGATCATATCGGATTAAAATTGAGTAAAGCAATGCTAACAGACGTCAAGCTCTCTCCGTTAAGAAAAATAAGGAAATCATCTTCTTTGTCCTTTCTCTCTGTTGGTCAAAGAAATTAATTATTTTTCTCACGCGATTGAATTCAAATCAAATTGCTCCAGCAATGTCAATATTATATGGAGAAAATCTTCCATCCCCTGTCTCGTTTGAAAGCACAAACGCTAATTCATCACTATTAATTAGCGAGTCAAGGCACAACACAACATGTGCCAGTCACGTGTCATGACTCACGTGTTCCGTGTCATTATTATTCGCGTGACATGACCATCCTTCGGAAAATTAACATGGCACGGCATGTGGTCATGCGAGCCACGTGTGATTACGACCGTTAGATCTTAATTGAATATTGAATTTTGAATAACTAACTTAAATGACAAAAAAGAAAAGAAAAATAGCTAAACTTGATCAAACGAGACAAACCTGGCCTGTCACATTTAGACATGACATATGTTGTCACGGCGTGACTAACGTGCCGTGACCATCCCTCCGAATTTGATCAAGACACAACTTGTAAAAATTTGACTTAGTTACAGTACAACGCGGCACATGACCCAAATCATGATGTAACTAGTCACGACACAGCACGGCACGACACAGCACGTATTTACTTTCCTACCCTCGCGTGGTTGTAATGCTAACAACATATTAGATTTCACTTTTGCCTACTAAATCGCAAACAACACAAGAGAAATCATAGGGTACTAACAGTACCAGTGACCTTTTTAGCTAAGTAACATCTTAATACAATATAAGTATAAAGTTTCATAACTAGTATCAATCATTTTAATACAAGACTTAATCTGAAGAGTATAAATTGCACAATTTTTAGCTAAGCAAAATACTTGTACCAACAAGCATTTTACAGTAAGTAATCATGGTCAGATGGTCTATGTACCCAGATTTAAAGTAAATTCCAACAATTGATAATAAAAATTTAATTGGTCCAAATATTTTCAGCTAATAATTAACATTAATGCAATGCAAAACTGGTTTAGGCATTATTACAAGCCCCTGAGCTACATGATGATAATTTTTTTAACATCTAAGGTGATCATTCTCTGTACCCAGATTTAAAGTCAACTTCAACAATTAATAATCTAAACTTAATTGTTCCAACCATTTTCAGCTATAATTAACACCAAAGCAATGTAAAATTGGTTTAGGCATTACTACAAACACCTATGCTACATGCTGAGAATAGTTTTCATAATTATAAAAGTTGAAGAATTTATCTTGTGGAATCCAGATGGGGAAATCCTTTGTTATAATAACATGGGTATTAAATAGTTGGGTGGCTTGACCTCCAACCTTTACTCAAAAAAAAAAAAAGATTTTACCTTGTGGTTTGGAGCTTGAGTAGATATTTCTTCGTGATTAGCTAGCAACATCAGAAGCATCTGTTTGAGGTTGATTTTCTCTATTACAGGATAAGAAAGGAGTTCACAATCTCGACTAGAAATGGTTCACGGAGTTGTGTTTTCGCATTTGAGAAAGGTCGGGTTGAAACTTGAAAGGATAAGACTCCATAGACGAGAGGCTCTCAGTGATAATAACTTAACAATACCAAGTAAAACATTAGAGAAAGAAAGATTAAATTGACAACGCAAAGAGGAAGAATTATGTTCCTCCATTGTTGCTCCGATAGTGATTTGATTCAATTAGAATAGAGAGAGAAGTATCCTTATTTTGCTTAACGGAGATAGCTGCTAGCATTAATTCACTCAATTTTAATTTGATATGATCGTGCGGCCTAGGAACGCTTTGGATGGAAGTCCTGTCCTTTTGTTTAGGTCTGAACTGTCCGATCAAGAATCCGCACGAATATTAAAGTGATCTGTGCATTCTACCTTAAACTGAATCGGAATCGGACGGCTGGACCTAAACAAAAATATTCTGTTATATGGATTCTTCTTATTTGAGGTCATATTGTTAAGATTAAAAAATTTTGGTTTTCGAACTTCCCAAAAAAAAAAAAAAATTCAAATCAGTTTATGTAATTTCGTTGTACCTTATTCTAACTCTTAATAAATAACACAAAGCGGAGTTCGAATACAATTTTATATGCAGATAATATACCAAAATCAATCTCTACTGCTAACCTTTAAATTTGAATAATAAAATTTTAGCGTTTGTAGGATATAATTACTATATAATTCGTTGAATCCGCAGGGTCATATAGCTAAACTTGTTTTTTTCTTTTCTGAAAATTGAAATTCCGTGCATTTAGGTTTAGTCAACAATTTTATTATATAATAAATGATATACTGATCAAATAATAAAAGAAGTAATACAGAAAAACATATATGATAAAATAATTGTAAATTTGTATTTGGTCTCCATACCGTACGTACGAGTATACGACTAACATTTATGTTATATATAATAAATGATACCTATCCAATAAAATCTCTCTTATAACAAAAAAAAATACGAGACATGGAGGATTCGTGGGAAGCATGGCTTCTTAGTTCTTACCAACCATGGCTTCTTACCTGGCCTTTGCTTATAACAAGTATTGCAGTTGTTGTTTTTTGGTTGATAATTTCTCATGCAAGGCCTCTCTATGATCTGAAATGTACAAAGCTACTGTCATTAAAAGCATAGTCCTAAAGATCAACTTTGCCTTTTTGGCTTTGTTACTTGGCTCCTTCCTTCTCCTCCTTCTTCGGCCATCATCGATATTCGTTATCAATAACAATGACAATGTCACCTCACTTGTCCGGTGCACCTTACGTGATTGCAAGGTTAATGTTCTAGCTACTTCATTCGTCTTTGCTTTATAAGAAATATACATACCCTATTAACCTCAATAATCAATACAATAACCTTGTGTTGTGTATGCATTCATATACGAGTCTGGATCTCCTAAAGTAACTCAAATTTTGAGTTTGGATACGGTCCGTCCGATCAAAATCTGAGTCAATCCGGTCCCAGGTGGAATGCACGAGGCCGGTTTAAGATTCGTGCCAAAAACATATCAAATGGTCCGGATCTAAACTCAAAATATGAGCTGCCTTAGGGGATATGAATTCTCCATGTACTAGTCTCAATCTTATTTAAAAGAACAAAATTTGTTTTAAGGGAATATGAATTCTCCATATACTAGTCTCAATCTTATTTAAAAGAACAAGGTTTGTTTTAAGTGCAGGACATAATATATATATATATATATATATATTTTTGGTGTGGTAGTTTTCTATGTACAATAATTTTTGTCATTTAAGTGATGCTTTTTAATTTTCTGAAAAAAAATAAAAATTTGACATTGGTAGCTCATAATATAATTTTTCAGTAAAAATTAATAATTCACATATTAAGGGAATCAAGGTTATATTTCATCATTGAAAGTTACTAACAATTATTTTTTTTTGGGATAATAAAATTGTAGGTGTCTGTAGTCCTTCCAAATTTGGAAACAAGCAAAAGCAACATAACAAAGAAAATGGCCCCAAGTTTCATTGATTTCATTAATGGCGATACAAAAATTGGTTTAGTTAACATGGAAGAGGACGACCTAAGTGACTGGGGCATGAGAGGTAAGTCGATGACTATACGGTTTGAACAGGTTTCTAGTAGTATTGTATGGGATGATTTGTTCCCACAGTGGGATCATGAGGATAGCAGCAAGAAACCGTTGTGCCCTGAAATACCGATGCCAGATTTTACGAGATATGATGAGGTAGATATTGTCATAGCCAGGCTGCCATGTAGGAAGCCGAAAGATGGCTGGAACAGGGATATGTTCCGATTTCAAGTTCATATGGTTTCTGCTAATCTAGCGGTGAGAAAAGCGAGGAGAAATTTAAATGGGGTGGTGAAATTGATATTTCTGAGCAAATGCATACCCATGATGGACATTTTTCAATGCGACGATTTGGTGGCAAGGGAACATGAGTGGTGGATGTACGAGGCGAACATCTACAAACTCGAGGATAAGTTGAGATGGCCCTTGGGCTCCTGCAATTTTGCATTACCTATATGGGGTCAAGGTATGTGTTATCTAATTCAACTTAAGTATATGTTATATTTTCCTCTTATGATCAAACAAGTATAATTTATTATAGAAACCAATACTTATAATAATAATTGTAGAATCAAATAATAATTAGTCTTATAGTACTCATCAGTTCAAGGACCCATCAGTATACTCTTGGAAAATGCATTGTTTTGCTGTTCTCTGATATATAGTTCACAAGTTGAAACCCTGATTCAATAGTAATTTCTACTTCGGTTAATATAATGTACTATTTAATTGAGTACTCTATTTTGCCTCATTTAATATTTTCCATGTAGAAATTACTAATTAAAAAGCTTGAAGAATGATTCTCACAAGTACACAATTTACAATTAATTTTTTTGTTTGTTTACATAGCACCTTTGTTTTACTCAATCATTTAACTACAAGAATTTGCTACTTGAAGGAATCGATAATGAACTCGAAGCCTCCAAAAAGATTATATCACCAGTGCCAGGCCGACGAGAGGCCTATGCTACAGTTCTTCACTCCTCTGATAATTACGTTTGTGGCGCCATAACCTTGGCTCACAGCATTCGCCGCTCAGGCTCCACTCGTGACCTCATTCTCCTCCATGACGAGTCAATTCCAGAGGACAAGCTAAAAGCCCTTGCTGCCATGGGCTGGATCCTTCAAAAAATAACCCGGATCCGCAATCCTCGAGGCATACCTGGGTCCTACAATGAGTACAACTATAGCAAGTTGAGACTGTGGCAGCTAACTGAATACGACAAAATAGTTTTTGTCGATGGCGATGTGTTGGTCTTGCGTAATCTTGATGTTTTATTTAGCCTACCGCAGGTTTCTGCTGCTAACAATAATAAATTCATTTTCAATTCCGGGGTTATGGTCATCGAGCCCTCCAACTGCACATTCACTGTCCTAATGGAAAATCATGACAATTTGACCTCTTACAATGGTGGGGACCAGGGTTTCGTGAACGAGAACTTTGTATCGTGGCACCGGTTTCCTAGACGGATGAACTATTTGAAGTACTTTCACAAGGTTATCACCAAAGAACGGAGGTTGATCAAGGAGGATTTGTTCAAGGAAGAAACATCAAAGTTGTATTCAATTCACTACCTCGGATCGAAACCATGGACGTGTTATAGAGATTATGACTGTAACTGGGATAAAGAGTATATGAATGTATTTGCAAGTGACGCAGCGAATCAGAGATGGTGGAAAATTTACGATGAATTGGATGAGAGCATGAAGATGCATTGTCGGCTCTCGGAGCGGAGAAAGATCGAGCTTTTGTTGGATCGAAAGAAAGCAGAGGAAATTGGAAAACCTGATCAGCATTGGCGTATCAATGTTACAGATCCGAGAAAGGATTTGTGAGATATTACAAGGGTAGGGGCACTTTATTTTTGTTTCCATTTTTTGTAATATGCTGTTTGTTCTTGCTCACTTTAGGTCGGCATATAGAAAAAGGAAAAACCTATTTTTCCTCAAGCTACTGTTAAAATGGACATTTTTTTAAAATTTTAGAGGTGAAGTCACACTTATTAATGATTAATACTTTACAACATATGTGTGCAATCATTTTACCATGAAGGTCTTAACAAAATATATTCTTCTATTGAAAATTGAGGTAGGAGTAGTTCCGATGCCCATCGGACCTACTTTTAGGTTCAATTAGCTCTAACACCGTCTGATTATTATTGAGATGTGTGTGCACGAAAACTGAAAAATACTTGCATGGATTTTAATAACTTTGCACGAATCTTAATGCAGATTTGATAGTCATTTAACCCATCGAAAAAGATAGGTCTGATGCCCATCGGACCTACTCTAGGGGTGCAAACGGATACGGATTATCCGCGGATAATCCGCTCCGAATCCACTTATTATCCGTATCCGGATTAAACGGATACGGATACTTGCAGATACGGATACGGATAATTTTAGTATATGGAAAAATAATGCGGATACGGATACGGATAATTCTGTGAGGATATAAATGGAGCGGATATCCGTATATATCCGGATTCGAAATTTAATCTTTCAGCAGCTTTCAATTCATTTCACCCTTGCGAAATTTTCAAAAAACATACATGTTCGTTTAAGTCCAAGAATCTTGGTAGAAAAATCATATAATCTATTAGGATAATGGATTGGTTCTCTGAACTAATAAGCAATTAATCATGCATAATCATCACTGTGCAAACTTAAAAAGACTATTAAATTTTTGTCAATTTAGATAATCAAATTATGTAATTTAAAATTATGAAATTTAGTAGAATTACTCAATATCCGACAATTATCCGCTCCATATTCGTATTCGAATCCGTATCCGTGGATTATCCGTTCCGTATTGTATCCGTTTAAGACGGATATGGTTTTCAATTTTGGTATCCGTTTACTATCCGTATTCTGTATCTGTATCCGTATCCGCTTGTTGAAAAACGAATGCGGATATGATATTAGCATTATCCGCTCCGAATCCGCTCCGTTTACACCCCTAACCTACTCTCAACTCTTGAAAATTACCTGGTCACTTGGTCAGTGGCCAAGAACGATTAGAAGAAATTATGATGGAGATAGTGTGAGAATTGGTAGAAGTCTAGGCGCTTTCCCCTAATAACTAATTACTTTCGAAGCTGCTAAAAAATCTTATGACAAAGTCTTATTAAAGTTGGACTTAAACCATCTGATCCTTGTATCATCGAGTTTTGTTCTTTCTTGTTCCGGGACATGGACATAGCCAATAGATCCGAAAACCTTCAGACGTTTCACACTTGACTTCCACCCGCTCCATGCTTGTTGAGAGGTTATCTTTTCCAAACTTCTTGTGGGTGAACAGTTTGAGAGATAAGCCGCACATGCAACCGCCTTGGCCCGTTTCAGAATTTGTACAGATAGTTTAGGTTCACATGACAGTTTAAAGTAATTAAGTTCAAAATATGCTCGCATGAATTTCAATGCAGATCTGACAATTTATTTAAAATTTGTCCATAACGCTCCGGACAAAAACCCAACTCCCTTCTTAAGAGGCCCTCTGATCCAATAGAAATTGGTAGTTCTATTAGAACCTCAAAACTGTAGCTAGAGAAAATCTAGCATTAAATGATATGTTGCAAAATCCAGTATTCTTATTTGTTTCAAAATTCTTATTTTTAAAATGAATATATTAATTTGTAAATCAAAGGTTACGTTTTTTTTTACAACATCAACATTAATAAAAAAAATTGATACTCCATAATGTGATTAAGATTTAAGACCTTAATTTAAACTATGCCAAGTTATCTATTTTCAATCATTGAATTAATAATTAATTATTCAAATTTAATTTATTAGTTGAAAATAAATTTTTATTAATAAATGTTCATTAATATTTGGGATATACCTAATTCAGTGCATGAAATTATTTATTTTGTTAAGGAGGGCTCAAATGACCCATTGTTTCATTCTCCAATCATACCATGGAGATCATATTTGGGAAAAAAATTTGGTCTCCAAACATATTTTAACATGGAGATCATGTTGAGCGGTTCAGATCGACTGTTTGGACTTTAAAAACGAAGATACATGAATGAGATATGAAGAGATGAGCCATTGGAACATCCTCTTATTTTAAAAATACAAGTTATATCATTTTAATTAAATTTCCAAAATCTTCCTTTGTAATTGACCATTTTGCAATAATAGCTTATTAAAACTATAAATAGTTTGGTTACAATTTTTATCCAACAGTAATTGTACACAGAGGCATAGACTGAGTACTCCTTGCCCAATACAACTGCAGCCAGGCCCAAGGCCCAAAGCACGGAGCCCAGGACCATGTACATGAGTAGAGATGTAAATTTGTATTGGAGCCCAAAGCAATGAGAAAACTTTAGGATGAATAGTTCGGATATTGGTTGGCGAATGGTGACTTGGTGTGATCTCTGAACTACTAAGGTACATGGAGGATGAACGCCAATAAAGCTATACAAAGATGGGATGATGAATCAGCAGTGGTAGACTGGTTGCTGGTAAATCATCTAGATTCAGTGCTTTGTCATCAGAATTCAGATCGAATTCAGTCAAAGATAAAATTCACGGAGCTCCTTTAATATTTGTACATATTTTCATTTGGAGAATTCAAACTAAAACTTTGAGTTACTTTAGACATCCGAATTTCATGAGCCCATATATAAATCTAGAGGTGCGTTTTGAACCAGACAAACATTTTTTTTTTCCTTCCGGCTTTGTCATCAGATGTTGCTGCTGCATTATATCAATCAAATTAATTCGATTAATTATATTTCATTTTGATAATTTCATACTATGAATTGTTGTTTTTAAACAGGTATAATATTTTACAATAATTTGTGAGCTCACAATGCTCCATACTTCAGCGATGACCGACCGACTCAGCTAATTACATCTTGTTTGGATGGAGAGTAGAGGAAAGAAGGAAAGGAAAGAAAATATCGTAAATAATTTTCATTTGGTTGGATCTTTAAAAGTAGAGTAAGGTTAATGGATATTATTCTTTTAATCTTATTTATTTTGTTAATTTCTAAATTGACAATGTACATATAATAACTTTCAGTTCCATTCCATACTGTTCCCTCCCCTTCTATCACTTCTCTTTCCTTTCACCTCTTATGAATCAAACATAGTGTTAGATGATGCTTTGGTAAACTTCCAATTATAATATTGTAGCTAACATATGACACTGCTTTAAAAAAATTCAGATTCAATCAAGCAATAGATTGTTCGAGTTTCACTTCAAACCATCCAATTAGAATTTGAGTCAATCCAACTCAAATATATAATCATTCTTTTAATATTCCTGCTAGTATATATCGGATTCAAAAAAAATGAGGTACCTTAGATGATATTATTAATTCCATAGCATGTATATATAAATTTGCAACCTAGACTAGGATGGATTAAACAAATGAACAATAACATGCCTAATTTGAGATCTCTGTATCAAAAATGCTCATTTAACTTATTAGTTATTGTGAAAAATTATTTTCTTACTGACTATCTGTACAAGTACAAAATCACTGTTTTAAGAAGATTCTGGACTTTCTTAATATTGTACTTACGAAAAAAAATAGTAAAAATAATTTAAAAAATATAAAATTTGGTCTCCAAGCATATTTTATTATGAAAATTATGTTAAGTGGTTCGAATCGACTATTCGAACTTTAAAAATTGAAATAAATAATGTGAAGCATATTGGAGCACAAAATAATAATGCATGCATTTGAACCCTCCTATTAAAGGTACAAGTACTGCGATCAAATTCTTCATCGTGCATCAGTTGTATTGCACACATTTCAACCACTTGATCTCGTCAAAATTCGTAGAACACCAATATCTTTTTTTTTAAAAGTTGATAGAGGCTATCAGATTATATTACAACCTATTTACAATGCTCTAACCAAAGCTTTGCTTCCTGCATGGCCTGTCAGCCACCCTCTCTGGTTCACCAAGCTCTCCATCAAAAATCATTCTATTCCGCTCTTTCCAGAGCATCCAGCATCCAGCCAGAAATTTCGCAGCCCAAGTTCTTCTTGACATCCCACCCTTGCAAGCCGTCCACGACTTAGTGAAGGTGCCTGTGACTGTTTCACCTGTTGAAACCAACCTCATTGCCGCATTGACATTCTTCTCCAAAAGCGCTGAGAATAGGTGCACTGGAACATCAGATGCATGGATGTCTCAAAACGACAGTACTGACACATGACACATCTCAAATCGCACCTAAGTCCTCTCTTGAGCATGACATCATGAGTGAGGATTTTGCCCCTGAGCCATAGAAATGTGAAGACCTGCACTTTAGGAGGTATTTGCAGTTTCCATATGTATGCAAACGGCCACTCGGTTTTCCCTGCTCTGATAATGAGGTCATAGAATGAACTTGCTGTGTACTCCCCCGTAGTGGAGCACTCCCAGACCATCTTGCCAGGTGAGTCCGTGAGGTCTATGTCCCCAATTAATCCCCGATCAGCTGCTTCTCTGAGGGACCATCGTCGGTTTTGTGGCAATGGGGCGGAGACTTCGGATGGAATTGGTACAGTCCACGGATCCAACCAGTAGGATATTTGCCTCCCAGACCCCACTACGAAGCTGACACATCTGTTGAATAGTGGTTTAATTTTGGCAAGTTGTCACCAAAAGAAGAATCCCTCCTGCATCCGTGTAGAACACCAATATCAAAATCTTAAAATTCAACTCATTCAAATATTGTACAGCGGAGATGCTCCGTGGAGTTCGTATGCATAGTATCTCAAAATTTAAGTTTGAAATTCATACCTTTCGATTAAAATCCGGACTAATTCGGTCAACCTTAGAAATTTATGGAACTCCTTTAATATCATGGTGATGCCGACAATTACGAGTTTCTATCAGTATTGTAAAAAACGGCCGTTTAACCTGACTAATCGGTTAATTAGTAGTTGGCGTCTTGGCGGTGATCAAACCGTTAAGAATCGTCCCTTTTCCGTTTATAAAACCAATAGTTAGTCATTTTTATTAATATTTTTATTTTGCATTTATCTATTATATATATTATATTTTGTCTTGTCTTATCTGAGTTTTTCTAAATGACAATTTCATAAAATTTTATTAATTAACAATAAATCTAAATTTAATTAAGTTTATTTGACAAATTTAATGAGTTAAATTAACCATTTTTTATCCTTGACAGTTGCTGTCAAGTTTTCAACAAAAAAAAAAAATTTAACCATTTTTAGTAATTACACATACATACATATTTTAATGAAAATGCAAAATTATCTACAAAATTATAATAAATTTAGTGTATACTAATTAATCACTTAACGGTATTCTGTCCGACGAGGACATACTATTATTTACAACACTAATTTGTACTGTGAATAAGGAGCCCGACTCCATTGTATCAACTATGAACCGAGACGTGCACGTAATCTGGTACCAACAAAAACTACACAAATCTTTGACCATAAATTTGAAATAAGAAAAAATTAAACCGACAGGAACTTATCAAATGAGATTTTAATAACATGTCCAGGTATAAACTAATAAACTATACTAAGTAACAATATTAATTTAAACTTAGCTTAATCCGAACTACACACAAGCTGCAAATGGGCCTGCCTGATCCAATAGCATTATTGTCTTCTATAGAAAATCTTCACGGAAGGTGAGGGCAGATAAGATATCACGTGGGTTAGGGAATAAAAATGAGCCAGTTCGCCCAGTTGGTACGCATGGTTGTAACTTCACGCTTCCCAATTACGAGGAAAATGTTCTTTATTGTCCAATTATGGGGTACGGAACCAAAGTTAATCAAATGTTGATTTTGGGTGACCGTCCAATTAGAATTCAAAACATCCGACTCGAAATAGAATTTATAGGTCTCTTTAGTATTCGCACAGATTCTGATTGGACGGTCCAGATCCAAAATCAAATGTTGAGTTACTCTAGGGGATCCAAATTCTCTATTTTGATCATAATTATTTCATAATCATTTAAAATTGAAATTGAAATTGAAATTTTAGAATATAGGGGGAATTTCACGTGCACCCCTCAAAAATTTCAAAATTATATATTTTTCCCTCTAAAGTTTGAAATTACATATTACTCCCTCTAAATATCAAATTTGAATTTGAAATTAAAATTTTAGAATATAGGGGGAATTTCACGTGTACCTCTCAAAATTTTCAAAATTACATATTTTTTCCTCTAAAGTTTGAAATTACATATTACCCCCTCTAAATATCAAAAACTCACAAATTTATCTATTTTTTTGTCTTTTATATTAAAACTCATTCTAAATTTATAAAGTACCAATTTTACCCTTTATTAAAAGCATATAAATCTCATCGGACTCAAAATTTGAATATGAATTGCTCTTCTACTATCCGAACTGTTTTTAGATTTGTGCACGCAAGATCAGCATGGATCTCAATGCAAAAAAAGCATGCATATTGGAGTAGCATGCACAGATCTTAATGCGATATGCACTGATCGGAATTGCTTTAAGATCTGTGCATGTTAGATCAGCACGAATTTTGACACAATATACACAAATCTTAATGCGATACGCACGGATCGAACAGTAGAGGAACCCTTCATATCAAATTTGAGTCTGATGGGCTTTATATGTTTTTAATAAAAGGTAAAATGAGTATTTTAAAAATTTAGAATGAAGTTTAATATTAAAACAATAAAATGGATAAATGTGAATTTTTAAAGTTTAGAGGGAAAATATGTAATTTTAAACTTTTGAGGGAGAAATACGTAATATGGATAAATGATCTAATATCTATCTGTTATAAATGCATTTGAGGACTACGATTCTTTACTTTAGCCGTCTTCAACATGCATTTAACCTTGAGATTCAAGGTTTGCCGTTTTGAGAGTCGTAATATCAGTTCGGTTGCTCCGCTCCGCCTCACCTCCATTCCTCCTCGTCTGCCCGGTCCATCTCGTCTCGCTTCATTCAAGCAGATGACTCTACTCAAGGATTCTGCTGCTTATCGCCTTGCTAATCTGTTTCTATTTTTCGGATTCGACTGAGGGTGTTTTGTATTCGCTTCCATTCTCCTAGTATCTACTATAACTATGTATGTGAATAAGGTACGTTTATGGTTAATGATAATGATGATGATGCGTTGACCTCTTTCTTCCTTCTTCCTGTCTTCTTCTCCTTCCTTCTTCTATCTCCTTTCTCTATGTTTTCTTTTAATAATTCAGGCACAAATTTCATCTGAGCGAATACCCCTTCCTTGTCTTGATCAAGCACTGATTTGTGCAAACAACAAGAAATTATGCAGGTTCGTAATCTATCAATCTGAGCACAAGCACAGAAATCCTGAAGGCTCAATATATATCTACTGATCTAAGTGCAGAAACTCTTGATTCTGCTTTCATTTTCTGATTTTTCTTGTTTATTTTTGTAAGGGAGTTCAACTGTAATGTTTTATGTACTGATACAGATGTTGCATGTATTGGTACAAAACTATGTAATTAATAGAAATATCGCCCACGGACTTTTAACCAAAAAAAAAAAAAAAATCTGTATGTATTAAAATACAGGGCTCACTTTGATTGCATTAAAAAATTTATAAAAATTTAGAACTTTTTCAATGCAATACAAATTTAAAATCCGTGCGTGCAGCTTTAAAAAGCATGGTAACCCTTTGTAGTATTTTTTTAGCACGATAAGTATTAACTCTTATCTAAAATATAATGGTGCAAAACGCTTTTCATGATTTCTAATAAGATATTCACAAATGACAAAAGGCTGAAAAGTAAAAAACATTTCAAGAACATTTCCACGTAAAATTCAGTAAGAAATAATATAACCTGAATACCTTACGCTATAAAAAATTAAGGCATCAGATTGTGGACCAAATTTATTTTTTATTGGAAAAGATGAACAACACAAATAAAAAATATATCATCAGCTTTCTTTGTTTCTTTTCCACTTTCAATAATAAATATACACTAAACAACTTTCTCATTGTTATACTTTCATTATTTCACATAATACACTGTGACCCAAGTACCCACGATAATTACCCCCCAGTACCTGACACCTAAAGAAAAGTCTGTAAATATCTAATCCCACCAAATAAGAAAAAGATCTCAAAAAAAAAAAGGAACTTTCAGACTAACTAAACAAAGTAACAAACTAACAATAGCAGTTAGTACTTTACATGATCCGACAAATCCCACCTATGCCGGTAAATGCAGGGATTATCCCAATATCAATAAGCACCTCATTTCAAACAATCAAAGTTGAGATGACACCAAATCGGCTTATTTATGGTGGGTCACAAACAACAGGACTAGGCATCCTGACTCGATGCAGCGAAGGCCTGCCAACAGCCTCCAAAATTCTGCTAAAAACAATTTTGACTGGTACACAGGTGACCAATGGCACACCTCCATCCGGCTTGATCAATCCACCCAGAATACCACTTCCACCAAGTGATGATATTGCTTTTGTTTTCGTTTTTGATTTTGATTTCTGTCGGGCATTCACCTTTTTCGAGGACTTCTTATGTGACTTGCCTGGTACTGGCTTCTTCCTTGTTGGATGATCTATCATGGATCGGGGAACTCTTTGCATGACGGTTCGTCGGCCAGTACGCCAGACAGGAGGAAGGCCAGAGCTGTCGTCAGGTCCTGAATCCACATCAGGTAGAAACACACAAGTTGACCCATCTCCTACAATCTCAATCTGTACTGGGTGGCCCACAATTGCCTTACCATTCAGCCGGCTCATGAGAGAGACGAGTGGGACCCGCTCCCCCTGGTAACTTGCCTTAACCTGTAGGTCCACGTCAATCAAAAGAGGCTCAACATTACCCCTTCTGATTGTGGCATTCTCATAATATTCATTCCAACACAAGCTTTGGTTTGAGTGGTAATCATGCCGGCTATCAACAAATCCTGCAAAATCATCATCCAACTCCTCTTTCGGTTGGTAAAAGTCTTGACTTGTAGTGGTATGTTTCAGCTGACAGGTGGACTCCCTATGTGATGCACCACCGTTGCACCTATCAGGCCACACTGACCCACTATCAGTAATCAATTCTGATGGACGCTTGGCTGTGTTTCTGATATTGCGCTTGCCTTTGATGTTCCACTTGGATACACTGGCCTCTTGATTTGGGTTGGGTTGGGTGTCATACTGTGGAGATGTATCACTCACTGTATTTGGGTAGTTGTTGGAAAACTGAAAAGGTGGAAGATCTTTCTCCATTTCTTGCATGGCCTTCTGTCTAGTATCTGTATTTGCCAATAAAAGAAATACTTAATAACAAAATATGTACGTGCTGTCTTACAAACAAGATAAAACAGCAAAAATCACTAACTTCAGGGTTGACAATGAAGATTTTGGTGCTTAAAGATCAGAACCTGTACTAGCTTGAACCAAAATTAATTACTCTCAGTTTCTGTCATTTTTACCCAGTTCTGTAGTTGTTCAATTACACATTTAGTTGAGGCTTTGTTGGAAAGTTTAATTTAATTGCGGCTTAATTGAACAGCCGAGAAGTAATTATCTCATATTGAGGTTTAATTGTATTGGTCATGCTGGGGACCAGCTAAAATTTCGACAATACCAACTGATTAGTCTTAATCCTGATTAAGCATCTTACTGATAGATTGATTACCTAGTAAAAATTCAGGCCCACCCTCCACGTCAGTATCCGTCTCTTCTGACGAGCCACTTGGTGATGCTTCTGTCTCAGTCTCGGTTTCAGAATCAGGGTCAGCTATGCGCTCCGGTTCCAGTTCAAGACCAAGCTCAGGTCTGATCTCAGTCTCAGTTACAGGTTCCAGTTTAGGCTTCTTATCAATTAACCCATATGACTCAAAGTCATTCTCAAGAGGCAATGGCTCCTGTAGAAAATCCTCAAATCCTGAACCAACACCAGATACACCCCCTTGTCCTGACAAAAACTCTCCATGGTTAAAAGAATCTTCCTCTGACTCTGCTGGGAGATATGCACACTGGCTCTTGGCAGGGTACGCAGCTCCAACAGGGATGCCGCGCGATGTCTCCTCAAGTAGTACAGCACCAGTATCAAATGCATGCGAGATGGTTGTTTGAGTTGGCTGGAGAGCTGGGGGGGACAGGGGAAGGGACAACTTAGGGCTGCTCTGCAAAACCTGATGTAGTGGCCTCCTTCTGTCTTTCTTTTTCACAGGAGGTTCACCACCTGCATTCTCCAGTGGTCTTTTCTTGGAATTAGATAACCCATTATATGATAAAGAGCTCCCAAACACATCCCAGGATGAGGCTGCTGCTGGTTTCTTGCTCTTGTATCTATGTGACACAACATCGGCCTTTTTGCCTGCCCCATGAAGTTTGTAAGGCTTTGACGTGCGAGGTTCATCGCTCATTGAGAAGACCGGTGCAGGGCCAGGCGGTGGCTGGTTGGGGAAGCGGCTCTCAAGCTGCTTTCTCTCCAGTTCAAGTGCATGCAGGATGGCGTCCTCCCTTCGTGCATACTTCTCACGTTTCTTTATTGGCACGCCTTGAGCAGCCTCAGCTCGCTCTATACATGCATCAAACTCACCACATCGGAAAGCCTTTACACGCTTTGATTTCTCCAGGTTGTACCAATCCCTGCAAGTATATGAGAAAAATATATAACAGCTAGTTTTCTTATATTATTGTACCAAAAAACTGGAAATAATTATGTACCAGCCCCCATGTAATCATTGAAAAAAAAAAAGTCTAAATATAAATAGGAATTTCAAAAGAGAAAGAAACTAGAGATCAATTGGAAAGTACTCTGTATGCACTGGCACGATACCAGTACTATCCCAGATCAATACAACATTAGATTCATTTGATAAAAGACATCAGGAAGCTCAGAACTGGATGCCAATACCTAATTATATCAGTTTTAACTGTTTCATCATATCATTCCCACCAGGGTCTCATGGCAAACTTGGTTATATTTATAAGAAAACTAGCCATTATAGCCGTTATATTTATAAGAAAACTTGCTTATATAACATAAAAGTTTCACAAAAGGCAACTTTTTTCCTTCTATATTAGGTATCATGCATACATCATAATCATTATGTCTAGATTTGTATTTTACGAAACATGTTAAAAGAATAAGGGAACTAAGTAAGAATCACAGTAAAATCTAAGGGCTATTTTGGTAATCTATGCATTGCTGAGGACTAACAGAGATAAAAGGCAAACGATTGGACAAAAATGAAAAGGAAAGTGAAGGAACTTAAGAGCTTTATTAATGCATGAAAAGCTCTCATTTACTTTTCACCCTTCTAGTTAGTAAAGAAGGGGTTCAATTATTTCCTCACAAGTGAAGGTTCACAAAATAACACTAACAGCCACTAAATCTTTTAAAAACCTGATTTTGCCATGGTTTCGCATCATATATTATGACCACAGCCAAGACATTCAATTAAAAATACACTATAAAAGGGATAACTCCTTTTTCTCATTTTCTTTAACTATTCTTTTACACTCCAAATAAGACTTCTTTATCATTTGAATTTTTATCTCCTGATTTTTTTATCAAAGCTTAATATGGTACAATTTTGTTCTCTCTTGGGTCTTGATCCTAACAAGATTTCTTTCATTCAAGTTATTCTGGTTTTGCATCAAATTGACCTGCACAAATACAATTTTTTTATTCCTTTCACAAACCTAACTCATCTATTTTCCAATGTTTTGTCCCATTCTTTTCTGATAATGCTTCATCAAGTGGACCTAAACAACAAATTTGGGCGTGACAGGAAAAAAAGAAAGAAATTATCCTAAACTCGTCTTCTTTTCTTTGTTTTTCACTAAATCCAAGCGGTCAAGAAAACAAGACACTTTTAAGTACAAAATTAATTTAACAGAGAAAGAAGACTTACACGCTGGCATCCTCCCGACCAAGAAGCTTAACGGGCGTGCCGGATCGGGGAGACAAGAGATGCGACTCCGCTAGTTCATCAGGTCCAAGAATCCGACCCGGCCACCACGAACCGTTTCGCCTCCGGACCCACACTATAGTCCCAACAGACGCATCCACCACTCCTCCCTCCCCTCCCTCATCTCCTCCTTCCATATTTTAACCAAACCCTAGATTCTACAGTACAGGTCGATTAACCGCCTGAGAAATGGACTCCGCGTACGAGCCTAACCGTGGAGCTTGATCCGATCGTAAGTATGAAGATCTTTTCTAGGTTTTCCATTCACAACCGGAGAGATTTCTCACCTTTTCTTCCCTCTCGCACCACCGGACTGGAGATCTCCATCGCCGTCCGTTGATCTCTTGTCAGATTCCGTTGCTGATTCTCCTATATTTTTTTTTTGTTTTTGTATTTTCCTTCTCTTTTTCTCTCTCTCCCTCCCACTTTTTCCTTATTTTTTATTCTTTTTATTTTTTCTTTCTCGCTCCTCTCGACAGAAAAAAATAATTAAAAATTTAAAACTCGAACCAAGAAGGGTTACCAGATCCGATTAGTCTCTCTCCCTCTTCGCTCTGTTTCTCTCTCTCTCTCTATTAAGTCTTATGAGAAGGATAAAACGGACGCCTCAAGTCTCTCAATCAGGTAATATACGAATGAATTTGCTGTCTGATGCTCCTTCGGTACAAATTAAGGAGATACACGAACGGAAAGATAAGAACCTTTAGAAAAGGATCCAACGACGCACAATGGTTGAAAATCGATTGTATGGCACATAATAGTCAAGTCAGCGATGGACTGTAGAGTGTACGAGAGGAGAACCGCGGTTTAGCGATGGAAGAATAGAAACCATTAGATTCTGATCCTGTGGTGTGTATTATTTAGGTGGCAAATGCAGAGTGAACGAGTCTTAAATTAATCAAATATCGAAAGACCCGTATTAGGCGATGACAGTGGCTATGTTTCAGTTCTCCAAAATGTACCAGACCGTTATTATCATCCTATGATCCCTGTAGCTGTAGATATATATATGACGACCAAATCCATATGCATTTATTGACTGTATCTTAAAGAATTATTGCTTATTAACATATAATAAGAAAGTTGTTAGTTTATCAGAAAGAGATCTTTTCTTGTCGGTGTGGTTATCTTAGAATTTTTTGGATTGGGAAATGATTTTACTTGGCCAGGCAAATATTGTGTGAATTGGTGTGTATGTCTCTCATTTAATTATATATTTTTATCAGATTTGATTTAGCAAGATGTCAGAATAGTATGTTATATTTGACAAGCTATATATTAAGAAGGAATAATTTAGTATTTTAATATAGAGTATTTAAGAACATGCCATTTATAGAGTTTTCTTTTTAGAGATTTATATTGTTATAAATTATATTATTTGTACTTTATGTAATTATGAAGTCACGATTAAATTTTCTCATAAAATTATGTCTTTTGTTTCTAGCGTCTTCTTTGTTTGGAAAACCCTAATATGAACTCTGTATAATTTTAACAACTGTTAATCCAATACAAATTTAAATTGTTTACATGAATTATATGTTAGACTATGCAATAATCTACTTGACTAGATTTGCAAAAATATATATTTGTTGAATTTTGCAGTTATGTTCACCCCCTCTAGTGTCTTTAGGGACCAATATTACGTTCATGTAAGGGGTGAATATATGAGCAATTGTTGCATTATATTAACAAAAATAATGAACAAATTTTGCCTTTTCAAATTTCTTTTAATTTTTTGTAAGAACATATGATAAAATTAGCTATATATTATTCAAGAAGTATTAATATCTAGATTTTTTTTGTGATACGTGAATTAATTCGATTATAAGTTTGTTGATAGGAGGAAAACTTGCCCTGATATCAACTGTCATCCTTACGAGCAGAGGTGGATGTAAAGAGAGAGTATGGGGATAAATTGATGATCCCTATTTTTTTTTTTTAAATTATAGTTATGCATGATTTTCTTTATAATTTAAAGTAAAATGTCAAGAAATTGTAAAACTAACCCCTACACGAAAACTTTATACGGTTGACCTCATATATATTTTACCCCAATAGTTCGAAAGTCTGACTCTGCTTCTGTTTATGAGTATTTCACTTCTATTGATATTCTCATTGGTGATGATTGTGCAACCGTCACTGGTGTTAAAATTATTGGTGACAGTCGACACCAACGGACTCACTGGTGAGATGTTCTGTATTAGTATAATTTATATATCACCTATTAATCAGTTTATTTGCTGATTGCTTAAGAAACATCCTAATTAAAAAATAACTAAGTTGATCGATCTATGGAGAGGATGGGGCTCATAATGGATGATAATAATGAGAATATGAATTTACAATATACTGCTGATATCTTGGGGCTATGAAGTGGAACTTAGTTGGATTAGAAGCTCCTCAGATACAAATACAAAGTATCAATTTTTAATTTTTGGATTTTTTTTTTAGTTCTGTTATTAATTAATACACTAGAAAAGGAAGATTGTAAAAATGGCAAGGGTATTTTGGTAAAATTATATGCTGAATATAATGTTCTGTCATTTATTTACATGTACGTACATAATGCGTGTCTATGGAGCATCTATCTGTTTATTCTGTTCGGATAAGAAGAACGAATATGCTTTGGTCAACTGACAATTTGTTTGTAGTAATAGAAAAATGATGGTTTCGGAATCCTCAGTAATATATGAGGTGGGATCTGAATTCTGATGCAACATTGATTCATGCTCTAATTATACTCAATATTTTTATATTTAATTTTAAAGTTCGAATAGACGATTCTAACTACTCAACATGACATCCATGTTAAAATATGATTGAAGATTAAATTTTATATTTTAAAAAAAATTATACTATTTTTTAAGATAAGTATAAAATTATTGTTTTTAGATGGTCCACAATTTTCTGAAAAATAATGATTTTATATTTATCTTAAAAAATAGTAAAAAAATTCAAATAATATAAAATTTGATATCTAAGCACATTTTAACATAGAGATCATATTGAGCAGTTCAAATTTTTTATTTAAACTTTAAAATTAAAGATAAATATGTTAGAGCACGATTGGAACATGAAGTAATAGGATATTTGAGTACTCATCACAATATATATATATATACACACACAAATATTAAAGGATGGTGGAAACAATTGATCACTATAATAATTAAAATAATAGAAAGTGATCTACTAAAATCTCACTCTTCTCTTTGCTTATACTAAGTGCTCCCATCCGGATGTTACTGTAGAGAAAGTATTGACACATATATAATATTGCTTTCAATATTATTTTTAACATATTAAATAACTAAAAAAATCGAACAATATTCATTTGTCTTTAACAAAATTTTACATAGAATTCGCACATGTAGAACCGCCTAATTGGGGCGACCCTGGGTCGAAATGGTCTTGGGTGAGAAAATTCGTCCCTGAAAACTTAAGCTATTGACTTCGGGTGGGTTTGATGGGTGAAGAATAATCACTAATTTGAATTAGCACTATTTCGAGTTACTATTGTACGTTTGGTATGTTTGAATTAGTAAATATGAACTATTTTTTGTTTGTTTTTTTGTGAATTTTCTCACTATTTTACTAATCTAACAAAATGTTGGATTAGCTACTGTTCTCAATCTTGAGATTAACTCTATTCTTACTCTATTTCTTAATTCATTAAAACGTCTCCTTAGAGTATGTTTGGTTGGATTGAAAATAGTCTATTTTTGAAGTTAACTATTCAAAATAGCTTATTCGGTGTTTAGTTGGGTCAGAATAGCTACAATAGTGAATCCAATTTTTTTATCTTATTAGAATAAGTTATTTCTAAGGATTTTGAGATTTGGCTATTCTAATAAGACAAACAATAGCTATTTTTTATTTGACTATTCTAACTATTTTTATTTTGCAATCAAATATTGAATATCTGAACTAAATACGTATATATATTTGAGTAGAAGAAGGGTGTTCCTAAGGCCTAAGCTCATTAAGTCTATTTGTGAATTCAACTCTGAAATCTATTGGATTGACTTTAAATAACGAATCCGAATTGTTGAAATCCGTCTACCAAACGATTGATACGTCTACATACAAAAATTAAAAAAAAATTTAATTAATTTTGTATAGAGTCAAGTGGTAAAAAAAAGTTAAAAAATAAATAAATGCATTAAAATTAATTTATAAACCTTTTAATTTTGACCGCTTGATTTTATACTAAATTAATTTGAAACTTTAAAATTTTGCATGTAAACACATCACTCGTAAGGTAGATGGGTTTCAACAGTTCAGATTCGTCATTTGAAATCAATCCGATAAGTTTTAAAGTTGGATTCACAAAGAGACTTGGTGAACTTAGGAGAATCCTCTAATTTTGCTCTATATATTTAATCATAGAGAAAAATTTTGGTGCATGTGTATGAAGTATCCATTCAAACTTTCAAAATAGTCATTTTTTCCATATATACGATATAATATCTAATATCTCCATATAAACTTAACTTTCTTTCTTCTATCTCTATTTTTTTATTTAATTATTTTAAAAATTATATAGATGAATATACCCTCCTTCCCTCACAGATCAGATGTTATTTTACTTGAGGTTCACCCATATGAAAGAAAATTAAATTCTAACAACTATTGCATATAGTTTAGGCAATCAAACTAGAGAAGTTATTTATTCGTGTGCCAGCAAAGTTCTTTTACATATGTACCAAATAATTATCTCAAAAATTATCTAAAGACTAGAATTCTATGAATGGTTTAATAATCATTTTATCACAGAAAAAGTCAGGTTTAATTTGGTCTTTGGACTAAAACATAATTAATTAGTTTCCAAACTTGTATGTGCACAAAATTGATTATTAATTCTTATTTTTTAAAACAAATTTAGCTCATAAACTTTGAAAATAAACAAATTAAATTAGTCTCTCCACTTTTACTTGGATCAACATGATTATTAAACCTTTTAAAAAATAACCAAATTAGTATTTGAATTTCTCTCAAAATAACTAAATTAATTCTATTGAAAATAACTAATAGGAATAATTTCATTATTCGAAATAAGTTTAATGAGCAACCTCATTTTATCACGGTCGCTAAAAATTTGATTCAGAATTTGGCGCCCCATGTAATAAATCAGCCAATGAAAAATAAAAGATATTGTTAAAATATTTTGAGCATTAATGGAGCCCTCAATTACTTTTATTTTTTAACTATAAAATTTAACATATTTTTTAATGTTGTATGAAAAATTGCATATTTGAATATGCATCATATGTTCACAATCACAATTATGAAACTTAATTGTATAGTCCAAATAAGCAAAAAAAAAAAAAAAAAAAAAAAATCAATACTATGAATTAATTGGTCTAAATTAAAATTGTAAAAAATATTATATGGTCTCTAGAACCCAACTGCAATTGCTTCAAGATGGAGCTTTTCCATTGCTTCAAGAAGCTTCTTAGCTACTGAACTTGCATACACTGATGCACCTTCATATATCTATATTTCCAAAGAACAAAATTTTAAAGAGGAAATATTATTAATTTACTAATTTGAGCTAACAAAGTTAAGGTCCTGTAAAATCAAAAATTATATTGGGATCACAAATTTTAGATGACTATAATTATAAATGGCATGATTTCTGAATGAATTTCTGCATTACTTCACTTCAGAAGTCAGCTTATATAATCTATACCCACAAGCATGAGCAAACACTTCAATTTCAATCTAGTGTTTTTTTTTAATATATGAAACATATCTATCTTTTTTTATTTGTATGAACAGATACTGGTACCACTTCCACCTCCATTGATCACAAGCAGGTTAATTTCGTTTTTATATGTTTTAGTTAAGAATACAATGACTGATCAGTTATATTTTATGGCTAATTTTCAAAAACATTTCAACTTGCAGATAAGGTTTGTGTGATTATTTAACTTTAATATTCACAAAAAAGAAAAATTGTAGAATGAGACTAACCTTTGTATTAAACATGAAAATGTGGTGATCTCCAATGCTCCCAACAGAGACATGCATAAGCTCTAGTTGTAATTCATCCAAAGCCTTTGAAGCATAAAGCAAAGAGTTAGGTCTCTTCTTTTGTGTAAGCCTAATGTTTACCTCTTCGTCTACTATTCTGACATCGACCAAGCTCTCCTTTGATCTTCTTTGTAGCCATGAGCTCCTCAAGGTGCCATTCATGTTGTTTTCTTGATCAACAGTTGGTCCGAGCGTCGAACTCTCCATGTCAGCTGTAGAGTTTTCTTCCATTTTTGCCCTCCTCCCGAGTTTTTTCTTCTCAAGCAATAGTTTGAGCTCTTTAACTGTTCTGTTCAGCTCGTTAATGTATTCGATCGCATCTCCAACAATGGAGGCTCTGTCTGACTAAAAATGTTGGACCAAAATTAACATCAATTTGGGCACAATTAATATCAATTTCTAGAGTTGGTCCCTCCTTCAAATATTGTACGAATTTCATTGAACTGACATAGACGGGTACAGTTTGTTCATTTCAGATCAGGTGGTTTACATAAATTTGCATAGTATGCTTATACACCCTTCTGGTACAATCTGCCATAGACTGTCTGATTTAAAATAAAGGTCAAATATGTATGAGACAGCCCGATGAAGTCCATCCATAGCTACAAGAAATTAAGGAGCTATATCCAAGTTCTAAATAAACATCTGAACATTTTTAGTCGACAGAAATTAACTGAATTTTATATGTGGATTGAGATGTACTAATTTACAATGGAAGTTATTACAAAGAAAACTGATACAAAGTTTAAGTAATAGCCACAAAAAGAGCAACAGTAAGATCATTTTAATTGCAATAGACGTTAAATTTATTTTAGCAATTCAAATTTTGTGAGGCCATGTATTTCCAAATTTGTGGTAATATGAACAACAATTAATAGTAGCAGGAGCAGGAGCAAATATAATAGAGCGTACTTTAGAATACTAACTATAGAAACATAATAATATATGAATGTGCATATTATACATAAATAGTACCATAAAATGAAATAAGCAAGGAGGTAGATTAACAGAGACAAAAAAAAAAAACAAAGATGAAGTTGAGTTCTATTTGTTTCACCTTTGTTGGATTCGGGAAAAGCGACTTAAGGGCTTTGTACTTCTCATTCAATTGTTCTCTCCTTTGCCTCTCGGTTGCGAAATTCGCCTTGCCTTTGCCTCTGCCAAGCTCCCTCTTTCTTTCCAACATGGTGTTCTCAAATGGAACTCCATTCATCTCCTGAAATATATCTCCTCCTAACCCAATCATAGCATCCCTCTCATCATCACTCGAGAAAATACCGTTCTTAGGCAAAGAATGGAACAAATCTCTCAACAAATGGGATTGAGTAGGGTTGTACCCCAATGGTATTGACACATTGGTATTTAGCATTAGCCCAGTATCACCCATCGCAACTCCTGGAATCTCATTGGATATATCAAATGAATAATTGCTTGGCCTTAGAGCGGCTGAGAATCCTGGAGGCAGTGTGCATCTCGGGAGATGTATTAGATTTAGTAAATCAGGTGTAGCAGTAAATTGAGAGTTTGTGAATGGAAGATTTGGGCATTGCATGCCGTTGTAGTCTTCGACTACTTGTTGGTGATTTTGGCCATTTTGCTGTAATGTGTGATCCCAATTTGTGGTTTCAATAGAAGAATGTAAATTAAAATTTGTATGACCATTTATGTCTATATGTTGATCTAAAGATTCAAGCGGGACCATCGATACAGCTTCATCTGGTAATGGGTTCTTACTCGGGTCATGCGAGATATCTTCTATGGAGAATGAGGCAATAATGTTATTTTCATTAAGATCGTTGTAGATTGGCGACTGAACGACAGTATTGATCATGGATTGTTGCATGTTAGAAGCAACAGAAGGATCGAGGAAACCGTTTTCATCATACATTCTCCTCAGAACAAATAAAAACCTAAAACAAAACAATGAGCAAGCAAAAATTAGTTAGGTATAGTTTTGAAAATTGAAATAATGATTAATTATAGCCCCTAAACAGAAAGAAGATAATACCAGAATATTACTTGTGTTAAGCTTTGCAGGGAGAAAAAATTGTGGAGTCTCTGCTATTGTAACTGAGCGCTTTCTTCTTTTATTTCCGTTCAGAGAAGAACGTAGACAGAGAAAAGTGAAGCAAGAAACAGTTTTGCTGCCTTTAGCTCCAACAAGCTATAAATATTCCCTTTTGGGCTCAACTTAGTACTCTTTAACCACATTAAGGAATCAGAAATTTCCAAACACCTACCCTGTTTTTAATACAATTGCAAATGTGCCCTTGATAAAAAAATGGCAAATGTGTCATTAACCTTTTTCTAATAAAAAATGTCATTAACTATTTTCCTTCTTATATAAACACTTTTGATAATTCATTGGACCATGTTGTTTGAACATCCTCTAAAGATTTATTTTCCAATATTCTGGGTTGAATTATTCTAACAGTATCATTAAAAAAAAAAGAGTGATGCTTCTATGGACATAAGAATTTATTTGTAAAATGAACATATTTTTATTTTCAAAGTTCAAATAGTCGATCCGAACCGTTCATCTTGTTCTCCATATTAATATGTGCTTGGAGACCAAATTTTACATTTTTCTGAATTTGTTTACTATTTATTAAGATGGGTACAAAATTCAATGGTCTGAATTTGATATTTTTTGTACCCATCTTAATAAATAGTAAAAAAATTCAGAAAAATGTAAAATTTGGTATCCAAGCACATATTAATATGGAGAACAAGATGAACGGTTCGGATCGACTGTTTGAACTTTGAAAATAAAAATATGTTCATTTTACAAATAGGTCCTTATGTCCATAAAAGTCTTTGCCAAAAAATATAGACGTATAGTTTTGATCAGATTCAATTTTTAAACAACCGTGGATCATTGTGTAAAATTGGATTATTGGGGGCCCCGCAAATGAAGATCCCTGCATGCAAATCCAACAACTTGCAACTAACAATTCATCAAAGTTATGCTAGGAAAAGCAAAGAATATGATTAAGAAATAAATAGCATGACTAGTGAAGTAAGTAACGACATCAATTATTAAGCTTTCATACAAAGTTCATGAAACCAAAATTTGCTATTTTAATACGGTGGGATGCTTCATACACCCAAGTTGCACCCAGCTTTAATGCTACAATATTTTTATGTTACAAAAATAAAAAATGTATATTGAGTGAACTTCCATTTTGTTTTCATCATTCAAAATTGGTTAGAGCAAAAGGACTATAATGTGATGTGTTATTAGAGAGAGAGAGAAGCGGGTCAATTTTCCCACAATCTTTCAATTTGGGGCGCCTGTGTGATGTTACCGTCAATTGGAAGTTAAAAAAATACAAGTCATGCTTTCTGTGTCTTTCCAAAATTTATTCATTTGGGATAACAACTTGACTGGCTTATCAATATTTAATTGTTCTCTGCATAAAAAAAAGTACGGATGAAATCTTTATATTTAAAGCATATGCATCCCCAAAATTAAGACTACTTATTGAATTGATTATGTTTGACGGAAATAAATCTGATACAATTTATAAGGAATTGCAAGACTCTACTTTTTCATATTCAATTCTTAATTTTTTTAAAATTCATGCATAAAAATCAATTACCTTAGAGATTCGTGCATTTTAAAAAATTTAAACTTAGATATGGAAATATAGGATCCTGCGATTTCTTAAGAATCGCAGCAGATTTATTTCCATGTTTGACAGGTTTAAACTGAATTTGTTTTTAATTACTATGGCAGATTTATTTCCATGTTTGACAGGTTTAAACTGAATTTGTTTTTAATTACTGTGGTCAATTTATTCGCGAGATAGAAGCCAAGGTTTTAAAGGGGATCATTTATACATGGAGAAAAGCTAGCATAGTTTATGAGTTTAAAATCGTCACATTCATTTTGGATTGAATTGATTTATTTCTGAATTTTTGGAAGCAAAAAATTTTTTTTTTTACAAAAAAATAAGAGAAATGATTGATCTCACAAAAAAAGTTTGTCCTTGACTCGTCCACCGACAACTGCATATTGCATCATCCCACAAAACTCTCACAAGTGTAGCATTGTACTAAATAAAATTAAAATAAAATTTATACTTAACAAAATAAAATTTGTACCTAATTTTGTCATCTTTTGAACAAAAAGTAGAAAGTCAACACATCCAATTATTTAATACTTCTCTTATTATAATAAATAATTTCTTCCATCTAAATATTAAACTCATAACCTCTCACATCAAACCTAAACCAAAAACTAGTTATTACATAATTTTCCATTAAAAAACACACACCTTGTAGATTTTATTCGTCAACTGATAATGTATAAATTTGATTTTGTGTACAGTTGACACTCATTGGCGATTGCAAGAAATCATGATCGATAGTTAAGTCGAGGGTCAAAATGCTCTAAATTATAGATTTTTTTAAGTGAAAAATCCCCTAAACAATACCATGTTCTCTACAAAAAAGTAGTTACCATTATCAAAATGTAAAACAAAATAAACCGATCATACTCAAAGAAGTCATACTATGCAAAAAGTAGCTCAAATTCATAAAAAAAAAAAAAAAAAAAACCTTTTTTCTATGTTTAAATTATGACTGGGAATTAATTAAATTTTCAATAATTTCTATTGTCAAAAAGTAGCTTTATAATTTTGGTTCTAATTATGATGTCCAAATCATCTGATTCTGATATGGCTTAGTAGTCCCTACCAAGTTTTCAAAAAAAAAATTATGGTTGAGAAATTATTCAATTTCTTAATTTTGGAAGTTTTGGGTGTTGTATTCCCAAGAAATAGCTTCCGAAATTTTTATTAATCGAAATTAAATAAAAAAAAATATTGAAAAAGAGGAGAGATTCCAGAAAATTTTGAAATCTAAGTAGAACGGATTAAATTATCCCGTCCCCAAACTCAATTAACTAAACCAAACTAAGCAGTAAAAAAAAATTAGATGAGGGACGGTACAAAGCATGCCGTCCGTCTAAAAAAATAAAAATAAAAATAAAGTCCAGGGACGGTACAGATCTTCCCTAAAGTCTAGGGACGGTACAAAGCATCCCGGCCGTTCTACTTAGATTTCGAAATTTTTCAGAATCTGTCCTTTTTTTTATATTTTTTTTATTTAATTTTGATTAATAAAAATTTCGGAAATAGCTCTATGCCCTAATATGTCGGTGTACTGGACCAACATGGCTTTATGTTTCAAGAAGAGTAAGTGTGTACAGATTCATCTCTCTTTACTTTCTTATCTGGTGCCATGTGAAAATTATTGTAAAACTTGTAAAGATAAATTGTGGTGAAGTCATCCTTTTGGTTGGAAATAAAAAGAATCTTAGTTGAGATACTTTGTGTTTGGTCAACTTGCTAGGTGCATAGTGAAGCATTAATTTCAAATTTGGAAACAAAAGCTTTACAATTATGGAAAGAACTTTGCAAAATCCAGGTCTATTAATCACTTGTGTTGCTAGTGTTATGAGTTATAACTGCAGCCTTTTCCTTTGTATTTTATTGCTTTTACTAGTTTTTGTTGATGACAATGGATCACTTTGTTGCTCGAAGCACGATAACAAAATCATCTCTTGTCGACTGTGGACAAATTGAGATATCCAATTCTCAGGTTAGTCTCTTTGTTTTAAAATCATGTTTTTTTTTTGTTGTTGTTGTATTGGGCTTACTAGGTTTGTTTGTTAATTGTGATATCTAATTAGTGAGCTGCTTGACAGTTGTATCGATTTAGTTCAAATACTAGTCAATGTTTATATTTTCTAATTGTACAAGTTTATTATAAGTATGTGCAACTAAACTCTTTAATTTTTTTATGCGAATTTTTTTTGTTTTCACTAGACTGGATAAATTTGTTAAATGTAAACTTTGATGGAGAATCTGCTCTTGATAAGATACATGCCAAGTCTGCTTTATCAAGGTAAGATTTACCATTTGTACCATTTATTTAAAGAAACTTTGTGTCTTTCCAATTAGATTAGTTGATCGATACCAAGTACATTTGTCTAGCCACTAAAATTTCACAAGTCACAATTAATTACAATACAGACCCTGCAGTTTGATATAGCTTTTTTTAAGTTCTATTTTCCTAATAGTTCGGTCATTAAATTTTTTATTGGTCAACAGTTTGAATTTGATGGGGAAAGTGCGGTGTGGTACTGTACGTGCTATGAATTTGATATAACCCTCGACAGATCACCGTACACCAAGTGCTGCCGAAAGCTACCACAGCAACACAAGGCCCGATTTTTTTATTAATAAGAAAATAAATAAATAAAAATGACGATAAGAGGAAATGATTTCGGTGAATTTCGAAATTTAAAAAGACCGTTATGGTTTATAACGTTTAGGATGCTGTAGCTGGACGTTATAAACCATAACGATCAGTTAATCTAATTGGATATTCGCTAATTAACCAAAAAAACATTGTAGCTGGCTGTTATTGTCCATAACGTCTAGCTACAGAGTTTTTTTTCAACCATACCGTTATAAAATTGAAGTAAAAAAAAAACACTTGTAGCGGGCCGTTATGAATAATAACGGTCAGCTATAGTGTTGTTTTAGTTAGTTAGCGAATATTCAATCAGATTAGTTGGCCGTTATGGTTTATAACGTCCAGCTACATTGTCCTAAACATTATAAACCATAACATTTTTTTTAGATTTTGAAATTCACCAGAATCATTCCTCATTGTCGTTATTTTTATTTTATTTTTCCTATTAATAAAAAAAATCGAAACACAAGGACTAGTTATCAATTTGCAATTATTTCTATATTTATTTTTTAAATTTGTACCTACATGAACCGTGTCGATGCTTGATTTATCGTAAAGTAACTACTAATTCATTACTTCACAGTGAATCAATTAGAATGTCTAATCAAATAGTGTACAGTTGTTGTAGAATTCTTCTAATTTACCCAGCCGGGGGCCCCACTGTGCAATGCTGAGCATGTAACACAGTCACAAAAGTATATCCTCAAAGTAATTTAGAAATTAATATATCTTTCAAGGTTTCTAGACTGGGATTTGAATCTAAATTCAACAAATGAAACTTTAGGTGGAGGGATGGATCAGATTGTTTGTGCTGGTTGCCAGACTCCGCTAAGGTATAATCGTGCCGCAACAAGTGTGAAGTGTGTTTGCTGTCAGACTGTAACTTGCTTACTCATGTAGTAATTCTGATTCATACGGTAATGCCTAACGTGATCAAAATAGAGATTCCTGTACAGTAATTATGATTTTAAATACCATATATTCTCGGCTGGTATTGTAGAATATTTCTTGTTTGAGTTGTTATTTTGACAGGACATCCAACACATGTTGATTCCTATGCAGATTCTAGTGCGAGGACAGGGAGGCTTCGAGGGATCCGAATCTGCTGAAATATGAGATTCTCTGAAATTCCTGAAATTCGAGATCCAGCTGTCAAATTGTACCGAGATGCGTGTGCAGAAAATTAGCTGTTTCAAGATTCGTGCATAGAAAAAATTGAATTGTTGGGATCTCGGATTTCAGAGATTTTAGCAAATCTCGAATTTCAGCCAATTTAAATTCAGCTTCGAGGCATATGAAACTAAGAGCGGACTGAACAAAGAATGCTAAATAAGAGGAGGATCAAGTCTAACAAAGAGGATTATTTGCAAGACATGGCTGATTTGACACTAGAGATTCCTGTGTTGGTACTGGAATAATATGGTGTTTGGTTCTTGACTTCTTGCGGTCCTCGTGGATTTTATGGGATCATCTCTTTTTTTATTTATTTCTAACTATCTGATTGCATCGAAACTGTTTTATGAGAAACACAAAATTCACTAAGGTGTAAAAATTGCAACCTATTTTACTCTTTTAGCCATATAGGAAGACACTCTCAATAGTCACTGATAATGTAAGAATTAAGATGTAAAATTTGCAAACTGGACCTTGAAAGTATCATATATTCCATTTTTCTTTTCTTTCCTTTTTGCTTTAAATAGTTTCATAGCAATAATAAAAAAAGTTAAGTGAGTGATGACAACAACCTGGAATCATTGAAACCCTACTAAATTTCTTACTAGATAATACTTTGTCTGAGAAAAGGAAAAACATACACAATACAATCAAGTCCTTTTAACCCTTTTTTTAATTTACAAATTGACAAGTTCTTTCTCAGTTAAAGAAATCACATTAAAAATGAAGAAATAAAATATAAAGTGCCACTCGCTTGAACATCATGCTTACAATATTTAAGAACAAAAATGATATGAAAGCAATATATATGCATTAAAATAAAAATAAAGATAACAAGCAAGTTAACATAATTCTTTAGAACACAACAAGCAATACAGATTTTTGAAAATGAAGATAACAAATTCTTCAAAAATTAACATAACAAAATATCATCCTTAGCAACAAAAAGCAAGCACTAGCAATTACATTAAAGAAAGTCCTAAATCATCTTCACTCTCATAATCACTATCGTATTCAACACTCTTATTACATGAACCACATCAACAGTTACACCTTTTATAATAATTGACAAGGTTTAGGCATGACAAAAATATAATCATGGAAGCAATTAGCAAGAAATCCCTTTTCATTATGCTGGAAGCGTCTCTATCACAAAACAACAAACCTACAACAAACACGGCTACTTTAATCTATTGTCCATTACTGCATACAAGTATATGAACAAATTTTTTTTATGACAAATATAACACATCATCCGAAACTTGATGCACTGTTTTAATCTATTATACATGACTGGATACAAGTACTGCACCAGACAAATATTGCAAGTAACACACTACTCTAGTGAGCTCTCATCAGCATCATCAATGTTATCGGGTGCCGAGTTATGAGGTATGAACTCTTCACCTGGGTACATGTTCTCAAATAAGCACAAAAAGACAAATCAAGTTGAACTACACTACAAGTTTAACTCTATTTATTATTTATTCTTTGCTTCTTTCTTTAAGAGCAGGGAAGAGCTAGCTAGAGATTCATGTTTTGGTCATTCAGATTTGAATAATTTTGAACAAACTAGAGAGACATATCTATCTAAACCAATCTTACCATAATACCCTCATACAGTACTGGTCATAGACATATAAGCTGAACTTTAAATTTTATTTTATTTTCAAGTTAAAATGTCTATTTTGCCCTTCTTCTAAAAGTAGCCTCCAAAATAAACAGCATAATACTGTGCTTTAGTCTGATCTTGCAATCTTAATGATGATCAACTTGTGACATCTTTCTGGTTTATTTCAATATTTCAGTATTTGTTGTCTTTCCCCATGTTCATATTTTCTTTGAGCAAATTATTCTGTTATTGAGTCCACGAGGACGAAGAAGAAAGAAAGGTCAACAGCAATCTTTAATTTCTGGTAATAGTTTGATGGGAAGTATGCCATAAAAGCTGAGCAATCTCTTGAAACAACTCAAAATATAACCTTAATTTTATATTTTCTGAAGACCAAATTTTATATTTTTTATAATTTTTTTAACTATTTTTTTAGATAGGTACAAAATGACTGTTTTAAAGAGATTTTGGACCATAAGATAAATTGATATTGTACATATGTAAATTATATTGAGCAGTTCGAATCGACTATTCTGATTTTGAAAACAGAGATAAAAGATGCACAACATATTTTTTTTTTGAAATTACTGATAGTAGCTATCAGAAGTTACAGCTGCTTCGGAGTACAATTAAAATAAAACACCAACTAAAAAAAAAAAAAAAAAAAACTCAGCCTACCTATCTGAATTATATCTACCTCAACAATATTTAAACCAAAGTTGAACTTCCCTTATGGCATGATGTGCAATCCACAATGGATCCGTTACACAACCATCAAAAATCATCTTATTGCGTGCCCTCCATAAAAACCAGCACACTGCAAAGAAATAAGCAGCCCATTTCTTTCTTGACAGCCATCTAGTGCCGGAATTCATAGATTTTTCTACTGTATCCAGCACTGTGTCTCCTACCAGTAAAATGGTTACACCCAGAAAATCCTTCACTTGTCTCCAGCATCTTCGTGCCTCATTGCATTGAAAGAAAATATGTCTCGCAGTTTCTAAAGAGCATTGTTGACATACTTCACATTGCAAATTACAGTTTAATCCCCGGCGCTGCATGACATCATGAGTTAAAAGTCTGCCCTGTAATAGGAGATAAGCAAAGACACGAACCGTTGGGGGAATTTTAAGCTGCCAAATGAACCGGTATAACCAAACTGTTTTCCCTGCCGTTATCTCCATCTTATAAAATGAGATGGCTGTGTATTCCCTATCTTTTGTCCATAGCCACAATATTTTATCTTCTGTATGTTCCTGTGACAATTCCACCTGACAAATCCCCCTGTTAATTGCCATCTGTAGCGAGAACTTCCTGGTTGAAGGTGCAGGGGTAAATTGGGAAGACAAAGTAGGGATATCCAAGAATCAAACCAGTATGATATGGATGAGCCTTGAGCTATATTCCAAGAAACACTCAAATCAAACATGGGTTTTATTCTTAGTAACTGTAGCCAAAAAAACGAACCTTGCCTCATCCAAATACGATGTTGTTGTTCAGTTTTTGCTAGATTGTATATCTGTAGTGCTGTTTGGGTCCATAAAGAGTTGGAAGCCCTGTACAGGCGCCACCACCATCTCATTAGTAAAGCTTTATTGCGAATCAAGAGATTAGCTCCTCCCATACCTCCATATTCTTTAGGAGTGCAAACTAATTCCCAATTAATAAGCGATATACCCCTTCTAGTTTCATTTTTGCCCCATAAGAAATTCCTTCTAATTTTGTCAATCCTTTTGATAACCCAACTAGGCAATAGAAAGGAGGACATGAAGTAGACAGGAACTGAGCTCAAAACCGAGTTCATGAGCTGTAGCTGCCCTCCCCTTGATATAAGGCGACTTTTCCATCCCTCTAGCTTGGTCTCTATTTTCTCAATGAGTGGCATGAACATAGCTCTACTGGGTCGTTTCAAAGTGAGTGGCAGCTCCAAATAAAGAATTGGAAAGTCCGATACAGAGCAGCCTAGCACTTCTGTAATTACCGGGACATGGGATGCACCGATGTTGATTGGTATCCATGTGCTCTTCTCAAAATTGATCTCTAAGCCTGAAACTGCAGTGAATAATCGCAATAAAATTTTGAGAGTGATAATTGTTGTCGGCTCTACATTGGCAATGAAAACAGTATCGTCTGCATATTGGTGAATGATAACCGCCTGTTTTAATTTCTTAGTTAACTGGGCATTTACTAGATTATTAAGGACCTCACCATCCCGCTGAGTACATCAACTGCAATGTCAAACAACATTGGAGACAAAGGATCTCCTTGTCTCAGCCCCTTCTTGTTCATAAAAAATTCAGATTCGCCACCATTCATAACAATTCGGGATGAGGCAGTAGTAAGTAAATTCTTAATCCATCGGATCCATTTTGCCGGGAACCCCCTTGCCTCCATTACATGTTGGAGATATTCCCAGTTAACCGAGTCGAATGCCTTGGCAAAGTCTATTTTAATGAAACATGCCGGGTTTCCACTCTTGGAAATGTGATGCAACATCTCCCTTGTTGAATTAAAATTCTCAGTGATCTGTCTCCCATGAACAAAAGCAGTTTGATTGGAGGAAATTAATTCTGGTAGCAGCCCCCTCAATTTATTGGCCAATATCTTGGATATAAGTTTTGGTATTGCATTCATTACACTAATAGGTCGGTAATCACCTACTTGAACCGAGTTTTCTTTTTTTTGGAATCATTATTATGCTAGCCCGATTAATGTCCGATAAATCCAAGGAATGGTCATAGAAGCTTTGGATTATGGTACAGACCTCATCCTTAATGGTTACCCAATGCAGTTGGAGAAATTCATTCGGTATTCCATCCGGTCCCGATGCCTTATTTTTTGCTAACTGGCGTACCGCAGCCTCAATTTCAACTTCAGTGAAAGGTTCTTGAAGGGAGGTTAAAATTGGGTTAGATGGATAAAGTATATTCGGATTAAAACTCAAAACCGAATTCTCTGTACCCAATAAATTTTCCATCTGACTCTTAAAGGCACTACGTATTAATTCCTCATCATGAACAGTTTGGTTGTTATGATTAAGAAAAGAAACATTATTTCTGTGATGTCTCGCTGATGTGATCGCATGAAAATAACGAGTATTTTTGTCTCCCTCTTTTAGCCACCTACAATGAGATCTATGCCTCCATCTAGATTCAATTATGCATGCCATACTGTAGGCTCGCTCACGCACCATAATTCGAAACCGTCTTTCATATCTCTTCAAAATCCTTCTTTCCTCAATTTGATCAAAGAAGAGCAAGGTATTTCTGCAAAAAAAGAAGTTGTTGCTCTATCTCATCAAAATTGGCAGTGTGCCATTTCCTGAGCCTCTTATGAACCAAGTCACCAAAGATCTGGAACCTATTGACACCTTGAAATTATTGGCTGTTAGTAACCTCATGCCAAGTTGCTTGAATAATTCATGTTGCCTCTGGGTTCCTAAGCCAAAATAACTCCATTCTAAATGATCGTTTTGGTGATGGATCATTAGCAAAGGATAAAGAGAAGGGTGCATGATCAGAGGCTAGAACTGTTGGGTTCTGACAGTTCAAACTCATTGATTAAGTCTATTGGGGTTTTGACTGTACAAACCCATTTGTTTGCTTAAGATGCGGAAAGAACGTAAAACAAAATTTTTACTTCTAACTTAAGCTAAGGATTAAACGAGGTATGTCAGGAAACTTTCCAAGGCGACCCCTTCGTATTCCTTTGGCATCAAAATCCAATTTAATCTTTTTTTCATATCTACTCCATGATTGATTTCTAAAACTTTAATCTATTTACAAATTAAATAGATTAATATAACATATTTATACCTTGTTTCCAAATTCTAATTGGAATGCGGCAGACCGAGAAGATCGAATATGACGAACGTCTTACTTCGGAGTATCAGACGTCTGATACCTCTATCAGTTATCCACCAGGGTTAATTAGAGAGCGGTTTATTTCTTTTGTCAGAAATACCGTAAACCACGGAATTTATGCAGAAACACGAAAAACGAGAAAAGGACAAAATAAGTAGATTTACGACCCGCAGTTATTCAAATAGAAATACCGCAACTTTCGCAAATATAATATTTCCGAATCTCGTATATAAGCATAACCAAGAAAGAGACAAAATAGATTATCGATTCGATCAGTCAGATCAGATACGATACAAGTGAATTGGCAATTTCTTCTTTACCCTTGCCCCTCTATTTATAGACAAATAACGAGGCTTGGCCGATTACCAAAATGCCCCTGTATTTTGGCATATTTACATGGTATGCCATTTTATGGCGGTTCAAAATATTAAAACCATCAAATTACAATGGTTTAAAATATTAAAACCATCAAAAACTATCAAAAACCATCAAATTATGATGGTTTAAAATATTAAAACCATCAACATTTACGTCGGTTAAAAAATATCAAAATCAAACAACCATTTGATATTTTTATTGCTAGCCGCCATTCTATTTGATGATATTTGATTTTTTTTAATTTTTAATTTTAAAACTATTAAAATTAAAACCTTAGAAAAAAATTCAAATCAAATATATATAATTGTTCTAAACAATTATATTTTTTTACAGTTCAGTTTCGGTTCAGTTTCGGTATGATTTTATACAACGCATCGAGTACGCTTATAAATTAACCGTTGTTTCTGTTGGTCATCTCATATGACATATATAATTTAATTATACCACTATAATTAATTATAACCATCTTAATATTAATTATAACCAATTTATAATTAATCAGTAAGATTCTCCGACTAGCTCCTATATGGTGTGACCCAATAGTATCTGTGTTATGTTGGTAAATAGAATTAATACTGTTTTAACTTCTATAATCATAGCAGGCATCTGACATCTGCACTATGACCATCCAATTACACAGATGATGCTGTACTGTACAATATCACGATCCAGTAAACTTTTTACTCGTGTTAATTCTTATATCTCACAGTATCAGATCAGTTTCAAGGTAGGTGTGTGTCATCTTTTGCAAACTTAATATTTTCTTGATCTTGAGCAAATTATCAAATATAATTACTCTTATAATTATACCGCTAGCAGATAATCTTATTCTATCAAGGGGCCCAGTGATACTGTAACTCGCATGGAGATACAAGGGACAATAGTACTTTTGGTAAACCATCACTACCTTAGCTAAGATATGTATACCGAAAAGCTACCATTATAACTGTGTTTTATCAACAGCGTTAGATAACAATCACACATATACATTTCTTAGTAGGAAAGATGAATACCTCATACTTTAGAACTTAATACTGAATGAAAATATTAATGACACGTACACAATTCCATTTAATATTTCATTCGGGGTCTGTCGAATATCATGTTCCTAAAACATGTATCTATGTGATTAAAATGACATCTTTTGTCAGTGGTCTATAAAACTTGACCATCTTTTAATTCACATACTAACCTTGTAATGGTAAATTAGTGTTCCTGCTAATTATCTTGGTTAGAGACTTTTAAGAGTATATATATCATCTATATTATGAAGTTTCACAATTCCAGTTATTGACTGTAGTCAGATAAATTAATGATCCATAAATTCAATAATACTCAAGGTAACAAAATGATAATTAATCACTCAATTCATGAACAAAACTTTATGATAATTTATTATATTATTGACTTCTAGATTATTACAAACTAACAATCTCCCACTTAACCTAGGAGCCAATCATCGTAGGCCCCACTTATACAAAAATCTCCAATTTTTCTAAAAATCATGTAGATCTAAAGAAAAGCCTCACAACCAATCTCCTATGTGTCTCAAACCCATAGAAGTTGTATGCAACCGGTGCTTGGCTTGAGGAAGAGGTTTTGTTAGTGGATCAGCTGTGTTGCTGACTGTGTCAACTCTACATATCTTTACGTCACCTCTATTTACAATTTCTCGTATCAGGTGATAACGTCGCAGAACATGCTTGGATCTCGAGTGTGATCTGGGTTCCTTCGCCTGAGCTATAGCTCCATTGTTGTCAAAGTAGAGGTCCACAGGACTTTGAATACTGGGAACTACTTCTAGTTCGCTAAGGAACTTCTTGATCCAGAAACCCTCTTTAGTTGCCTCAGATGTAGCTATATACTCAGCTTCGGTGGTTGAATCTACTGTGGTCTCTTGTTTCGAACTCTTCCAGCTCACAGCACCGCCGTTGAGTATGAATACATATCCAGATTGTGATCTCGAATCGTTTCGGTCAGTTTGGAAGCTTGCATCGGTATAACTATTTATAACGAGTTCAGAATCACCGCCATAGACAAGAAAAATATCCTTAGTCCTTCTTAAGTACTTAAGGATATTCTTGACAGCATTCCAATGCTCCATGCCAGGATTAGCCTGATATCTGCTCGTCACACTCAAAGCGTACGAGATATCAGGGCGAGTGCACAACATGGCATACATGATAGATCCAATAGCCGAAGCGTATGGTACTTTATCCATCATACTTCGTTCATCAGTTGTCGAAGGACACTGAGTCTTGCTAAGCTGTATACCATGATTCATTGGCAGGAATCCCTTCTTGGAATCCTGCATGCTGAACAGATTCAACACTTTATCAATGTATGTGCTTTGACTCAATCCTATGAGTCTCTTCGATCTATCTCGGTAGATCTTTATGCCTAGTATATAGACAGCCTCGCCCAAGTCCTTCATTGAAAAAGTTTTCTTTAATGAAGACTTGGCTAATTCTAGTAAAGGAATATCGTTTCCGATTAGGAGTATGTCATCGACGTATAAGACCAGAAAAGCGATCGCACTCCCACTAGTTTTCTTGTATACACAAGGTTCATCTTCGCATTTGACGAAGTCAAACTTTTTGACTTCTTCATCAAATCGAATATTCCAATTTCATGATGCTTGCTTCAATCCATAAATGGATTTGAGAAGCTTGCACACCTTCCCACCATTCTTTGGATCTTCAAAACCCGAAGGCTGCATCATATACACGTCTTCTTCTAATCCTCCATTTAAGAAGGCGGTTTTGACATCCATTTGCCATATTTCATAATCATGAAATGCGACAATTGCGAGAAGTATCCGTATAGACTTAAACATAGCCACGGGCGAAAAAGTTTCATCATAGTCTACGCCTAGAATTTGTTTGAAACCTTTTGCTACAAGCCGTGCTTTGTAAATAGTTGGATTACCATCCATGTCTATCTTCTTTTTGAAAACTCACTTGTTAGCTATGGGTTTTACCCCATCAAGTGGTACAACTAGGTTCCAGACCCTGTTGTCATACATGGATTGTATCTCGAATTCCATGGCCTCAAGCCATTTATCGGAGTCAGGCCTATCCATTGCTTCTGCATAGGTCAGAGGATCTTCAGTGTCAAACACAGAGACTTCATGCAGTCCCATGTACCTCTCGGGTGCATGTACTGTCCTTATTGACCTACGTAGGACTTGTGCTTCCGGCTGTTGAACTTCATCCACAACATTTTGCGGGTTTAGTTCTACTTCAACTTGTGTTGAAGTATCTGAGGTCGGAACTTGAACCTCTTCCATAACTATTTGTGGATTTGGTTCTTCCAAACGCTCATCAGCCGAAGTATCAAGTGGTGGGATTATATGATCATCATTTGATACAATATCGTGTGATGTTTCTTGAACTTCTTTAAGTATTATATTACTCCCACTACTTCCTTTTGCAAGAAACTCTTTCTCCAAAAACATACCATGTCGAGCAATAACTATTTTATTCTCGGATTGGTGATAGAAGTAATATCCTTTGATTTCCTTAGGATATCCTACGAAAAAGCATTTATCAGATTTGTGTTCTAGTTTGTCAGACGTCATGCGTTTGACAAATACTTCGCAACCCCAAATTTTAAGAAAAGATATATTTGGAACCTTTCCAAACCATAACTCGTATGGAGTCTTTTCAACTGACTTAGATGAAACTCTATTTAACATCAGTGCAGCAGTGTCTAGTGCGTGTCCCCAAAATGATTTTGGAAGGGTGGCATTACTCATCATAGAACGAACCATGTCTAGTAAGGTTCGATTCCTTCTCTCAGAAACACCGTTCCATTGCGGTGTTCCTGGAGGCGTGAGTTGTGAGACTATCCCACATTCCTTTAAGTACGTTTTGAACTCATGACTCAAGTATTCACCTCCACGATCTGATCGTAAGGTCTTGATCCTTTTGTCCAGTTGATTTTCTACTTCAGTTTTGAATTCCTTGAACTTGTCAAAGGATTCAAACTTATGTCTCATCAGGTAGACATAACCGTATCTACTGAAATCATCAGTAAACGTGATGAAGTAGAAATAACCGTTTCTTGCACAAGTACTCATTGGTCCACTTGACAATATAAAAAGAACATTTTTTTTTCTACTACAACCATTCCATTTTGTTAATTTTATCTGCTTGCTCTATAGGGGTCCATTCAACCGTGGGGCCCTGATGAGAAATGAATCAACAAGCTTGTATTTATTGGAAGAAATTTGGATGAAAAATCATTAAGGAAGGGGTTGCTTGCTATGATTATAAAGAGTTCTCCTTCATGTTTTTTTTTTTTTTTAAATATTATTCTTTGCTTGGTGCTGTTTTGTTAGGATTTGATGCATGTACTTTAAGGGTAATTGAGTTAATTTGTGGCCAATGAAGTTTTTATTGAGTTTTAGGTTTAAACAAAGCAAACTAAATCATTCCACATATAACAAATGCTGGAGTCGGTATAGTTTTTAACTTTACTACAAGCTGGGTCAAGAGTATGAAATTAAAAAACAAAGCACAGAAAAAGGACTTGCTGAAATTAAAATCCAATCTAAAATGTCAAACAATGGATAGCATCAACCACGAGCCTGCATTTGTATTAGTGGATGTGTCCTCTGGAGATGTAAGTCTGTGTCCTTTGTTTTCTTTTCCCAAACTATTTCAATATAATCAACAAGTCTTACAAGAGAAAAATTAACTAAAAACCATGCCTCTTCATTATTAGACTACGGATGAAATCCCAAACTAAAAATATTTTATTTAAAGAAAAAAGTAATCTTCAGAAGAGATATTGATTGTTTTTCTTTTTCAAATAATGAATGGAACTGTACCAATAATATGGTTTCATCTGGAGTTTCTGGTGCAGTCCCAGTATTTTTCAGACATTAAATCACATCTTAACCACAAATTTGTCTGAAAACGATGTACTCGTACCAAATTTGTCTGAAAACTATGTACTCATAATTCTTACAAGCAAATTTATCAAACCCTTTTTGAAATATTTATTTTTTTAATTTCTAAAAAAGAATCCAAAATCAACAGCATCCCTCTTATTTGAAATATTCTCGATCGATGCACTTCACTTAAACCTTTTTTTGTCTTTGAATCTGTGTTATTTATTTCATATCCTGCATGATAAGGGATTTTTATACTTACAAGTCCATAAGACTCCAGAAAGGGGTACGCAGAGAGATGGAAAGAAAAAATCACTGTGTGGAAAGAGAATTTCGTCAAACCGTGTTTGATAGGGGTCGCTCACCCGCTTCAGAAGAGGAGAAACCAGAGAGAAACAGAAGGGGAACTCCATCGTAGCCAGGGGAACTACTACAAATAGGAAAGAAATAGAAATGGAGAAGAGATCTTTTCATTTAAATTTCTCAAACTAAAGCTTTACACTGCATCACATATTTATACTGATTAGAATTAACCTAAGCCCTGATTACATTCTTAACCATGGTAAAGGTTCTTAAGCACAATAACAAATACAAATGAGGTTCATAAGCACAAGATTAAAGGCAAAAGTGGTTGTTAAGCACACGAATAACGTCAATTGAGGTTGTTAAGCACACAAACAAGGGCAAATGAGGTTCCTAAGCACAAGAACAAATACAAATGAGATTCATAATCACAAGAACAAGGGCAAATTATGTTGCAAAGCTCAAGAACAATGACAACTGAGGTTGTTAAGCACAAGAACAAGTGTAAATGATGTTGTCAGGCACAAGAACAATGACAAAAGAGGTTAAGAAACATATTAACAACGACAATTGAGGTTGCAAAGCACACGAACATGGGCAAATGAGGTTCCTAAGCACAAGAACAAATGTAAATGATGTTGTCAGGCACAAGAACAATGACAAAAGAGGTTAAGAAACATATTAACAACGACAATTGAGGTTGCAAAGCACACGAACAGGGGCAAATGAGGTTCCTAAGCACAAGAACAAATGCAAATGAGGTTCATAAGCCCAATATCAAGGGCAAAAGTGGTTAAGAATCACAAGAACAAAGGCAAAAGAAGTTAAGAAGCATATTAACAAGAAAAATTGAGGTTGTTAAGCACACGAACAGGGACAAATGAGGTTCCTAAGCACAAGAACAAATGCAAATGAGGTTCATAAGCACAAGATCAAGGGCAAATTATGTTGCAAAGCGCAAGAACAACGACAAATAAGGTTGTTAAGCACAAGAACAAGTGTAAATCATGTTGATAAGCACAAGAACAAGAGCAAAAGGGGTTAATAAGTATATATTAACAACGACAATTGAGGTTGTGAGGTTCCTAAGCACAAGAACAAATGCAAATGAGGTTCATAAGCACAATATCAAGGGCAAAAGTGGTTAAGAAGCACAAGAACAAAGGCAAAAACGGTTGTTAAGCACACGAACAACGCTAATTAAGGTTGTTAAGCACACAAACAAGGGCAAAAGATATTCCTAAGCACAAGAATAAATGCAAATGAGTTTCATAAGCACAAGGTCAAGTGCAAATTATGTCGCAAAGCGCAAGAACAACGACAAATGAGGTTGTTAAGCACAACAACAAGTGTAAATGATGTTGCTAAGCACAAGAACAAGAACAAAAGAGGTTAAGAAGCATATGAACAACGACAATTGAGGTTGTTAAGCACTCTAACAGAGGCAAATGAGGTTCCTAAGCACAAGAACAAATGCAAATGAGGTTCATAAGCACAAGATCAAGGCCAAATTATGTTGCAAAGCGCAAGAACAACGACAAATAAGGTTGTTAAGCATATGAACAAGGGCAAAAAGGATTAAGAAGCATATTAACAACGACAATTGAGATTATTAAACACACGAATAGGGGCAAATGAGGTTCGTAAACACAAGAAAAATACAAATGAGGTTCATATGCACGAGATCAAGGGCAAAAGAGGTTGTTAAACACACGAACAACGCCAATTGAGGTTGCTAAGCACACAAACAAGGACAAATGATGTTCCTAAGTACAACAACAATTACAAATGAGGTTCATTAGCACAAGATCTAAGGAAAATTATGTTGCAACGCGCCAGAACAACGATAAATGAGGTTGTTAACAACAAGAACGAGTGTAAATGATGTTGATAATCACAAGAACAAGGGCAAAAGGGGTTAAGAAGCACATTAAAAACGACAATTGAGGTTGTTAAGCACACGAACAGGGGCAAATGAGGTTCCTAAGCACAAGAACAAATGCAAATGAGATTCATAAGTACAAGATTAATAGCAAAAGAGGTTGTTAAGCTCACAAACAACGCAAATTGAGATTGTTAAGCACACGAACAAGGGCAAATGAGGTCCCTAAGAGCAAGAACAAATGCAAATGAGGTTCTTAATCACAAGATCAAGGGCAAAAAAGGTTGTTAAACACACGAACAACACCAATTAAGGTTCTTAAGCACACAAACAAGAGCAAATGATATTCCTAAGCACAAGAATAAATACAAATGAGCTTCATAAGCACAAGATCAAGGGCAAATTATGTTGCAAAGCGTAAGAACAATGACAACTGTGGTTGTTAAGCACAACAACAAGTGTAAATGATGTTGCTAAGCACAAGAACAAGGACAAAAGAGGTTAACAAGCATATGAACAACGACAATTGACGTTTCAAAGCACACGAACAGGGGCAAATGAGGTTCCTAAGCACAAGAACAAATGCAAATGACGTTCATAAGCTCAAGATCAAGGGCACAAGAGGTTGTTAACAACACAAACAACGCAAATTGAGGTTGTTAAGAACACAAACAAGGGAAATGAAGTTCCTAAGCTCAAGAACAAAATGCAAATGAGGTTCATAAGCACAAGATTAAGGGCAAATTATGTTGCAAAGCGCAAGAACAATGACAAATGAGGTTGTTAAGCACAAGAACAAGTGTAAATGATGTTTATCAGCACAAGAACAAGGGCAAAAGAGGCTAAGAAGCATATAAACAATGACAATTGAGGTTGTTAAGTAAACGAACAAGGGAAAATGAGGTTCCTAAGCATAAGAACAAATGCAAAAAAGGTTCATAAGCACAAGATCAAGGACAAAAGAGGTTGTTAAGCACATGAACAACGCCAATTAAGATTGTTAAGCACACAAACAAAGGCAAATGATGTTCCTAAGCACAAGAATAAATGCAAATGTGCTTCATAAGCACAAGATCAAGGGTAAATTATGTTGCAAAGGGCAAGAACAATGACAAATGAGGTTGTTAAGCACAAAAACAAATGTAAATGATGTTGCTAAGTACAAAAACAATGACAAAAGAGGTTAACAAGAATATGAACAACGACAATTGAGGTTGTTAAGCACACTAACAAAGGCAAATGAAGTTTCTAAGCACAAGAACTTGTGTAAATGATGTTGCAAAGCACAAGAACAATGGCAAAAGAGGTTAAGAAGCATATGAACAACAACAATTGAGGTTGTTAAGCACATGATCGCAAATGAGGTTCCTAAGCACAAGAACAAATGCAAATAGGTTTCATAAGCACAATATCAAGGGCAAAAGTGGTTAAGAAGCATATGAACCACGACAATTAATGTTATTAAGGACACAAAAGAAAAAATGAAGTTCCTAAGCACAACAACAAATTCAAATGAGTTTCATATGCACAAGATCACCGGCAAATTATGTTGCAAAGCGCAAGAACAACGACAAATGAGGTTGTTAAGCACAACAACAAGTGTAAATGATGTTGCTAAGCACAAGAACAACGGCAAAAGAGGTTAAGAAGTATATGAACAACGACAATTGAGGTTGTTAAGCAACCGAGCAAAGGCAAATGAGGTTCCTAAGCACAAGAACAAATGCAAATGAGGTTCATAAGCACAACATTAAGGGCAAAAACGGTTGTTAAGCACACGAACAACGCCAATTAAGGTTGTTAAGCACACAAACAAGGGCAAAAGATGTTCCTAAGCACAAGAATAAATGCTAATGAGCTTCGTAAGAACACGAACAAGGGCAAATAAGGTTCCTAAGCACAAGAACAAATGCAAATGAGGTTCATAAGCACAATATCAAGGGCAAAAGTGGTTAAGAAGCACAACAACAAGGGCAAAAGAAGTTAAAAAGCATATTAACAAGAAAAATTGGGGTTGTTAAGCGCACGAACAGGGACAAATGAGGTTCCTAAGCACAAGAACAAATGCAAATGAGGGTCATAAGCACAAGAACAAGTGTAAATCATGTTGATAAGCACAAGAACAAGGACAAAAGGGGTTAAGAAGCATATTAACAACGACAATTGAGATTATTAAGCACACGAACAAGGGCAAATGACGTTAGTGAGCACCAGAAAAAATACAAATGAGGTTCATAAGCACAAGATCAAGGGCAAAAGAGGTTTGCACACGAACAACGCCAATTGAGGTTGTTAAGCACACAAACAAGGACAAATGATGTTCCTACGTACAACAACAATTGCAAATGAGCTTCATTAGCACAAGATCAAAGGCAAATTATATTACAACGCGCCAGAACAACGATAAATGAGGTTGTTAACAACAAGAACGAGTCTAAATAATGTTGATAATCCCCAGAACATGGGCACAAGGGGTTAAGAAGCATATTAACAACGACAATTGAGGTTGTTAAGCACACGAACAGGGGCAAATGAGGTTCCTAAGCACAAGAACAAATGCAAATGAGGTTCATAAGCACAAGATCAAGGTTAAATTATGTTGCAAAGCGCAAGAACAACGACAAGTGAGGTTGACAAGAGTAAATGAAGTTGATAGGCACAAGAACAAGGGCAAAAGGGGTTACGAAGTATATGAACAACGTCAATTGAGGTTGTTAGGCAAACAAACAATGGCAAATGAGGTTCGTCATCATAAGAAAAAATGCAACTGAGGTTCATAAGCACAAGATGAAGGGAAAAAGGGGTTGTTAAGCACACAAACAACGCCAATTGAGGTTCTTAAGCACACAAACAAGGGCAAATAAGGATCCTTAGCACAAGAACAAAAGCAAATGAGGTTCGTAAGCACAAGATCAATGGCAAATTATGTTGCAAAGCGCAATAACAACGACAATGAGGTTGTTAAGCACAAGAACAAGAGTAAAAGATGTTGATAAGTACAAGAACAAGGGCAAAAGAAGTTAAGTGGCATATGAACAACGACAATTGAGGTTGTTAAGCAAACGAACAAGGGAAAATGAGGTTACTAACCACAAGAACAAGAGCAAAAGAGGTTGTTCATCACACGAACAACGCGAATTGAAGTTGTTAGGCACACAAACAAGGGCAAATGAGGTTCCTAAGCACAAGAACATGCAAATGAGGTTCATAAGAACAAGATCAAGGGCAAATTATGTTCGAAAGCGCAAGAACATTGACAAATGAGGTTGTTAAGCACAAGAACAAGTATAAATGATGTTGATAAACACAAGAACAAGGGCAAAAGGTGTTGTTAAGCACACGAACAAGCTCATTTGCAATTGTTCTTGTACTTAAGAACCTTAATTGTCCTTGTTTGTGTGCTTAACAACCTCATTTGTCCTTGTTCTTGCACTTTGCAACATAATTTTCTTTTGATCTTGTGCTTATGAAACTCATTTGCATTTGTTCTTGTGCATATGAACCTCCTTTTCCGTTGTTTGTGTGCTTAACAATCTTAATTGTCATTGTTCATATGCATCTTAACCACTTTTGCACTTGGTATTGTCCTTATGAACCTCATTTGCCCTTGTTCATGTGCTTAACAACCTCAATTGTCGTTGTTTGTATTCTTCTTAACGTCTTTTGCACTTGTTATTGTGCTTAGCAACATCATTTGCACTTGTTCTTGCGCTTAGGAACCTCATTTGCCCTTGTTGCTGTGCTTAGTAACCTCAATTTTCATTGTTCATAGGCTTCTTAACATCTTTTGTTCTTGCGCTTTCATCATAATTTGCCCTTGATCTTGTGCTTATGAAGCTCATTTTTGCATTTATTCTTGTGCTTAGGAGCATCATTTGCCCTAGTTTGTGTGCTTAACAACCTTAATTGGCGTTGTTTGTGTGCTTAACAACCTTTTTTGCCCTTGATATTGTGCTTATGAACCTCATTTGCATTTGTTCTTGTGCTTAGGAACCTCATTTACCCATGTTCGTGTGCTTAATAACATCAATTGTTCTTGTTAATATGCCTCTTAACTTGTTTTGCCCATGTTCTTGTGCTTATCAAAATCATTGACACTTGTTCCTGTGCTTAACAACCTCATTTGTCATTGTTTTGGCGCTTTGCAACATAATTTGCACTTGATCTTGTGCCAATAACGTCATTTGCAATTGTTATTGTACTTAGGAACCTCATTTGCATTTGTTTGTGTGCTTAACAACCTCAATTGGCGTTGTTCGTGTGCTTAACATCCGCTTTTGCCCTTGATCTTGTGCTTATGAACCTCATTTGCATTTGTTATTGTGCTTAGGAACCTCAATTTCCCTTGTTCGTTTGCTTAACAACCTCAATTGTCGTTGTTCATATGCCACTTAACTTCTTTTACCCTTGTTCTTGTGCTTATCAACATCATTTACACTAGTTCTTGTGCTTAACAACCTCATTTGTCGTTGTTCTTGCCCTTTGTAACATAATTTACCCTTGATCTTGTGCTTATGAACCTCGTTTGCTATATTCTTGTGCTTACGAACCTCATTTGCCCTTGTTTGTGTGTTGAAGAACCTCAACTGGCGTTCTACATGTGCTTAACAACCTCTTTTGCCCTTGATCTTGTGCTTATGAACCTCATTTGTATTTGTTTTTGTGCTTAGGAACCTCATTTGCCCTTGTTCATTTGCTTAACAACCTCAATTGTCGTTGTTCATATGCTTCTTAACCTCTTTTGCCTGTGATATTGTGCTTAGCAACATCATTTACACTTGTTGTTGTGCTTAAACAACCTCATTTGTCATTGTTCTTGCGTTTTGCAACATAATTTGCCCTTGATCTTGTGCTTACGAAACTCATTTGCATTTATTTTTGCACTTAGGAACATCATTTGCCCTGGTTTGTGTGCTAAACAACTTTGTTTGCCCTTGATCTTGTGCTTATTGACCTCATTTGCATTTGTTCTTGCGCTTAGGAACCTCATTTGCCCTTATTCGTGTGCTTAACAACCTCAATTGTCGTTGTTCCTATGCTTCTTAACCAGTTTTGCCCTTGATCTTGTGCTAATGAACCTCATTTGCAATTGTTCTTGTCCTTGACATCCACTTTTGCCTTTGATCTTGTGCTTATGAACCTCATTTACATTTTTGTTCTTGTGCTTAGGATCCTCATTTGCCCTAGTTCGTTTGCTTAACAACCTCAATTGTTGTTGTTCATATGCTTCTTAACATCTTTTGCCCTTGCTCTTGTGCTTATCAACATCATTTACAATTGTTATTGTCATTTAGAACCTCATTTGCCGTTGTTGTTGCGCTTTGCAACATAATTAGCTTTTGATCTTGTGCTTATGAAACTCATTTGCATTTGTTCTTGTTCATAAGAACCTCATTTTCCCTTGTTTGTATTCTTAACAACCTCAGTTGGCGTTGTTCGTGTGCTTAACAACCATTTTTACCCTTGATCTTGTGCTTATGAACCTCATTTGCATTTGTTCTTGAGCTTAGGAACCTCAGTTGCCCTTGTTTGTGTCTTTAACAACCACAATTTACATTGTTTGTGTGCTTAACAATCTCTTTTGCCCTTGATCTTGTTCTTATGAACCTCATTTGCATTTGTTCTTGTGCTTAGGAACCTCATTTGCCCTTGTTTGTGTGCTTAACAACATCAATTGTCGTTGTTAATATGCATTTTAACCCCTTTTGTCCTTGTTCTTGTGCTTATCAACATCATTTACACTTGTTTTTGTTCTTAACAACCTCATTTCTCGTTGTTCTGGAGCTTTGAAACATAATTTCCCCTTGATCTTTTGCTAATGAACCTCATTTGCAATTGTTCTTGTACTTAACATTCACTTTTGCCTTTGATCTTGTACTTATGAACCTCATTTACATTTGTTCTTGTGCATAGGTTCCTCATTTGCCCTTGATTGTTTGCTTTACAACCTCAATTGTTGTTGTTCATATGTTTCTTAACCTCTTTTGCCCTTGGTCTTGTGCTTATCAACATCATTTACACTTGTTATTGTGCTTAACAACCTTATTTGTCGTTGTTCGTGCGCTTTGCAACATAATTAGCTTTTGATCTTGTGCTTATGAAACTCATTTACATTTGTTCTTGTGCTTATCAACAACATTTACTGTTCTTGTGCTTAACAATCTAATTTGTCGTTGTTCTGGAGCTTTGCACCATAATTTGACCTTGATCTTGTGCTAATGAACCTTATTTGCAATTGTTCTTGCACTTAGGAACCTCATTTGTCCTTGTTTGTGTATTTAAAAACCTCAATTGGCGTTGTTCATGTGCTTAACAACCTCTTTTGCCTTTGATCTTGTGCTTATGAACCTCAATTGCATTAGTTCTTGTGCATACGAACCTCATTTGCCCCTTAGTTCTTGTGCATACGAACCTCATTTGCCCCTGTTCGTGTGCTTAATAACCTCAATTGTCGTTTTTAGTATGCTTCTTAACCCCTTTTGCCCATGTTTTTTTGTTTATCAACATCATTTACAATTGTTCTTATGCTTAACAACCTCATTTGTCGATGTTCTTGCGTTTTGCAAAATAATTTGCCCTTGATCATGTGCTTATGAACCTCATTTGCATTTGTTCTTGTTCTTAGGAACCTCATTTGTCGTTGTTCTTGTGCTTTGCAACATAATTTGCCCTTGATCTTGTGCTTATGAAGCTCATTTGCATTTATTCTTGTGCTTGGGAACATCATTTGCCCTTGTTTGTGTGCTTAACAACCTGAATTGGCGTTGTTCGTGTGCTTAACAACCTTTTTTGCCATTGATCTTGTGCTTATGAACCTCATTTGCATTTGTTCTCGCACTTAGGAACCTCAGTTGCCCTTGTTTGTGTGCTTAACAAGCTCAATTTGCGTTGTTTGTGTGCTTAATAACCACTTTTTCCCTTGATCTTGTGGTTATGAACCTCATTTGCATTTGTTCTTGTGCTTAGGAACCTCATTTGCCCCTGTTCGTGTACTTGACAACATCAATTGTCTTTGTTAATATGCTTATTAGCCTCTTTTGCCCCTGTTCTTGTGCTTAAAACAACATCATTTACACTTGTTCTTGTGCTCAACAACCTCATTTGTTATTGTTCGGGTGTTTTGCAACATAGTTTGCCCTTGATCTTGTGCTAATGAACCTCTTTTGCAATTGTTCTTGTACTTAGGAACTTCATTTGCCCTTGTTTGTGTGCTTAACAACCACAATTCGCATTATTCGTGTGTTTAACAACCTCTTTTGCCTTTGAGCTTGTACTTATGAACCTCATTTGCATTTGTTCTTGTCCTTAACAACCTCATTTGTCGTTGTTCTGGCGCGTTGCAACATAATTTGCCCTTGATCTTGTGCTAATGATCTTCATTTCCGATTGTTCTTGTAGTTAGGAACCTCATTTACCCATGGTTGTGTGCTTAATAACCTCAATTGTCGTTGTTAATATGCTTCTTAACCCCTTTTGCCCTTGTTCTTGTGCTTAGTAACCTCATTTGTAGATGTTCTTGTGCTTTGCAACATAATTTGCCCTTGATCTTGTGCTTATGAACGTCATTTGCATTTATTCTTGTGCTTAGGAACCTCCTTTGCTCTTGTCTATGTGTTTAACAAACTCAATTTGCGTTGCTCGTGTGCTTAACAACCCCTTTTGCCCTTGTTCTTGTGCGTATGAACGTCAATTACACTTGTTCTTTTGCTTAACAACCTCATTTGCTGTTGTTCTTGCGTTTTGCAGCATAATTTGCCCTTGATCTTGTAATTATTAACCTCATTTGCTTTAGTTCTTGTGCTTACGAACCTCATTTGTCCTTGTTTGTGTGCTTAACAACCTCAATTTGAGTTGTTCGTCTGCTTAACAACCAATTTTGCCCTTGATCATGTGCTTATGAATCTCATTTCCCCTTGTTTTTGTGCTTAACAACCTCAATTGGCGTTGTTCGTGTGCTTAATAACATCAATTGTCGTTGTTAATATACTTCTTAACCCCTTTTGCCCTTGTTCTTGTGTTTATCAACATCATTTACACTTGTTCATGTGCTTAACAACCTCATTTATCGTTGTTCTGGAACTTTGAAACATAATTTGCCCTTGATCTTGTGCTAATGAACCTCATTTGCAATTGTTATTGTACTTAGGAACCTCATTTGCCCTTGTTTGTGTGCTTGACAACCGCCATTGGCGTTGTTCGTATGCTTAACAACATCTTTTGCCCTTGATCTTATGCTTCTGAACCTCATTTGCATTTGTTCTTGAGCATTGTTAATATGCTTCTTAACCCCTTTTGCCCTTGTTCTTGTGCTTATCAACATTATTTACACTTGTTCTTCTACTTAACAACCTCATTTGTCGTTGTTCTTGCGGTTTGCAACATAATTTGCCCTTGATCTTGTGCTTATGAACCTCATTTGCATTTGTTCTTCTGCATTGGAACCTCATTTGCCCTAGTTGAAGTGCTGAATAACATCAATTGTCGTTGTTCATATGGTTCTTAACCTCTTTTGTCCACGTTCTTGTGCTTAGCAACATCATTTACACACGTTCTTGTGCTTAACAACCTCATTTGTCGTTGTTCTGGACCTTTGCAACATAATTTGCCCTTGATCTTCAGCTAGTGAACCTCATTTGCAATTGTTCTTGTACTTAGGAACCTCATTTGCCCTTGTTTGTGCACTTAACAACCTCAATTGGCGTTGTTCGTGTGCTTAACAACCTCTTATGCCTTTGATCTTGTGCTTATGAACCTCATTTGCATTTGCTATTGTGCTTACGAACCTCATTTGCCCCTGTTCGTGTGCTTATCAACATCATTTGCACTTGTTTTTATGCTTAACAGCCTCATTTGTCGTCTTTCTTGCGCTTTGCAACATAATTTGCCCTTGATCTTGTACTTATGAAGCTCATTTTCATTTATTCTTGTGGTTAGGAACATTATTTGCCCTTGTTTGTGTGCTTAACAACCTCAATTAGCGTTGTTCGTGTGCTTAACAACCTCTTCTGCCCTTGATCTTGTGCTTATGAACCTCATTTGCATTTGTTCTGGTGCTTAGGAACCTCATTTGCCCTTGTTTAAGTGCTTAATAACATCAATTGTCATTGTTAATATACTTCTTAACCCCTTTTGCCCTTGTTCTTGTGCTAATCAACATCATTTACACTTGTTTTTGTGCTTAACAACCTCATTTCTCGTTGTTCTAGAGCTTTGAAACATAATTCCCCTTGATCTTGTGCTAATGAACCTCTTTTGAAATTGTTCTTGTACTTAACATCCACTTTTGCCTTTGATCTTGTGCTTATGAATCACATTTACATTTGTTCTTGTGCTTAGGATCCTCATTTGCCCTTGTTCGTTTGCTTAACAACCTCAATTGTTGTCGTTCATATGCTTCTTAACCTCTTTTGCCCTTGCTCTTGTGGTTAGAAACCTCATTTGCCCTTGTTCAGCCGATGAATAACCTCAATTGTCGTTGTTCATATGTTTCTTAACCTCTTTTGCCCTTATTCTTGTGTTTAGAAACATCCTTTACACTTGTTCTTGCGCTTAACAACCTCATTTGTCATTGTTCTTGCGCTTTGCAATATAATTTGCCCTTGATCTTGTGCTTATGAAGCTCGTTTGCATTTATTCTTGTGCTTAGGAACATCATTTGCCCTTGTTTGTGTGCTTAACAACCTTAATTGGTGTTGTTCGTGTGCTTAACAACCACTTTTGTCCTTGATTAAGTTCTTATGAACCTAATTTGCATTTGTTCTTGTACTTAGGAACCTCAGTTGCCTTTGTTTATGCACTTAACAACCTCAATTGGCGTTGTTCGTGTGCTTAATAACATCAATTGTCGTTGTTAATATACTTCTTAACCCCTTTTGCCCTTGTTCTTGTGCTTATAAACATCATTTACACTTGTTCCTGTACTTAACAACCTCATTTGTCGTTGTTCTAGAGCTTTGCAACATAATTTGCCCTTGATCTTGTGCTAGTGAACCTCATTTGCAATTGATCTTGTACTTAGGAACCTCATTTGCCCTTGTTTGTGTGCTTAACAGCCTCAATTGGCGTTGTTCGTGTGCTTAACAACCTCTTTTGCCGTTGATCTTGTGCTTATGAACCTCATTTGCATTTGTTCTTGTGCTTACGAACCTCATTTGCCCCTGTTCGTGTGCTTATCAACATGATTTACACTTGTTCTTGTGCTTAACAACCTCATTTGTCGTTTTTCTTGCTCTTTGCAACATAATTTGCCCTTGAACTCGTGCTTATGAAGCTCATTTGCATTTATTCTTGTGCTTAGGAACATCATTTGCCCTTGTTTGTGTGCTTAACAACCATAATTGGCGTTGTTCGTGTGCTTAACATCCTTTTTTACCCTTGATCTTGTGCCTATGAACCTCATTTGCATTTGTTCTTGTACTTGGGAACCTCAGTTGCCCTTGTTTGTGTGCTTAACAACCTCAATTTGCGTCGTTTGTGTGCTTAACTACCTCTTTTACCCTTGATCTTGTGCTTATGAACCTCATTTGCATTTGTTCTTGTGCTTAGGAACCTCATTTGCCCTTGTTTGTGTGCTTAACAACATCAATTGTCGTTGTTAATATGCTTCTTAGCCCCTTTTGCCGTTGTTCTTGTGCTTATATCAACATCATTTGCACTTGTTCTTGTGCTTAACAACCTCATTTCTCGTTGTTCTGGAGCTTTGAAACATAATTTCCCCGTGATGTTGTGCTAATGAACCTCATTTGCAATTGTTCATGTACTTAGGAACCTCATTTGCCCTTGTTTGTGAGTTTAAGAACCTCAATTGGCGTAGTTTATGTGCTTAACAACCCCTTTTGCCTTTGATCTTGCGCTTATGAAACTCATTTACATTTGTTCTTGTGCTTAGAATCCTCATTTGCCCTTGTTCGTTTGCTTAACAACCTCAATTGTTGTTGTTCATATGTTTCTTAACCTCTTTTGCGCTTGGTCTTGTGCTTATCAACATCATTTACACTTGTTATTGTGCTTAACAACCTCATTTGCCGTTGTTCTTGCGCTTTGTAACATAATTTGCTTTTGATCTTGTGCTTATGAAACTCATTTGCATTTGTTCTTATGAAACTCCCTTGTTTGTGTACTTAACATCCTCAATTGTCATTGTTCATATGCTTCTTAACGACTTTTGCACTTGATATTGTGCTGATGAAGCTCATTTGCATTTATTCTTGTGCATAGGAACATCATTTGCCCTAGTTTGTGTACTTGACAACCTTAATTGGCGTTGTTCGTGTGCCTAACAACCTCTTTTGCCCTTGATATAGTGCTTATGAACCTCATTTGCATTTGTTCTTGTGCTTACGAACCTCATTTGTCCATGTTCGTGTGCTTAACAACATCAATTGTTCTTGTTAATATTCTTCTTCACTTCTTTTGCCCTTGTTCTTATGCTTATCAACATCATTGACACTTGTTCTTGTGCTTAACAACTTCATTTGTCATTGTTTTGGCACTTTGCAACATAATTTGCACTTGATCTTGTGCTAATGAACGTCATCTGCAATTGTTGTTGTACTTAGGAACCTCATTTGCCCTTGTTCGTGTGCTCAACAACCTCTTTTGCCCTTGATGTTGTGCTTATGAACCTCATTTCCATTTGTTTTTGTGCTTCCGAACCTCATTTACCCCTGTTCGTATGCTTAAAAATCTCAATTGTCTTTGTTAATATGCTTCTTAACTCCTTTTGCCCTTGTTCTTGTGCTTATCAACATCATTTACACTTGTTCTAGTACTTAACAACCTCATTTGTCGTTGTTCTTGCGCTTTGCAACAAAATTGCCCTTGATCTTGTGCTTATGAACGTCATTTGCATTTGTTCTTGTGCTGAGGAACCTAATTTGCCCCTGTTTGGAACAACCTCAATTTGTATTGTTCGTCTGCTTAGCCCCTTTTGCCCTTGTTCTTGTGCTGATCAACATCATTTACACCAGTTCTTGTGCCTGACAACCTCAATTGGCGTGGTTCTGGCGCTTTGCAACATAATTTGCCCTTGATCTTGTGCTAATGATTCTCATTTGCAATTGTTCTTGTACTTAAAAACCTCATTTGCCCTTGTTTTTGTGCTTAACAACCTCAATTGGCGTTGTTCGTGTGCTTAATAACATCAATTGTCGTTGTTAATATACTTCTTAACCCCTTTTGCCCTTGTTCTTGTGCTTATCAACATCATTTACACTTGTTCATGTGCTTAACAACCTCATTTATCGTTGTTCTGGAACTTTGAAACATAATTTGCCCTTGATCTTGTGCTAATGAACCTCATTTGCAATTGTTCTTGTACTTAGGTACCTCATTTGCTGTTTGTGAGCTTAACAACCTCAATTAGCATTGTTCGTGTGCTTAACAACCTCTTTTACCCTTGATCTTGTGCTTATGAACCTCATTTGCATTTGTTCTTGTGCTTACGATCCTCATTTGCCCCTATTTGTGTGCTTATCAACATAATTTACACTTGTTCTTGTGCTTAACAAACTCATTAGTCGTTTTTCTTGCGCTTTGTATCATAATTTGCCCTTGATCTTGTGCTTATGAACCTCATTTGCATTTGTTCTTTTACTTGGGCATCTCAGTTGACCATGTTTGTGTGCTTAACAAACTCAATTTGCGTTGTTTGTGTGCTAAACAACCTCTTTTGCCCTTGATCTTGTGCTTATGAACCTCATTTGCATTTGTTCTTGTGCTTAGGAACCTCATTTGCCCTTGTTTGTGTGCTTAATATCATAAATTATCGTTGTTAATATGCTTCTTAACCCCTTTTGCCCTTGTTCTTGTGGTTATCAACATCAATTACACTTGTTTTTGCGTTTCACAACCTCATTTCTCGTTGTTCTGGAGCTTTGAAACATAATTTTCCCTTGATCTTGTGCTAATGAACCTCATTTGCAATTGTTCTTGTCCTTGACATCCACTTTTGCCTTTGATCTTGTGCTTATGAACCTCATTTACATTTTTGTTCTTGTGCTTAGGATCCTCATTTGCCCTAGTTCGTTTGCTTAACAACCTCAATTGTTGTTGTTCATATGCTTCTTAACATCTTTTGCCCTTGCTCTTGTGCTTATCAACATCATTTACAATTGTTATTGTCATTTAGAACCTCATTTGCCGTTGTTGTTGCGCTTTGCAACATAATTAGCTTTTGATCTTGTGTTTATGAAACTCATTTGCATTTGTTCTTGTTCATAAGACCCTCATTTTCCCTTGTTTGTATTCTTAACAACCTCAGTTGGCGTTGTTCGTGTGCTTAACAACCATTTTTACCCTTGATCTTGTGCTTATGAACCTCATTTGCATTTGTTCTTGTGCTTAGGAACCTCAGTTGCCCTTGTTTGTGTCCTTAACAACCACAATTTACGTTGTTTGTGGGCTTAACAACCTCTTTTGCCCTTGATCTTGTACTTATGAACCTCATTTGCAGTTGTTCTTGTGCTTAGGAACCTCATTTCCCTTGTTTGTATGCTTAACAACATCAATTGTCGTTGTTAATATGCTTCTTAACCCCTTGATCTTGTGCTTGCGCTTTGCAACATAATTTGCCCTTGATCTTGTGCTTATGAAACTCATTTGCATTTATTCTTGTGCTTAGGAACATCATTTGCCCTTGTTTGTGTGCTTAACAACCTTAATTGGTGTTGTTCGTGTGCTTAACAACCACTTTTATACTTGATCAAGTGCTTATGAACCTCATTTGCATTTGTTCTTGTACTTAGGAACCTCAGTTGCCCTTGTTTGTGCACTTAACAACCTCAATTTGCGTTGTTTGTGTCCTTAACATGCTCTTTTGCCCTTGATCTTGTGCTTATGAACCTCATTTGTATTAATTCTTGTGCTTAGGAACCTCATTTTCCCTTGTTTGTGTGCTTAACAACATCAATTGTCGTTGTTAATACGCTTCTTAACCCCTTTTGCCCTTATTCTTGTGCTTATCAACATCATTTACACTTGCTCTTGTACTTAACAACCTCATTTGTCGTTGTTCTAGAGCTTTGCAGCATAATTTGCCCATGATCTTGTGCTAGTGAACCTCATTTGCAATTGATCTTGTACTTAGGAACCTCATTTGCCCTTATTTGTGTGCTTAACAACCTCAATTGGCGTTGTTCGTGTGCTTAACAACCTCTTTTGCCGTTGATCTTGTGCTTATGAACCTCATTTGCACTTGTTCTTGTGCTTACGAACCTCATTTGCCCCTGGTCGTGTGCTTATCAACATGATTTACACTTGTTCTTGTGCTTAACAACCTCATTTGTCGTTTTTCTTGCGCTTTGCAACATAATTTGCCCTTGATCTCGTGCTTATGAAGCTCATTTGCATTTATTCTTGTGCTTAGGAACATCATTTGACCTTGTTTGTGTGCTTAACAACCTTAATTGGCGTTGTTCGTGTGCTTAACAATCTCTTTTGCCCTTGATCTTGTGCTTATAAACCTCATCTGCATTTGGTCATGTGCTTATGACCTCATTTGCCTTTGTTCGTTTGCTCAACAACCTCAATTGTCGTTGTTCATATGCTTCTTAACATCTTTGGCCTTGTTCTTGTGCTGATCAACATCATTTACCCTTGATCTTGTGCCTATGAACCTCATTTGCATTTGTTCTTGTACTTGGGAACCTCAGTTGCTCTTGTTTGTGTGCTTAACAAACTCAATTTGCATCATTTGTGTGCTTAACAATCTTTTTTACCCTTGATCTTGTCCTTATGAACGTCATTTGCATTTGTTCTTGTGCTTAGGAACCTCATTTGCCCTTGTTTGTGTGCTTAACAACATCAATTGTCGTTGTTAATATGCATCTTAACCCCTTTTGCCCTTGATCTTGTCCTTATCAACATCATTTACACTTGTGCATGTGCTTAACAACCTCATTTCTCGTTGTTTTGGAGCTTTGAAACATAATTTGCCTTTGATCTTGTGCTAGTGAACCTCATTTGCAATTGTTCTCGTACTTAGGAACCTCATTTGCCCTGGTTTGTGAGTTTAAGAACCTCAATTGGCGTTGTTTATCTGCTTAACAACCTCTTTTGCCTTTGATCTTGCGCTTATGAAACTCATTTGCATTTGTTCTTCTGCTTAGGATCCTCATTTGCCCTTATTCGTTTGCTTAACAAACTCAACTGTTGTTGTTCATATGCTTCTTAACCTCTTTTGCCCTTGCTCTTGTGCTTATCAACATCATTTACACTTGTTATTGTGCTTAACAACCTCATTTGCCGTTGTTCTTGTGCTTTGCAACATAATTTGCTTGTGATCTTGTGCTTGTGATCTTGTGCTTATGAAACTCATTTGCATTTGTTCTTATGAAACTCCCTTGTTTGTGTGCTTAACAACCTCAATTGTCATTGTTCATATGCTTCTTAACCACTTTTGCACTTGATATTGTGCTTATAAACCTCATTTGCATTTGCTCTTGTGGTTAGGAACCTCATTTGCCTTGTTCATCTGCTTAACAACCTCAATTGTCGTTGTTCGTATGTTTCTTAACCTCTTTTGCCCTTGTTCTTATGCTTATCAACATCATTTACACTTGTTCTTGTGCTTAACAACCTCATTTGTCGTTGTTCTTACGCTTTGCAACATAATTTGCTTTTGATCTTCTGCTTAGGAACCACATTTGCCCCTGTTCATGTGCTTAACAACCTAAATTGTCCTTGTTAATAAGCTTCTTCACTTCTTTTGCCCTTGTTCATGTGCTTATCACCACACTTGTTCGTCTGCTTAACAACCTCATTTGTCGTTGTTCTGGTGCTTTGCAAAATAATATGCCCTTGATCTTGTGCTAATGAACATCATTTGCAATTGTTCTTGTATTTAGGAACCTTATTTGCCCTTGTTTGTGTGCTTAACAACCTGAATTGGCGTTGTTCGTGTGCTTAACAACCTCTTTCGCCCTTGATCTTGTGTTTTTGAACCTTATTTGCATATTTGTTCTTGTGCTTTCGAACCTCATTTGCCCCTGTTTGTGTGCTTATGAACATCATTTACACTTGTTCTTGTGCTTAACAACCTCATTTGTAGTAGTTCTTGCGCTTTGCAACATAATTCACCCTTAATTTTGTGCTTATAAACCTCATTTGACGTTGTTCTTGTGCTTTCCAACGTAATTTGCCCTTGATCTTGTGCCTATGAAACTCCTTTGTTTATTCTTTTTGTTCTCAGGAACCTCATTTGCCCTCGTTTGTGTGCTAACCAACCTCAATTTGCGTTGTTTGTGTGCTTAACAACCACTTTTGCCCATGATCTTCTGCTTATGAACCTCATTTGCATTTGTTCTTGTGCTTAGTAAACTCATTTGCCGCTGTTCGTGTACTTAACAACCTCAATTGTCGTTGTTCATATGTTTTTTAACCACTTTGTCCTTGTTCTTGTGCTTAGCAACTTGATTGACACTTGTTCTTGTGCTTAACAATCTAATTTGTCGTTATTCTTGCGCTTTGCAACAATATTTTCCCTGCATCTTGTGCTTATGAAGCTCATTTACATTTATTTTTGTGCTTAGGAACATCATTTGCATTTTTTTGCGTGCTTAACAACCTTAATTGGCATTGTTCGTGTGCTTAACAACCACTTTTGCCCTTGATCTTGTGCTTATGAACCTCTTTTGCATTTGTTCATGTGCTTAGGAACCTCATTCGCCCTTGTTCTTGTGCTTAACAACCTCATTTGTCGTTGTTCTTGCGCTTTGTAACATAATTTGCCTTTGATCTTGTGCTTATGAACTTCATTTGCCCCTGTTCGTGAGCTTTGCAACATCAATTGTCGCTGTTCATATGCTTCTTAACATCTTTTGTCCTTGTTCTTGTGCTGAGCAACATCATGTACACTTGTTCTTGTGCTTAACAACCTCACCTGTCGTTGTTCTTGTGCTTTGCAACATAATTTGCCCTTTATCTTGTGCTAGTGTCATTTTCATTTATTCTTGTGCTTAGGAACATCATTTGTCCCTGTTTGTGTGCTAAACAATCTCAATTTGCGTTGTTCCTGAACTTAACAACCACTTTTTCCCTTGATATTGTGCTTATGAATCTCATTTGCACTTGTTCTTGTGCTTAGAAACCTCATTTGAACTTGTTTGTTTGCTTAACAACCTCAATTGTCGTTGTTAATATGCTTTTGAACCTCTTTTACGATTGTTCTTGTGCTGATCAACATCATTTACACTTGTTCTTGTGCTTAACAATCTCATTTGTCGTTGTTCTTGCGCTTTGCAACATAATTTGCCCTTGATCTTGTGCTTATGAACCTCATTTGCATTTGTTCTTGTGCTTAGAAAACTCATTTGTCCTTGTTTGTGTGCTTAACAACCTCAATTTGCGTTGTTCGTGTGCTTAACAACCACTTTTGCCCTTGATCTTGTGCTTATGAACCTTATTTGCATTTGTTCTTGTACTTAGGAACCTCATTTGCCCCTGTTCGTGTGCTTTGCAACCTCAATTGTCGTTGTTCATATGCTTCTTAACCTCTTTTGTCCTTGTTCCTGTGCTTATCAACATCATTTACGCTTGTTCTTGTGCTTAACAACCTCAATTGTCCATGTTCTTGAGCTTTGCAACATAATTTGCCCTTGATGTTGTGCTTATGAACCTCATTTGTTTTTGTTCTTGTGCTTAGGAACCACATTTGTCCTTGTTCGTGTGCTTAACAACCTCAATTATCGTTCTTTATATGCTTCTTAACCTCTTTTGCCCTTGCTCTTGTATCAACATCATTTACACTTGTTCGTGTGCTTAACAACATCAAATGTCGTTGTTTATATGCTTCGTAACCTCTTTTGCCATTGTTCTTGTGCTTATCAACATCATTTACACTTGTTCTTATGCTTAACAACTTCATTTGCTGTTGTTCTTACGGTTTTCAACGTAATTTGCCTCTGATGTTGTGCATATGAAGCTCATTTACATTTGTTCTTGAGTCTAGAAACCTCATTTTTCCTTGTTTCTGTGCATAACATCCTCAATTGGCGTTGTTCCTGTTCTTAACAACCACTTTTGCCCTTGATATTGTGCTTCTGAACCTCATTTGCATTTGTTCTTGTGCTTAGGAACCTCATTTGCCCCTGTTCGTGTGCTTAACCTCAATTGTCGTTGTAAACATGCTTCTTAAACCCTTTTGCCCATGTTCTTGTTCTTATCAACATCATTTACACTTGTTCGTGTGCTTAACAACCTCATTTGTCGTTGTTCTTGCGCTTTGCAACATAATTTGCCCTTGATCTTGTGCTTATGAACATCATTTGCATTCGTTCTTGTCCTTAGGAACCTCATTTGCCCTTGTTTGTGTGCTTAACAACCTCAATTGGCGTTGTTCGTGTTCTTAACAACCTCTTTCATCCTTGATCTTCTGCTTATGAACCTCATTTGCATTTGTTCTAGTGCTTAGGCACCTAATTTTTCCTTGTTCATTTGTCGTTATTCATATGCTTCTTAACTTCTTTTGCCCTTGATCTTGTGCTTATAAAGCTAATTTGCATTTATTCTTGTGCTTAGGAACCTCATTGGTCGTTGTTCTTGTGTTTTGCAACATAATTTGCCCTTTATCTTGTGCTTACGAAACTTATTTGCATTTATTCTTGTGCTTAGGAACATCATTTGCCCTTGTTTGTGTGCTGAACAACTTTGTTTGCCCTTGATCTTGTGCTTATTGACCTCATTTGCATTTGTTCTTGCGCTTAGGACCCTCATTTGCCCTTATTCGTGTGCTTAACAACCTCAATGCCGTTGTTCATATGCTTCTTAACCACTTTTGCCCTTGATATTGTGATTATGAACCTCATTTGCCCCTCTTCGTGTGCTTTGTAACCTCAATTGTCGTTGTTTATATGCTTCTCAACCTCTTTTGTCCTTGTTCTTGTGCTTAGCAACATCATTTACACTTCATCTTGTGCTTAACAACCTCATTTGTTATTGTTCTTGCATTTTGCAACATAATTTGCCCTTGATCTTTTGCTTATAAATCGCATTTGCATTTGTTCTTGTGCTTAGAAACCTTATTTGCCATTGTTTGTGTGGTTAACAACCTCAATTGGCATTGTTCGTGTACTTAACAACCACTTTTACCATTGATATTGTGCTTGTGAACCTCATTTGCATTTGTTCTTGTACTTACGAACCTCATTTGCCCCTGTTCGTGTTCTTTTCAACCTCAACTGTCATTGTTCATATGCTTCTTAACCTCTTTTGTCCATGTTCTTGTCTTTAACAACCTCATTTGTTATTGGTCTTGCGTTTTGCAACATAATTTGCCCTTGATCTTGTGCTTATGATACTCATTTCCATTTGTTCTTGTGCCTAGGAACCTCATTTGCCCTTGTTTGTGTGCTTAACATCTTCAATTGGCGTTGTTCGTGTGCTTAACAACCACTTTTTCCCTTGATATTGTGTGTATGAACCTCATTTGCATTTGTTCTTGTGCCTAGGAACCTCATTTGCCCCTGTCCATGTGCTTACCAACCCTAAATGACAATTGAGGTTGTTAAGCACACAAACAAGGCAAATGAGGTTCCTAGGCACAAGGAACAAATGCAAATGAGGTTCATAAGCACAAGAACAACGACAAATGAGGTTGTTAAGCACAACAAGTGTAAATGATGTTGCTAAGCACAATATCACGGGCAAAAGAGGTTAAGAAGCATATGAACAACGACAATTATTGTTGGTAAGCAAACGAACAAGTGCAAATGAGGTTCCTAAGCACAAAAACAAATGCAAATGAGATTCATAAGCACAATATAAAGGGCGAAAGACGTTGTTAAGCACACGAACTACGCCAATTGAGATTCTTAAGCACACAAACAAGGGCAAATGGGGAATCTTAGCCCAAGAACAAATTCAAATGAGGTTCATAAGCACAATATCAAGGGAAAAAGAGGTTGTTAAGCACATGAACAACGATAATTAAGGTTGTTAAGCATACAAACAAGGGAAAATGAGGTTCCTAAGCACAAGAACAAATACAAATGAGTTTCATAAGCACAAGATGCAGGGGAAATTATGTTGCAAAGCGCAAGAACAACGACAATTCAGGTCGTTAAGCACAAGAACAAGTGTAAATGATGTTGATAAGCACAAGAACAAGGGCAAAAGGGGTTAAGAAGCATATTAACAAGGACAATTAAGGTTGTTAAGCACACGAACAGGGGCAAATGAGGTTCCTAAGCACAAGAACAAATTCAAATGAGGTTCATAAGCACAAGTTCAAGGGAAAAAGAGGTTGTTTAAGCACACGAACAACGCCAATTGAGGTTGTTGAGCACACAAACAAGGAAAAGTGAAGTTCCTAAGAACAAGAACAAATACAAATTAGTTTTATTAGCACAAGATCAAGGGAAAATTATGTTGCAAAACGCAAGAACAATGACAAATGGTGTTGTTAAGCAGAAGAACTTTTGTAAATGATGTTCCTAAGCACCAGAACATCGACAAAAGGGGTTAAGAAGCACATTAAAAATGACAATTGAGGTAGTTAAGCACACGAATAGGGGAAAATATGGTTTGTAAGCACAAGAACAAATGCAAATGAGGTTCATAAGCACACACAAGAACAAATAAAAATTTGGTTCATAAGCACAAGATCAAAGGCAACTTATGTTGCAAAGCGCAAGAACAACGACAGATGAGGTTGTTAAGCACAAAAATAATAGTAAATGAAGTTGACAAGCACAAGATCAAAGGCAAAGGGGGTTAAGAAGCATATTAACAACGACAATTGAGGTTGTTAAGCACACGAACAGGGGCAAACGAGGTTCCTAACTACAAGAATAAATACAAATGAGTTTCATAAGCACAAGAACAAAGGCAAATTATGTTACAAAGCAAACGAACAGAGGCAAATGAGGTTCCTAACCAGAAGAACAAATGCAAATGTGGGTCATAAGCACAAGATCATCTGAGGTTAAGAAGCATAGAGCAATGACAATTGAGGTTGTTAAGCACACGAACAAGTGTAAATGATGTTGATAAGCACAAGAACAAGTGAAAAAGGGGTTAAGAAGCATATTAGCAATGACAATTGAGGTTATTAAGCACACGAACAAGGGCAAATGAGGTTCATAAGCATAAGAACAAATGCAAATGAGGTTCACAAGAACAAGATCAAGGGCAAAAGATGTTGTTGTTAAGCACACGAACAAGCCAATTGAGGTTGTTAAGCACAGAAACAAGGGCAAATGAGGTTCCTAAGTACAAGAACAATTGCAGATGTGATTCATTAGCACAAGATCAAGGACAAATTATGTTGCAAAGCGCCAAAACAAGTACAAATGAGGTTGTTAACCACAAGAACAAGTATAAATGATGTTGATAAACACAAAAACAAGGGCAAAAGAAATTAAGAAGCATATTAACAAGGACAATTGAGGTTGTTAAGCACAAGAACAAGGGCAAATGAGGTTCCTAAGCACAAGAACAAATGCAAATGAGGTTCGCAAGGAAAAGATCAAAGGCAAAAGAGGTTGTTATGCACCCAAACAGTGCAAATTGAGGTTGTTAAGCACACAAACAGGGGGAAATAAGGATCCTAAGAACAAGAACAAATGCAAATGCATAAGCACAAGATCAATGGCAAATTATGTTGCAAAGCGCAAGAACAACAACAATTGAGGTTGTTAAGAACAAGAACAAGTGTAAATGATGTTGATAAGCACAAGAACAAGGCCAAAGATGTTAAGAAGCATATGAACAACGATAATTGAGGTTGTTAAGCAAACGAACAAAGGCAAATGAGGTTCCTAAGCACAAGAATAAATATAAATGAGCTTCACATGCACAAGATTAAGGACAAAAGAGGTTATTAAGCACACGAACAACGCCAATTGAGGTTGTTAAGCAAACAAACAAGGGAAAATGATGTTCCTAAGTACAAGAACAATTGGAAATGAGGTTCATTAGCACAAGATGAAGGGCTAATTATGTTGCAACGCGCCAGAACAACGACAAATGAGATTGTTAAGCACAAGAACAAGTGTAAGTGATGTTGCTAAGCACAAGAACAATGACAAAAGATGTTACGAAGCATATGAACAACGACAATTGAACTTGCAAAGCACACGAACAGGGGCAAATGTGGTTCCTAAGCACAAGAAAAAGGCAAATGAGGTTCATAAGAACAATATCAAGGGCAAAAGTGGTTAAGAAGCATAGAACAATGACAATCGAGGTTGTCAAGCACACGAACAGGGGCAATTGACGTTCATAAGCACAAGAACAAATGAAAATGAGGGTCATTAGTACAAGATCAAGGGCAAAAGAGGTTGATAAGCACAGGAACAACGCAAATTGAGGTTGTTAAGAACACAAACAAGGGCAAACGAGGTTCCTAAGCACAAGAACAAATCAAATGAGGTTCATCTGCACAAGATCAAGGGCAAAAGAGGTTGTTAAGCACACGAAAAACACCAATTGAGATTCTTAAGCACACAAACTAGGGCAAATGAGGATCCTTAGCACAAGAACAAATTCAAATGTGGTTCATAAGCACAAGATCAAGGGAAAAAGAGGTTGTTAAGCACACGAACAACGATAATTGAGGTTTATAAGCATACAAACAAGGAAAAATGAGGTTCCTAAGCACAAGAACAAATACAAATGAGTTTCATAAGCACAAGATGAAGGGCAAATTATGTTGCAAAGTACAAGAACAACGACAAATAAGGTTGTTAAGCACAAGAACAGGTGTAAATGATGTTTATAAGCACAAGAACAAGGGGAAAAGGCGTTAAGAAGCATATTAACAAGGACAATTGAGGTTGTTAAGCACACGAACATGGGCAAATGAGGATCCTAAGCACAAGAACAAATTCAAATGAGGTTCATAAGCACAAGTTCAAGGGAAAAGAGGTTGTTAAGCACACGAACAACGTAAATTGAGGTTGTTAAGCACACAAACAAGGGAAAATGAAGTTCCTATGAACAAGAACAAATACAAATTAGTTTCATAAGCGCAAGATCAAGGGAAAATTATGTTGCAAAGCACAAGAACAAGGACAAATGATGTTGTTAAGCACAAGAACATTTGTAAATTATGTTCCTAAGCACCAGAGCATCGGCAAAAGGGGTTAAGAAGCATATTAACAACGACAATTGAGGTTGTTAAGCACACGAATAGGGGAAAATATGGTTCGTAAGCACAAGAACAAATGCAAATGACGTTCATAAGCACACACAAGAACATATAAAAATGAGGTTCATCAGCATAAGATCAAGGGCAAATTATCTTGCAAAGCGCAAGAACAACGACAAATGAGGTTGTTAACCACAAGAACAATTGTAAATGAAGTTGATAAGCACAAGAACAAAGGACAAGGGGGTTATGAAGCATATTAACAACGATAATTGAGGTTGTTAAGCGCACGAACAGGGGCAAATGAGGTTCCTAAGCATAAGTACAAATGCACATGAGGTTCATCAGCACAATATCAAGGGCAAAAGTTGTTAGGCACACGAACAATGCCAATTGAGGATGTTTAGGACACAAACAAGGAAAAATGAGGTTCCCAACTATAAGAATAAATACAAATGAGTTTCATAACCACAAGAACAAAGGCAAATTATGTTACAAAGCAAACGAACAGAGCCAAATGTGTTTCCTAAGCATGGGAACAAATGCAAATGAGGTTCATAAGCACAATATCAAGGGCAAAAGTGGTTAAGAAGCATAGAACAATGACAATCGAGGTTGTTAAGCACACGAACAGGGGCAAAGGAAGTTCATAAGCACAAGAACAAATGCAAATGAGGGTCATAAGCACAACATCAAAGGTAAAAGAAGTTGTTAAGCACAGGAACAACGCAAATTGAGGTTGTTAAGAACACAAACAAGGGCAAATGAGGTTCCTAAGTACAAGAACAAATCAAATGAGGTTCATCAGCACAAGATCAAGGGCAAAAGAGGTTGTTAAGCACACGAACAACGCCAATTGAGGTTGTCAAGCACACAAACAAGGGCAAATGATGTTCCTAACTACAAGAACAATTGTAAATGAGGTTCATTAGCACAAGAACAAGTGTAAATGTTGTTGATAAGCACAAGAACAAGGGCAAAAGGGGTTATAAGAACCATATTAACAACGATAATTGAGGTTGTTAAGCATACGAACAGGGGCAAAGGAGGTTCCTAAGCACTAGAACAAATGCAAATGAGGTTCATAAGCACAAGCTCAAAGGCAAAAAAGGTTGTTAAACACACGAACAACGCCAATTAAAGTTGTTAAGTACACAAACACGGGCAAATGATGTTCCTAACAACAAGAATAAATGCAAATGATCTTCATGAGCACAAGATCAAACGCAAATTATGTTGCAAAACGCAAGAACAATGACAAACAAGGTTGTTAAGCACAAGAACAAGTGTAAGTGATGTTGCTAAGCGCAAGAACAATGACAAAAGATGTTAATAAGCATATGTACAATGACAATTGAGCTTGCAAAGCACACGAACAGGGGCAAATGAGGTTCCTAAGCACAAGAACAAATGCAAATGAGGTTCATAAGCACAGGATCAAGGGCAAACTGAGTTGTTAAGCACTCGAATAACGCCAATTGAGGTTGTTAAGCACACAAACAAGGGCAAATGATGTTCCTCAGTACAAGAACAATTGCAATTGAGGTTCATTAGCACAACATCAAGAGCAAATTATGTTGCAACACACCAGAACAACGACAAATGAGGTTGTTAAGCACAAGAACAAGTGTAAATGATGTTGATAAGCACAAGAACAAGTGAAAGTGAGGTTAAGAAGCATATTAGCAACGACAATTGAGGTTATTAAGCACACCAACAAGGGCAAATGAGGTTCATAAGCACAAGAACAAATGCAAATGAGGTTGACAAGAACAAGATCAAGGGCAAAAGATGTTGTTAAGCACACGAACAACGCCAATTGAGGTTGTTAAGCACAGAAACAAGGGCAAATGAGGTTCCTAAGTACAAGAACAATTGCAGATGAGATTCATTAGCACAAGATCAAGGACAAATTATGTTGCAAAGCACCAGAACAAGGACAAATGAGGTTGTTAACCACAAGAACAAGTATAAATGATGTTGATAAGCATAAGAACAAGGGCAAAAAAAAATTAAGAAGCATATTAACAAGGACAATTGAGGTTGTTAAGCACAAGAACAAGGGCAAATGGGGTTCCTAAGCACAAGAACAAATGCAAATGAGGTTCGCAAGGAAAAGATCAAAGGCAAAAGAGGTTGTTATGCACCCAAACAGTGCAAATTGAGGTTGTTAAGCACACAAACAGGGGTAAATAAGGATCCTAAGCACAAGAACAAATGCAAATGCATAAGCACAAGATCAATGACAAATTATGTTGCAAAGCGCAACAACAACAAATGAGGTTGTTAAGAACAAGAACAAGTGTAAATGATGTTGATAAGCACAAGAACAAGGCCAAAGATGTTAAGAAGCATATGAACAACGATAATTGAGGTTGTTAAGCAAAAGAATAAATATAAATGAGCTTCATATGCACAAGATTAAGGGCAAATTATGTTGCAAAGCACAAGAACAAGTATAAATGAGGTTCATCAGCACAAGATCAAGGGCAAAAGAGCTTGTGAAGCACACGAACAATGCCAATAGATGTTGTCAAGCACACAAACAAGGGCAAATGATGTTCCTAACTACAAGAACAATTTCAAATGAAGATCATTAGCACAAGATCAAGGGCAAATTATGTTGCAACGCGCCAGAACAACGACAAATGAGGTTGTTAAGCACAAGAACAAGTGTAAATGATGTTCATAAGCACGAGAGCAAGGGCAAAAGAGGTTAAGAAGCATATAAACAACGACAATTGAGGTTGTTAAGCACACGAACAAGGAAAATTGATGTTCCTAAGCACAAGAACAAATGCAAATGAGGTTCATAAGCACAATATCAAGGGCAAAAGTGGTCGTTAAGCACACAAACAATTCCAATTGAGGATGTTAAGCACACAAACAAGGGAAAATGAGGTTCCTAAGCACAGGAACAAATACAAATGAGTTTCATAAGGACAAGATCAATGACAAATTATGTTGCAAAGCGCAAGAACAAGGACAAATGAGTCTGTTAAGCACAAGAACAAGTGTAAACGATGTTAATAAGCACAAGAACAAGGGCAAAAGAGGTTAAGAAGCATATAAACAACGACAATTGAGGTTGTTAAGCAAATGAACAAGGGAAATTGAGGTTCCTAAGCACAATAACAAATGCAAATGAGGTTCATAAGCACAAGATCAAGGGAAAAAGAAGTTGTTAAGCACACGAATAACGCCAATTGAGGTTGTTAAGCACACAAACAAGGGCAAATGAGGTTCCTAAGCACACAATAACAACTGCAACTGAGGTTCATAAGCACAAGATCAAAGGCAAATTATTTTGCAAAGCGAAATAAGAACGACAAATGAGGTTGTTACGCACAAGAACAACCTTATTCTTGTGCTTATCAACATCATTTACACTTGTTCTTGTGCTTAACAACCTTATTTGGCGTTGTTCTTGCGCCTTACAACATAATTTGCCCTTCATCTTGTGCTTATGAAACTCATTTGTATTTGTTCTTGTGCTTCGGAACCTCATTTTCCCTTGTTTGTATGCTTAACAACCTCAATTATCGTTGTTCGTGTGCTTAACAACCTCGTTTTCCCTTGATGTTGTGCTTATGAACCTCGTTTGAATTTGTTCTTGGGATAAGGATCCCCATTTGCCCCTTTTTGTGTGCTTAAGAATCTCAATTGGCGTTGTTCGTGTGCTTAACAATCGCTTTCGCCCTTGATATTGTGCTTATGAACCTCATTTGCATTTGTTTTTGTGCTTAGGAACCTCATTTGCCCTTGTTCGTTTGCTTAACAACATCAATTGTCGTTGTTCATATGCTGCTTAACCTCTTTTGTCGTTGTTCATATGTTTCTCAACCTCTTTTGTCCTTGTTCTTGTACTTAGCAACATCATTTACACTTGTTCTTGTGCTTAACAACCTCATTTGTTATTGTTCTTGTATTTTGCAACATAATTTGCCCTGGATCTTTTGTTTATAAATCTCATTTGCATTTGTTCTTGTGCTTAGAAACCTCATTTGTCATTGTTTGTGTGCTTAACAACCTTAATTGGTGTTGTTCGTGTGCTTAACAACCAATTTTACCCTTGATCTTGTGCTTGTGAACCTCATTTGCATTTGTTCTTGTACTTAGGATCCTCATTTGCCCCTGTTCGTGTTCTTTTCAACCTCAATTGTCGTTGTTCCTATGCTTCTTAACCTCTTTTGTCCTTGTTCTTGTGCTTAGCAACATCATTTGCACTTGTTCTTGTGCTTAACAACCTCATTTGTCGTTGGTCTTGCGTTTTGCAACATAATTTGCCCTTGATCTTGTGCTTATGATACTCATTTACATTTGTTCTTGTGCCTAGGAACCTCATTTGCCCTTGTTTGTGTGCTTAACATCCTTAATTGGCGTTGTTTGTGTGCTTAACAACCACTCTTTCCCTTGATATTGTGCTTATGAACCTCATTTGCATTTGTTCTTGTGCTTAGGAACCTCATTTGCCCCTGTCCGTGTGCTTACCAACTCTAAATGACAATTGAGGTTGTTAAGCACACAAACAAGCCAAATGAGGTTTCTAGGCACAAGGAACAAATGGAAATGAGATTCATAAGCACAAGATCAAGTGCAAAATTATGTTGCAAAGCGCTAGAACAATAACAAGTGAGGTTGTTAAGCACAAGAACAAGTGTAAATGATGTTGCTAAGTACAAGTACAAGGGCAAAACAGATTAAGAAGCATATGAAGAATGACAATTGAGGTTGTTAAGCACATTAACAAGGGCAAATGAGGTTCCTAAGCACAAGAAAAAGTGTAAATGATGTTGCTAAGCATGAGAACAAGGGAAAAAGTGGTTAAGAGACATATGAACAACGACAATTGAGGTTGTTAAGCACATGAACAAGGGCAAAAGAGGTTCCTCACCACAAGAACAAATGCAAATGAGGTTCATAAGAACAATATCAAGGGCGAAAGTGGTTATTAAGCACACGAACAACACCAATTGAGGATGTTAAGCACACAAACAAGGAAAAATGAGGTTCCTAAGCACAAGAACAAATGCAAATGAGTTTCATATACACAAGACCAAAGGCAAATTATGTTGCAAAGCGCAAGAACAACGACAAATGAGGTTGTTAAGCACAACAACAAGTGTAAATGATGTTGCTCAACACAATATCATGGGCAAAAGAGGTTAAGAAGCATATGAACAACGACAATTGATGTTATTAAGCAAACGAACAAGGGCAAATGAGGTTCCTAAGCACAAAAACAAATGCAAATGAGGTTCATAAGCACAATATCAAGGGCGAAAGAGGTTGTTAAGCACACGAACAACGCCAATTGAGATTCTTAAGCACACAAACAAGGGCAAATGGGGATCCTTAGCACAAGAACAAATTCAAATGTGGTTCATAAGCACAAGATCAAGGGAAAAAGAGGTTGTTAAGCACACGAACAACGATAATTGAGGTTGTTAAGCATACAAACAAGGGAAAATGAGGTTCCTAAGCACAAGAACAAATACAAATGTGTTTCATAAGCACAAGATGAAGGGCAAATTATGTTGCAAAGCACAAAAACAACGGCAAATAAGGTTGTTAAGCACAAGAACAGGTGTAAATGATGTTGATAAGCACAAGAACAAGGGGAAAAGGGGTTAAGAAGCAGATTAACAAGGACAATTGAGGTTGTTAAGCTCACGAACAGGGGCAAATGAGGTTCCTAAGCACAAGAACAAATTCAAATGAGGTGCATAAGCACAAGTTGAAGGGCAAAAGACATTGTTAAGCACACAAACAAGGGAAAATGAAGTTCCTAAGAACAAGAACAAATACAAATTAGTTTCATAAGCGCAAGATCAAGGGAAAATTATGTTGCAAAGCACAAGAACAAGGACAAATGATGTTGTTAAGCACAAGAACATTTGTAAATGATGTTCCTAAGCACCAGAGCATCGGCAAAAGTTGTTAAGAAGCATATTAACAACGACAATTGTGGTTGTTAAGCACACGAATAGGGGAAAATATGGTTAGTAAGCACAAGAACAAATGCAAATGAGGTTCATAACCACACACAAGAACAAATAAAAATGAGGTTCATCAGCGCAAGATCATGGGCAAATTATCTTGCAAAGTGCAAGAACAACGACAAATGAGGTTGTTAACCACAAGAACAATTGTAAATGAAGTTGATAAGCACAAGAACAAAGGACAAGGGGGTTAAGAAGCATATTAACAACGACAATTGAGGTTGTTAAGCACACGAACAGGGGCAAATGAGGTTCCTAAGCACAAGAACGCACATGAGGTTCATCAGCACAATATCAAGGGCAAAAGTGGTTGTTAGGCACACGAACAACACCAATTGAGGATGTTAAGGACACAAACAAGGGAAAATAAGGTTCTCGACTATAAGAATAAATACAAATGAGTTTCATAAGCACAAGAACAAAGGCAAATTATGTGACAAAGCAAACGAACAGAAGCAAATGAGGTTCCTAAGCACAAGAACAAATGTAAATAAGGTTCATAAGCACAATATCAAGGGCAAAAGTGGTTAAGAAGCATAGAACAATGACAATCGAGGTTGTTAAGCACACGAACAGGGGCAAATGACGTTCATAAGCACGAGAACAAATGCAAATGAGGGTCATAAGCACAAGATCAAGGGCAAAAGAGGTTGTTAAGCACAGGAACAACGCAAATTGAGTTTGTTAAGAACACAAACAAGGGCAAATGAGGTTCCTAAGCACAAGAACAAATCAAATGAGGTTCATCAGTACAAGACCAAGGGCAAAAAAGGTTGTTAAGCACACGAACAACGCCAATTGAGGTTGTCAAGCACACAAACAAGGGCAAATGATGTTCCTAACTACAAGAACAATTGCAAATGAGGTTCATTAGCACAAGATCAAGGACAAATTATGTTGCTACGAGCCAGAGCAATCACAAATGAGGTTGTTAAGTACAAGAACAAGTGTAAATGTTGTTGATAAGCACAAGAACAAGGGCAGAATGGGTTATAAGAAGCATATTAACAACGATAATTGAGATTGTTAAGCACACGAACAGGGGCAAAGGAGTTTCCTAAGCACAAGAACAAATGCAAATGAGGTTCATAAGCACAAGCTCAAAGGTAAAAAAGATTGTTAAACACACGAACAACGCCAATTAAAGTTGTTAAGCACACAAACACGGGCAAATGATGTTCCTCACAAGAAGAATAAATGCAAATGATCTTCATAAGCACAAGATCGAGGGCAAATTATGTTGCAAAGCGCAAGAACAACGACAAACAAGGTTGTTAAGCACAAGAACAAGTGTAAGTGATGTTGCTAAGCGCAAGAACAATGAGAAAAGATGTTAATAAGCATATGTACAACGACAATTGAGCTTGCAAAGCACTCGAACAGGGGTAAATGAGGTTACTCAGCACAAGAACAAATGCAAACGAGGTTCATAAGCACAAGATCAAGGGCAAATTGAGTTGTTAAGCACACAAACAATGCCAATTGAGGTTGTTAAGCACACAAACAAGGGCAAATGATGTTTAGGTACAAGAACAATTGCAATTGAGGTTCATTAGCACAACATCAAGGGCAAATTATGTTGCAACACACCAGAACAACGACAAATGAGGTTGTTAAGCACAAAAACAAGTGTAAATGATGTTGATAAGCACAAGAACAAGTGAAAAAGGGGTTAAGAAGCATAGTAGCAACGACTATTGAAGTTATTAGGCACACGAACAAGGGCAAATGAGGTTCCTAAGCACAAGAACAAATGCAAATGAGGTTCATAAGCACAAGATCAAGGGCAAATTATGTTGCAAAGTGCCAGAACAAGGATAAATGAGGTTGTTAACCACAAGAACAAGTATAAATGATGTTGATAAGCACAAGAACAAGGGCAAAAGAAATTAAGAAGCATATTAACAAGGACAATTGAGGTTGTTAAGCACACGAACAGGGGCAAATGAGGTTCCTAAGCACAAGAACAAATGCAAATGGGGTTCGTAAGGACAAGATCAAGGGCAAAAGAGGTTGTTAAGCACACAAACAACGCAAATTGAGGTTGTTAAGCACACAAACAGGGAGAAATAAGGATCCTAAGCACAAGAACAAATGCAAATGCATAAGCACAAGTTCAATGGCAAATTATGTTGCAAAGCGCAAGAACAACAACAAATGAGGTTGTTAAGAACAAGAACAAGTGTAAATGATGTTGATTAGCACAAGAACAAGGCCAAAGATGTTAAGCAGCATATGAACAACGACAATTGAGGTTGAAAAGAACACGAACAGGGGCAAATGAGGTTCGTAAGGACAAGAACAAATGCAAATGAGGTTCACAAGCACAAGATCAATGGTAAAAGTGGTTGTTAAGCACACGAACAATGCCAATTGAGATTGTTAAGCACACAAATAATGGCAAATGAGGTTTCTAAGCATAAGAATAAATACAAATGAGCTTCATATGCACAAGATCAAGGGCAAATTATGTTGGAAAGCACAAGAACAAAGGCAAATGAGGTTGTTAAGCACAAGAACAAGTATAAATGATGTTGCTAAGTACAAGAACAAGGGCTGAAGAGGTTAAGAAGCATATGAACAGCGACAATTGAGGTTGTTAAGCACACTAACAAGGGCAAATGATGTTCCTAAGGACAAGAACAAGGGCAAAAGTGGGTTGTTCAGCACACGACCAATGCGAATTGAGGTTGTTAAGCACACAAACAAGGGCAAATGAGGTTCCTAAGCATAAAAACAAATGCAAATGAGGTTCATAAGCACAACTTCAAGGGCAAAAGATAAGCACAACTTCAAGGGCAAATGAGGTTGTTAAGTATACGAACAACGCCAATTGAGATTGTTAAGCACAAAAACAAGGGAAAATGAGTTCCTCAGCACAATAACAAATACAAATAAGTTTCATAAGTACAAGATGAAGGGCAATTTATGTTGCAAAGCGCAATAACAACGACAAATAAGGTTGTTAAGCATATGAACAATTGTAAATGATGTTGATAAGCAAACGAACAATGGCAAATGAGGTTCCTAAGCACAAGAACAAATGCAAATGAGGTTCATAAGCACAAGATCAAGGGCAAAAGAGGTTGTTAAGCACACAAACAACGCAAATTGAGGTTCTTAAGAATACAAAAAATGGCAAATGATGTTCCTAAGAACAAGAACAAATACAAATGAGGTTCATCAGCATAAGATCACGGGCAAAAGAGGTGGTGAAGCACATGAACAATGCCAATTAAGGTTGTCAAGCACACAAACAAGGGCAAATTATGTCCCTAACTACAAGAACAATTGCAAATTAGGATCATTAGCACAAGATCAAGGGCAAATTATGTTGCAATGCGCCAGAACAACGACAAATGAGGTTGTTAAGCACAAGAACAAGTGTAAATGATGTTCATAAGCACAAGAGCAATGGCAAAAGAGGTTAAAAAGCATATAAACAACGACAATCAAGGTTGTTAAGCACACGAACAAGGGAAATTGATGTTCCTAAGCACAAGAACAAATGAAAATGAGCATCATAAGCACAATATCAAGGGCAAAAGTGGTTCTTAAGCACACAAATAATGCCAATTGATGATGTTAAGCACACAAATAAGGGAAAATGAGGTTCCTAAGCACAACAACAAATACAAATGAGTTTCATAAGCACAAGATCAATGACAAATTATGTTGCAAAGCGCAAGAACAACGACAAATGAGTTTGTTAAGCACAAGAACAAGTGTAAACAATGTTAATAAGCACAAGAACAAGGGCAAAAGCTATTAAGAAGCATATGAACAACGACAATTGAGGTTGTTAAGCAAATGAACAAGGGAAATTGAGGTTCCTAAGCACAATAACAAATGCAAATGAGGTTCATAAGCACAAGATCAAGGGCAAAAGAAGTTGTTAAGCACACGAACAACGCCAATTGAGGTTGTTAAGCACACAAACAAGGGCAAATGAGGTTCCTAAGCACAAGAACAACTGCAAATGAGGTTCATAAGCACAAGATGAAAGGCAAATTATGTTGCAAAGCGAAATAATAATGACAAATGAGGCTGTTAAGCACAAGAACAACCTTATTCTTGTGCTTATGAACATCATTTACACTTGTTCTTGTGCTTAACAACCTTATTTGTCGTTGTTTTTGCGCTTTGCAACATAATTTTCCCTTCATCTTGTGCTTATGAAACTCATTTGTATTTGTTCTTGTGCTTCGGAACCTCATTTTCCCTTGTTTGTATGCTTAACAACCTCAATTATCGTTGTTCGTGTGCTTAACAACCTTGTTTTCCCTTGATCTTGTGCTTATGAACCTCATTTGAATTTGTTCTTGTGCTAAGGATCCCCATTTGCTCTTGTTTGTGTACTTAAGAATCTCAATTGGCATTTTTCGTGTGCTTAACAACCTCTTTCGCCCTTGATATTGTGCTTATGAACCTCATTTGCATTTGTTTTTGTGCTTAGGAACCTGATTTGCCCTTGTTCGTTTGCTTAACAGCATCAATTGTCGTGGTTCATATGCTTCTTAACCTCTTTTGCCTGTGATATTGTGCTTAGCAACATCATTTACACTTGTTGTTGTGCTTAAATAACGTCATTTGTCATTGTTCTTGCGTTTTGCAACATAATTTGCCCTTGATCTTGTGCTTACGAAACTCATTTGCATTTATTTTTGCACTTAGGAACATCATTTGCCCTGGTTTGTGTGCTAAACAACTTTGTTTGCCCTTGATCTTGTGCTTATTGACCTCATTTGCATTTGTTCTTGCGCTTAGGAACCTCATTTGCCCTTATTAGTGTGCTTAACAACCTCAATTGTAGTTGTTCCTATGCTTCTTAACCAGTTTTGCCCTTGATATTGTGTTTATGAACCTCATTTGCATTTGTTCTTGTGTTAAGGAACCTCATTTGTCCCTGTTCGTGTGCTTTGCAACCTCAATTGTCGTTGTTCATATGTTTCTCAACCTCTTTTGTCCTTGTTCTTGTGCTTAGCAACATCATTTACACTTGTTCTTGTGCTTAACAACCTCATTTGTTATTGTTCTTGCATTTTGCAACATAATTTGCCCATGATCTTTTGGTTATAAATCTCATTTGCATTTATTCTTGTTCTTAGGAATCTCATTTGCCATTGTTTGTGTGCTTAACAACCTCAGTTGGCGTTGTTCGTGTGCTTAACAACCACTTTTACCCTTGATCTTGTGCTTATGAACCCCATTTGCATTTGTTCTTGTACTTAGGAACCTCATTTGCCCCTGTTCGTGTTCTTTTCAACCTCAATTTGCGTTGTTCGTGTGCTTAACAACCACTCTTTTCCTTGATATTTGCTTATGAACCTCATTTGCATTTGTTCTTGTGCTTAGGAACCTCATTTGCCCCTGTCCGTGTGCTTACCAACCCTAAATGAAAATTGAGGTTGTTAAGCACACAAACAAGGCAAATGAGGTTCCTAAGCACCAGCAACAAATACAAATAAGGTTCATAAGCACAAGATCATGGGCAAAATTATGTTGTAAAGCGCAAGAACAATGACAAGTGAGGTTGTTAAGCACAAGAACAAGTGTAAATGATGTTGCTAAGTACAAGAAGAAGGGCAAAAGAGATTAAGAAGCATATGAACAACGACAATTGAGGTTGTTAAGCACACTAACAAGGGCAAATGAGGTTGCTAAGCACAAGAACTAGTGTAAATGATGTTGCTAAGCACGAGAACAAGGGAAAAGTGGTTAAGAAACATATGAAAAACGACAATTGAGGTCATTAAGCACACAAACAAGGAAAAATGAGGTTCCTAAGCACAAGAACAAATGCAAATGAGTTTCATATACACAAGACCAAAGGCAAATTATGTTGCAAAACGCAAGAACAACGACAAATGAGGTTGTTAAGCACAACAACAAGTGTAAATGATGTTGCTCAGCACAATATCACGGGCAAAAGAGGTTAAGAAGCATATGAACAACGACAATTGATGTTGTTAAGCAAACGAACAAGGGCAAATGAGGTTCCTAAGCACAAAAACAAATGCAAATGAGGTTCATAAGCACAATATCAAGGGCGAAAGAGGTTGTTAAGCACACGAACAACGCCAATTGAGATTCTTAAGCACACAAACAAGGGCAAATGGGGATCCTTAGCACAAGAACAAATTCAAATGTGGTTCATAAGCACAAGATGAAGGGCAAATTATGTTGTAAAGCACAAGAACAACGACAAATAAGGTTGTTAAGTACACGAACAATGATAATTGAGATTGTTAAGCATACAAACAAGGGAAATGAGGTTCCTAAGCACAAGAACAAATACAAATGAGTTTCATAATCACAAGATGAAGGGCAAATTATGTTGCAAAGCACAAGAACAACGACAAATAAGGTTGTTAAGCACAAGAACAGGTGTAAATGATGTTGATAAGCACAAGAACCAGGGTAAAAGGGGTTAAGAAGTATATTAACAAAGACAATTGAGGTTGTTAAGCACACGAACAGGGGCAAATGAGGTTCCTAAGCACAAGAACAAATTCAAATGAGGTTCATAAGCACAAGTTCAAGGGCAAAAGAGGTTGTTAAGTACATGAACAACGCCAATTGAGGTTGTTAAGCACACAAACAAGGGAAAATGAAGTTCCTAAGAACAAGAACAAATACAAATTAGTTTCATAAGCGCAAGATCAATGGAAAATTATGTTGCAAAGCGCAAGAACAAGGACAAATATGTTGTTAAGCACAAGAACATTTGTAAATGATGTTCCTAAGCACCAGAGCATTGGCAAAAGGAGTTAAGAAGCATATTAACAACGACAATTGAGGTTGTTAAGCACTCGAATAGGGGAAAATATGGTTCGTGAGCACAAGAACAAATGCAAATGAGGTTCATAAGCACACACAAGAACAAATAAAAATGAGGTTCATAAGCACAAGATCAAGGGCAAATTATGTTGCAAAGCGCAAAAACAACGACAAATGAGGTTGTTAAGCACAAGAACAATTGTAAATGAAGTTGATAAGCACAAGAACAAAGGACAAGGGGGTTAAGAAGCATATTAACAACGACAATTGAGGTTGTTAAGCACTAACAAGGGCAAATGAGGTTCCTAAGCACAAGAACAAATGCACATGAGGTTCATCAGCACAATATCAAGGGCAAAAGTGGTTGTTAGGCACACGTACAACGCCAATTGAGGATGTTAAGCACACAAACATGGGAAAATGAGGTTCCGAACTATAAGAATAAATACAAATGAGTTTCATAAGCACAAGAACAAAGGCGAATTATGTTACAAAGCAAACGAACAGAGGCAAATGAGATTCCTAAGCACAAGAACAAATGCGAATGAGGTTCATAGGCACAAGATCAAGGGCAAAAGATGTTGTTAAGCACACGAACAACGCCAATTGAGGTTGTTAAGCACACAAACAAGAGCAAATGAGGTTCCTAAGTACAAGAACAATTGCAGATGAGATTCATTAGCACAAGATCAAGGGCAAATTATGTTGCAAAGCGCCAGAACAAGGACAAATGAGTTTGTTAACCACATAAACAAGTATAAATGATTTTGATAAGCACAAGAACGAGGGCAAAAGAAATTAAGAAGTATATTAACAAGGAGAATTGAGGTTGTTAAGCACACGAACAGGGGCAAATGAGGTTCCTAAGCACAAGAATAAATGCAAATGAGGGTCGTAAGGACAAGATCAAGGGCAAAAGAGGTTGTTAAGCACACAAACAAGGGGAAATAAGGTTCCTAAGCACAAGAACAAATACAAATGCATAAGCACAAGATCAATGGCAAATTATGTTGTAAAGCGCAAGAACAACAACAAATGAGGTTGTTAAGAACAAGAACAAGAACAAGCGTAAATGGTGTTGATCAGCACAAGAACAAGGCCAAAGATGTTAAGAAGCATATGAACAACGACAATTGAGGTTGTTGAGCAAACGAACAAAGGCAAATGAGGTCATAAGCACATGACCAAATGCAGATGAGGTTTATAAGCACAAGATCAAGGGCAAAAGAGATTGTTAAGCACACGAACAACGCCAATTAAGGTTATTAAGCGCACAAACAAGCGCAAATGATGTTCCTAAGGACAAGAATAAATACAAATGAGCTTCATAAGCACAAGATCAAGTGCAAATTATGTTGCAAAGCGCAACAACAAAGACAAATGAGGTTGTTAAGCACAAGAACAAGTATAAATGACGTTGATAAGCACAATAATAACGGCAAAAGGGGTTAAGAAGCATATTAACAAGGACAATTGAGGTTGTTAAGCACACGAACAGGGGCAAATGAGGTTCCTAAGCTCAAGAACAAATGCAAATGAGGTTCATAAGCACAAGTTCAAGGGCAAAAGAGGTTGTTAAGCAGACGAACAACGCCAATTGAGATTGTTAAGCACAAGTTCAAGGGCAAAAGAGGTTCATATACACAATCTCAAAGACAAAAAAGGTTGTTAAACACACGAACAACGCCAATTAAGGTTGTTAAGCACACAAACAAGGGCAAATGATGTTCCTAACAACAAGAACAAATGCAAATGAGGTTCATAAGCACAAGTTCAAGGGCAAAAGAGGTTGTTAAGCAGACGAACAACGCCAATTGAGATTGTTAAGCACAAAAACAATGGAAAATGAGGTTCCTAAGCACAATAACAAATACAAATGAGGTTCCTTAGCACAAGATGAAGGGCAATTTATGTTGCAAAGCGCAAGAACAACGACAAATGAGGTTGTTAAGCATATGAACAATTGTAAATGATGTTGATAAGCAAACGAACAATGACAAATGAGGTTCCTAAGCACAAGATCAAGAGCAAATGAGGTTCCTAAGGACAAGAACAATTGTGAATGAGGTTCATAAACACAAGATCAAGGGCAAATTAAGTTGCAAAACGCAAGAACAACGATAAATGAGGTTGTTAACCACAACAACAATTGTAAATAATGTTGAGAAGCACAAGAACAAGGGCAAAAGGGGTTAAAAAGCATACTAATAAGGACAATTGAGGTTGTTAAGCACATGAACAGGGGCAAATGAGGTTCCTAAGTACAAAAACAAATACAAATGAGGTTCATAAGCACAATATCAAAGGCAAAAGTGCTTGTTAAGCACACAAACAATGCCAATTGATAATGTTAAGCACACAAACAAGGGAAAATGAGGTTCATAAGCACAAGAACAAATACAAATGAGTTTCATAAGTACAAGATCAAGGGCAAATTATGTTGTAAAGCACAAGAACAATGACGAATGAGGATGTTAAGCACAAGAAAAAGTGTAAATGATGTTGATAAGCACAAGAACAAAGACAAATGTAAATGAGATTCATAAGCATAAGATCAAGGGCAAAAGAGGTTGTTAAGCACATGAACAATACTAATTGAGGATGTTAAGCACACAAACAATGGCAAATGAGGTTCCTAACGACAAAGAACAATAGCAAATGAGGTTCATAAGCACAAGATCAAGGGCAAATTATGTGGCAAAGCGCAAAAACAACGACAAATGAGGATGTTAAGAACAATAACAATTGTAAATGATGTTGATAAGCACAAGAACAAGGGCAAAAGAGGTTAAGAAGCATATCACAACGAAAATTGAGGTTGTTAAGCACACGAACAAGGGCAAATGAGGTTCCTAAGCACATGAACAAATGCAAATGAGATTCATAAGCACAATATCAAGGGCAAAAGTGGTTGTTAAGCACACAAACAACGCTAATTGAGGATGTCAAGCACACAAACAAGGGCAAATGAGGTTCCTAAGCACAAAAACAAATGCAAATTAGATTCATAAGCACAATATCAAGGACAAAAGAAGTTAGGAAGAATATGAACAACGATAATTGAGGTTCTTAAGTAAACGAACAAGGGCAAATGAGGTTCCTAAGAACAAGAACAAATACAAATGAAGTTCATCAGCCCAAGATCATGGGCAAAAGAGGTTGATAAGAACACGAACAACGCCAATTGAGGTTGTCAAGCAAACAAACAAGAGCAAATGATGTTCCTAAGTACAAGAACAATTGCAAATGAGGTTCATTAGCACAAGATCAATGGCAAATTATGTTGCAACGCACCAGAACAATGACAAATGAGGTTGTTAAGCACAAGAACAAGTGTAAGTGATGTTGCTAAGCACAAGAACAATGACAAAAGATGTTAAGAAGCATATGAATAACGACAATTAAGGTTGTTAAGCACACGAATAAGGGCAAATGTGGTTCCTAAGCACAAGAGCAAATGCAAATGAGGTTCATAAGCACAAGATCAAGGGCAAAAGTAGTTGTTAAGCACGCGAACAACGCAAATTGAGGTTGTTAAGCACACAAACAAGGGCAAATGTGGTTCCTAAGCACAAAAACAAATGCAAATAAGGTTCATAAGCACAAGATCAATGGCAAATTATGTTGCAAAGCGCAAGAACAACTACAAATTAGATTGTTAAGCACAAGAACAAGTGTAAATGATGTTAATAAGCACCAGAACAAGGGCAAAAGGGGTTAAGAAGCATATTAACAACGACAATTGAGGTTGTTAAGCACACGAATAGGAGAAAATGAGGTTGATCAGCACAAGAACAAATGCAAATGAGATTCATAAACACAATATCAAGGGCAAAAGCGGTTGTTAAGCACACAAACAACGCAAATTGAGGTTCTTAAGAATACAAAAAAAAGGCAAATGATGTTCTTAAGAACAAAAACAAATACAAATGAGGTTCATCAGCCCAAGATCAAAGGCAAAAGAGATTGTTAAGCACACGAACAACGCCAATTGAGGTTGTCAAGAACACAAACAATCGCAAATGATGTTCCTAAGCACAAGAATAAATACAAATGAGCTTCATAAGCACAAGATCAAGTGCAAATTATGTTGCAAAGCGCAACAACAAAGACAAATGAGGTTGTTAAGCACAAGAACAACTGTAAATGACGTTGATAAGCACAATAATAACGGCAAAAGGGGTTAAGAAGCATATTAACAACGACAATTGAGGTTGTTAAGCACACGAACAGGGGCAAATGAGGTTCCTAAGCACAAGAACAAATGCAAATGAGGTTCATATACACAATCTCAAAGACAAAAAAAGGTTGTTAAACACACGAACAACGCCAATTAAGGTTGTTAAGCACACAAACAAGGGCAAATGATGTTCCTAACAACAAGAACAAATGCAAATGAGGTTCATAAGCACAAGTTCAAGGGCAAAAGAGGTTGTTAAGCAGACGAACAACGCCAATTGAGATTGTTAAGCACAAAAACAATGGAAAATGAGGTTCCTGAGCACAATAACAAATACAAATGAGGTTCCTTAGCACAAGATGAAGGGCAATTTATGTTGCAAAGCGCAAGAACAACGAGAAATGAGGTTGTTAAGCATATGAACAATTGTAAATGATGTTGATAAGCAAACGAACAATGACAAATGAGGTTCCTAAGCACAAGATCAAGAGCAAATGAGGTTCCTAAGGACAAGAACAATTGTGAATGAGGTTCATAAACACAAGATCAAGGGCAAATTAAGTTGCAAAACGCAAGAACAACGATAAATGAGGTTGTTAACCACAACAACAATTGTAAATAATGTTGAGAAGCACAAGAACAAGGGCAAAAGGGGTTAAAAAGCATACTAATAAGGACAATTGAGGTTGTTAAGCACATGAACAGGGGCAAATGAGGTTCCTAAGTACAAGAACAAATGTAAATGAGATTCATAAGCACAAGATCAAGGGCAAATTGAGTTGTTAAGCACACGAACAACGTCAATTGAGGTTGTTAAGCAGACAAACAAGGGCAAATGAGGTTTCTAAGCACAAAAACAAATGCAAATGAGGTTCATAAGCACAAGATCAAGGGCAAATTATGTTGCAAAGCGCAAGAACAACGACAAATGAGGTTGTTAAGCACAACAACAATTGTAAATGATGTTGATGAGCACAAGAACAAGGGCAAAAGGGGTTAAGAAGCATATTAACAAGGACAATTGAGGTTGTTAAGCACACGAACAAATGCAAATGACATTCATAAGCACAATATCAAGGTCAAATGTTGTTGTTAAGCACACGAACAACGCCAATTGAGGATGTAAACAAGGGAAAATGAGGTTCCCAAGCACAAGATCAAAGGCAAATTATGTTGCAAAGCGCAAGAATAATGACAAATGAGGTTGTTAAACACAAGAACAAGTGTAAATGATGGTCATAAGCACAAGAGCAAGGGCAAAAGAAGTTAAGAAGCATATAAAAAATGACAATTGAGGTTGTTAAGCACACGAACAAGGGCAAATGAGTTTCCTAAGCACAAGAAGAAATGCAAATCAGGTTCATAAGCACAATATCAAGGGCAAAAGTGGTTGTTAAGCACACAAACAATGCCAATCGAGGATGTTAAGCACACAAACAAGGGAAAATGAGGTTCCTAAGCACAAGAACAAATACAAATGAGTTTCATAAGCACAAGATCAATGACAAATTATGTTGCAAAGCGCAAGAACAACGACAAATGAGTTTGTTAAGCACAAGAACAAGTGTAAATGATGTTAATAAGCACAAGAACAAGGGCAAAAGAGGTTAAGAAGCATATGAACAACGACAATTGAGGTTTTTAAGCAAATGAATAAGGGAAATTGAGGTTCCTAAGCATAATAACAAATGCAAATGAGGTTCATAAGCACAAGATCAAAGGCAAAAGAGGTTGTTAAGCACACGAACAACGCCAATTGAGGTTGTTAAGCACACAAACAAGGGCAAATGAGGTTCCTAAGTACAAGAACAAATGCAAATGAGGTTCATAAGCACAAGATCAAAGGAAAATTATGTTGCAAAGCGAAATAATAACGACAAATGAGGTTGTTAAGCATAAGAACAAGTGTATATGATGTTGATAAGCACAGGAAGAAGGGCTAAAGGGGTTAAGAAGCATATTAACAACGACAATTGAGGTTGTAAAGCACACAAATTGGGGCAAATGAGGTTCCGAAGCACAAGAACAAATACAAATGAGGTTCATAAACACAATATGAAGGACAAAATTAGTTGTTAAATACAAAAACAACGCAAATGAGATTGCTAAGTACGGAAACAATGCAATTGAGAATGATGATTACAAGAACAATGATCATGTTGTTGAAATACGGAACGCTCTAGCACAAGTAACAATAAACACATCAATCAATCTTAGAGACAACTAGGAAAGGAACACGCCAATGCCGGAAAAGATTGAAATATTTTACTTGGAGGCTGGTCAGATGGTATGAATTAGCATTGCGCTGTCACGAAAGAGAAAGAGTATTTATCTGATGCGCGGAGTAGAAAACAAATGAGCATGTCTTTTGTCATTTTGTTATCATTGAAGGGATGAAACAGAGAGCTATGCAGGGCGGATCTACATAGAGAATCAAAATTTAAATTTTTTAAAGTTATTGACACGTGAATTTGAAATGAGTCTGGAGTAAAATTTTAATATTGAAATATTAGATTTTATACCGGATCCACGTGTTAGTGATTTTAGAGACAAGAATTTATTGTCCATAGAGAACATGTGATCCGGTCTAAATACATGGAGCTATTATTTAGTGACCTCCGTATTTTAAATTTGTAATCATATATATTAAAATTTAGCTGAATTTTTTTTAACTTTTTTTTATATATAATGCCGCCTATTACTATATGTTTGATTATAATTTAATGGTTAGAATATTACTATGTGGTTGTGAAAACTTAATTTTTTTCTTAAGTATTAACCCGTCAATCTTATTTTTTAAATTGCGTCCAAGTTGAATAGTACTATCATGTTCACTTATTTCAAATCCACAACAGAAATAAAGAAACTTGGGCTTTTAAATATATGTCCATTTACTTATTTATTATTTTTAATTGTTGTATTTATTGAGTGTGACTACCGTGGTATCAGTGATATTTAAATATCACTAATTATAAATCCTATCGAATCAGTTTTAAATGATGAATTCAACCCGTTCAAAGTCATCTACTTTATGTGCTTTTACATGTAAAATTTATATTGTTTTAAATTTATTTAGTATCAAGTCAAACAGACAAATATGGGAGTGTTTTAAATTAATTTTAATACATTTATTTTTTATTATTTTTTTACCGCTTGATTTGTTACTAAAATAACTCGAAAAATTATAAATTTTGCATTTACATGCATTACTCATAAAATGGATCGATTTTAACAGTTTCAATACATCGGTTGAAGCCTACCAGACAAATTTTTGAAATTGATGGCAAATACCACCAATATTATGGTAAAGTTTTGTAGCATTTTTTATCATTAATAACACACACGCACATGTAGGAGAGTTCCAATACACTCAAAATTCTATGCTCCCATTTGCAACCAATCATTTATCTTTATTTTTAAAATCCGAACAGTCGATCTGAACCGATCAATATGACCTTCATAATAAAATATGCTTGGAGACCAAATTTATATTTTTTAGAATTTTTTTTACTATTTTTTAAGGTAGGTACAAAATTATTGTTTTAAGGAGATTCTGGACCATCCGATAAAGAGATTTTGTACCTATCTTAAAAAATAGTAAAAAAAAATCTAAAAAATATAAAATTTGGTTTCCAAGCATATTTTATTATGAAGGTCATGTTGATCAGTTTGGATCGACTGTTCGGAGTTTGAAAATAAATATAAAGAATTGGATGTAAATGGGAGTATACAATTTTGGATGCATTGGACCCTCCTCATATATATAACACTTATCAAATAACTAAATATTAATAAATAAATGGGTGCAAAGATGAATGAACACGAGCATTACACGAGCATTATTCATATAAAAATTTAACCGAACTCGAAACAGAATAAAAATAAGTAAACTATTTTGTACTTATGAATTATGATGTCCGCTCCACTTTTTTTTGTACATTTAAATAAAGGATATGACTTGTTTTGTAAAGACGCATTTTCAACAAGTTAATTGTCTTGATTCAACTATAGAAACAAAATTCAAGGTCCCCAAAACTTTACACAGTATCAGCAGGCCTAGATCATTTGCGGCCCAATAAAGGAAAGAAAGAAAGAAAAAAAAAAAAAATGAAGCGAAGATGAGTTGCAGTAGTAAATTGTTCAGGTTCAGTTCAATTTGGCGCAGTCAAAAATTTGTAATTCATGTATAATTCAGAAATAATTCGGTATAATAAGGAAACAAAAAAAAATTGCATTTTTCTCACGAATAATTCGTGATTTGTATTTTATTTGCGAATAAAATTATATTATAGATTTTTTGCGTTTTAAAAAGAGTTCGGTTCATAAACGTCAAAAAAATGAATAAAACACGAATTATATACATAGTGTGATTCATAGTGACAAATCAATAGTTCGGGTTTGGTTCGGCGGGATTAAAAATTCGTGATTCGGGTATAATTTGGATATAATTCGGAAATTATTCGGTACAATAAGAAAGAACCAAAAAAAAAAAAAAAAACCCAGCAAAAAAAAAATGTGATTTCAAATAGCTGGTACTCCACGAATTGGAGCGGATCCGGGACCCTGAAATCAAGGAACAACCGAACAACAGCTCAGCACCTTTATTTTGAAATCAATTCAGTCAATATTGGCGGGCCGGCCCAAAATGAATTATTAAAGTATCCGTTTTTTTCGCATTTTATCGCGAATAATTCGTGATTCGCGTTTTATATTCGGTTCGGAAACATAAAAAAAAATGAATAAAACGTGAATAATTCGCGTACTGTGTCACTATTTGTAATTCCCAGGAACCTGCCGCACAAGCAGTTGCACAGAAAGCACAACAAAATCTTTTTTTATTCTCAATCAGCTCAAGATGAGTAAATCGGACGATGAAAAGCTGCTTCCTTTTTCCAAATTTTAAGTAATCGGACGGTTCTAAAACGATCAAGCTCGCCATGTGGAAGATGCCAAGATGTATTCTTTAATAAAAGATGTCCCTTTCAAAGATTTAACAAGGAACATTTCAAGAATTAAATAAAAACAAATTGTCGATTGCTCGCGCTGGTGCGGGGACCACCTTCGAAAGAGAATAGAAGAGAAGAAGGCGGTGGATTCTTTTATTCCCAATCGCAAGATTCCCTCTGTCGCCTCTTCATCTCCCCTTTCGTTTTCTTTTCTTATTAATTTGTTGATTTTTATTTTTTTATTTTCAATTTCTTTAGACAATGCCAGCAAATTTATATCAGCAGCTAATGTCCTTTTATCATAATCTGTTGGTACTATTATTACACAGATCGTACCAGCATGTTCGGATCAGCTCAGCTCTCTCTGCATCTTTTCTGTATTTGCAGTGTTGCAGAGAATTATACCATTTTATTTCATTAAAAAAAAGGGAAATGAATCATGGATTCATAATTAAAACAATCTGATATAAAAGGTTATCAGTCTTCAGAATAACTGCAGCGAGCATACTTGTTTAGTTTTACTGGTAACAAGTCAACTGTCATTTTATATTTGCAGTAGTAGCACCGACGGTTAAGTGAAACTGGCATTTAATAATACCCAACGAAGAAATACGAATAATTCAAAATGGGTATGCGTTTAAAATATGAATAATTCAACGGTTTAGTATTTTTTTTTTCCTTTTTCCAGTTTTCTGACAGACTATGCGTTTAGAATGTTGAGGTGCGAGCAGGGCAGAACCAGACTTTTGAACAATAGAAGTCAAACACATATGAAGTCAATCATATAAAAAATTTCGAACTATGGGAGTTAATTATATAAGAAAATTATCCAAAAAATGAATGCCAGTGTTACCGTATCATGACATTTTGTGGTAAATTATATAGAAAAATAAACATAAATACAAAATATTTAAAATTAAATAGGAGTCAATTAATCTCTATTGGATCTAAGTAAATTCGCCTCTAGACGTGAGCATAATTGTAAAAAAAAATAAGAAAAAATGATACAAAATTAAGCAACCCCCCACCCACCCACACACACACTCAAAATGGCCAAAAAACAGTAACACTGGCAACGAATTTTAGATTAGAGGATAAACTACTTTTCTTTGTGGGAACAAAAGATAACCAGGAAAAGAGCTATCAAGCTTCACAATTTTTGGATGATGATATAATGGTTTTCAAAGAAGGAAACAATCACTTTAAAATAGAATATTATTGCTATTCCATATGTCAAGAAAGAAATTTAACTTTTTAGCATATCAATTGTCATTTTCAATTCAGCAAAAAAAAATAAACAAAGAAGTCCACATAATTAAAAATATATATTGAAGTAGTGTCAAGCATCAAATAGAAATTAAATTAAGTTTTAATTTCTAAATAATTAACTTTGAATTATTTTTAACTGTCACATCAACAATTATTATTAAAAACAGTTAGAACTGCATAAATGAGAGCCAACAAATTTAAGATTAAAATCATAATTAAAAATTATGCTACATCTCAAAAGGTAGAATAGAAAATAGAAACGTATGTTTAGAAATAAAAATAAAATCTCAATACAAATATTCTTAAGAACAGACCTAAATAAAATTGTTATCATTCTCTTCTCTTCTTTTTACCCTTTGTTCGGTTCTCGTTGTCAGCATTATCAGCCCTAAAGTGACAGAATATACCAAATTCCATTTTGTTATAGATAAGGGGATTGAGAGTGCCATATTGAAATCATGAATGTTACCTTTTATATAAATTATTTAATTTTATATCAGCTAAAGTGCCGCCATTATATTGACAGAAAATGAATCTCATTCATTTCTTGAAAAAACACTATTAAGAAATATCAGAATTGATTTCTTCAAAAAACACTATTACATATATATAGTATTAAAATGTATATTTCGACATAGATAAATGACTGATAATAAACTAGATAATTAAGATATAACCTAAACTTAATATCCATAAAAAAATTTAGAAATGAATTTTGATTTAGTGACAACATACAATATTTTTAATGTGGAAAACTACAAGTTTAAAATCCGAATCAATTTTTTTTAACATATTAAACAGTTAAGTGACTTAACCTTAACATCTTTTGAAAACTATTAGAAACTTTTTGATAATTAGAAGAGCAATTATTGTGTCCCTAGATATTTATTTTCATTATCAATGACAACTTTGTTTTTCTTCCAAGTGGGAATCTTAATAAATTACTTGTCATATAATCATGTAAGAGATGAAAAAAATGTGCCCAAACAATTTTTTTAAGTAAAAGTTGAAGATCAAACTATTCAATTATTTAATATTTATAAGAGCATCTACATCGCTAATTGTTTTTCAATTTGTAATCCGCGCTGGCAGGTTTCTTTTTAATTTGAGCATTGTACATCATTTTTTAACTTATAAAGTTTTATTACTAATCATACATTTTCTTTTAAACACCTAGCGAAATGTTTTATTTCTATTCGCTCTGTTAATTTTGTCTGCTCTCTTTGTGGCTGATGTGGATGAAAAAGGAAATCAATAATAATTGCCGAGAAGTAGGATCCGAAATTGCACATCTAATTAATTTCTTTTAATGACTATACAACGGTAGTTAATTTTGTTTTTATTCCACTGATGTGGATATTTTAAGAGATTTTTTATCTGAATTTCAAAGTTGTTACTTTTTACACGAAGGATGTTGTTGTGCTCAAACAAACTTTTATGTTATTTTGGTTTCATGGGCCAAGAGTTGATTGCTGATAGCAACTAATCAACCGATGAATGTCGACTCATTCTATGGTGTGCTAACGTGGCAGATTCTGATTGGTCTGAAATATTGCCGTCTGTTTTTATGCAAAATTGTTAGAGCATTAGTGGCAAAAAGTGAAGAATAGAGTTTTTTTTTTTTTTTTTTAGTAAAGATTGGACTTCAAGTCATCTAACTATTTAATACTTTTATTATTACAACAAAGAATTTCTCCCATCTAGATTTCGAACCTTCCATAGAGACCATGTGCCTTAGCCACTATACCAAATGCTAGTTCTCAAGAATAGAGCTTTGTCTTCTAAGATGATATGATGATAATATGAATTTTTGTAAAAATGTACGTAAACAAGACAAAATAATATGATATAGATTGAGAGAAGAACTTAAAAAATTGAGATGAAAAACTGAATAAATAAGTATCTGATAATTCTATTTCATGAAAAAGGCTAAAATATTAATTTTAAACTTTTATTGGATAAAATGAAAATTTTCAGTTAATTTATTAGATAGCTCAGCCAGCCTTTTTCTATGCCTTCCTTATCCCCTGCATAGAGTGGGACAGGGACTAACATTTAAAATGCGATATAATTTATATATTTTTTAACTACAGATATTTTTAAAAAATATATTAACAAATTGTAATATAAGAAGCATTTTTGAAGATATTTTATAGTAAGAGGAGGAAAGTACTGCTGCTCTCAATTGACTGCGATCGTGTAAATAGAAATTTTGAATTCTTAAATCTATTATACATAACGAACATGCCATGCATGAAGCGAATCAAAAGGCTATAGATAGTAGATACTACTAAAATAATACCCACGAGGCCACAAAGTTAATAAAATGTTACATTAAATGGCTTGCCTATGGACTTATTTGTCAAAATTAGAATTATATTGTCTCAACTACAGGTGAAAACGGTATGGATAATATCTTATCTGTATTTGAAAACTTAAATGTGAATATTTGATATCTGAATAGATATCTATATGGATAAAAATATTGATATAATTTTACGCTTTAATTATCCATATTCAAATAATAGATATACCATATATTTGAATATATATTTTAATATATATTATGAAAATTTTATGTTATTTACTATTATAATTAAATAAATATTATGAATTTAAATATTTTTAATATTTTAATAAACATCCGATCTGATCTTAATCCATATCCGTATGCATCTGATATCACTGTGTATATAAGAAATATGGATATATAGTTTTACCACTGTACGCTCGGTATGCGCTCCGTTTTAACACTTCCACGGATGAATGGTTGATACAATATTATTAATTTTTTCAAAACAAAATAAAAAGAAATGCAAAGAAAAGATTAGCAATCATGGTGTTTTGGAGAGGATACTTTTTGGGGGCGGTGAACGTTACCTAGCTCCTTATCAAGCGAAGAGGAATATTCCCTCGGCGTCTTTTTCGCCTCGCTTCAGGCCGTACGTGTCGCTCCCCCGGGACCCACCACGTCCCTTCCATCCTTCGGTCGGTTGTGCCTGGACCTGGATCATTGCACCATTAAGTATTATGCCAACTAAGTCTTAAAACATATATTTGGAAAATAGTATTATGGCCCAGTGTTGTAAAAAACGGGAAAACGGCTTATTAAACGGCCGTTTAATCGAAACGGCGGCCAAACCGTTCCGAATACGCTTAACGGATGCCTGTTGGCGGAAAAAATGATTAATCGGTCGTTTTCTGTTTAATCGGCCGTTCATTCCCGTTTATTCCCGTTTTTTCCGTTTATTCCAGTGAAATTTTTTTTTTCAAATTGTTTTTTTTCGTTATAGTGTGTGATAATAAGGTTTATAGATCATGTATTGTAGTTTTATTTATGCTTGGAGATTCATCTAATATTTTTTATATATATTTTTATATATGTTTTTTTTCTTCTTACTTACTTTGAAATTGATTAATTTTCCTATTATTTATATACCATATATATATATATATATATATATATATATATATATATATATATAGAGTATGGCTAAATTGCTTCCGGTAGCACTTCGACCGAAGTGCTACTGGGGTCATATCTTACTATTTGAGGTTCAAACAATAAATCCAAACCGTTAGATGTTCAATCTGTATTAAAATGTACTTGGAGACCAAATTTTACATTTTTTGGAATTTTTTTGCTATTTATTAAGCTAGTTTGAAAACCGCTGTTTTTATTAAATTTCTGGAGCATTGAAAATAGCAGTTTTCAAACCAGTTTAATAAATAGCAAAAAAATTTCAAAAAATGTAAAATTTGGTCTCCAAGTACATTTTAATATAGATTGAACATCTAACGGTTTGGATTTGTTGTTTGAACATCAAATAGTAAGATATGACCCCAGTAGCACTTCGGTTGAAGTGCTACTGGAAGCAATTTAGCCACACTCTATATATATATATATTTTTTTTTTACTTACTGATGTAATTTTTTCAATTAGTACGACATGTTTATTTATGAAATTATGTTATTATCAAAAATTAAATTTAGTGATTTTATGTTGGAATGTTTTCTTTCATTCAAATAATATGTTATTAGTATTTGAAAAAGCTTAATTCTCAAATTTATTTTTCATTAAATAAATGTGTTACTTACACATACAAAATGCTTACGTGTTACGAAGAAATAAGTATAGTGTCATGTTATAATAATAAAACTAACTTAAGTTAAGTTTATTTGATAAGTTTAATGAGTTAAATAAATAATTTTTAATAAATTATGATATATATACATAAATTTAATAAAAATGTTAAATTGTCCGCATAATTCCGATTAATCGGCCGCATACCGATTAATCGCTTGGCGGTACCCCGTCCGTCCGACGACCGCATACCGATATTTACAACACTATTATAGCCAACCACAATAATTTTTAAATAATTATTTAAAATTTAGAAATCACAAATGTTCTCTAAAGACTGTAGCATTGAATATAGATAGGTTATGTATTAAATATGATATAATTTAAAATTCATTTGTCAACTAGTTATTAAATTATATTTTACACAATATATCTAAACTAAAAATAAGGTATATATAATTTTGATAACATTTTGGTTGATTGTCACTTGTCATGATTTTAAATAAATTTGTTGTCAATGTAAAATTGTAAATTGTCTAAAATTCATATTTAGATAATATTTATAGAATTATATAATGTTGCACTTAATTTATAGACTCCTAGGCATTAAGAGATTCATATTAGTTATTAAAAAAATCACTAATTTTATTTTATATACTTTACAATCTGCCATGCATGATTTCATATTGTTTTATGAAAAATTAATCAATATGCCAACCCAACCTTCACCTCAATTCTTTTATAGCAGGTGTGCTCCAAGAGCAATTCATATAATTCCGGAAAAACGGTGCACATGCTAGTGAAATATCCTTAGCTTAACCCCCATCAGCCTTTTACTTAAATCTGGCCGTTTATTTCTCAATCCGACGGCCCGATGTCCTCCTCCGACATCACTTAATTTAACATGCTCTGGCGGGCAATTAAACATGAATTCAGATCCAGTGTATTACCTGAAAAGGGAATCTTTTACAATTAGTGGATCCGGACCGTTTTTTTTAGCTTGGCACGAATCTCAAAGCCTAATAATACTGTCCCCCTATTTCTCCCGAATCTCAAACCGTTTCAGATTTAATCTCAAATCGTAAAGTGAGGCCCATCCTCTACGGTACCTGAGAGGATATTGGGCAATTAAACATTACCTCACCGTCAACCATGTGGAACACTCTAATAGGTCAAATATTGCTCAAGTTTTAATTCCAGATTCCCTTCTCTCTCTTCCACTCTTCTCTACTCTACTCGTTAAATTTTGTGTTCCCACCAATAGCTTCGTTCTCCTACGACTGGTCTCTTTCGATTCACCACGATCCCCATTAATTATATGATCGAACTGTCGTTATTGGCTAATTAAACCATATACAATATATCAAATTCGAAGGGCAAACAATTCAGGAGGGATTCAATAAGAGAGCTCTGATAGAAACATTGATACTAATTTCCAAGTTACTATATACAATTCCGCCACAAGAATTTGCTTCAAGGTAAAAGAGAAAATGTACGATGAGATGGAGAAGAGCTCTTCTGGTGTGCTGATGTCTCGAGATCCTAAACCGAGGCTGAGATGGACGCCTGATCTCCATGAGCGCTTCGTCGATGCCGTCACCAAGCTCGGCGGACCGGAGAGTAAGACTCTGTGTTTGCTTCAAAAAATTTATGTTGTTTATGGAATTATATTGATATTTTACTGTTCTAGCTCTCTAGTTGGTTATTTGAAATGAGATGAAATTACAACGGGTCGATTTGTGAAAAACTGCAAAAAGCTGGTAGAATTCTTCTGGAGATTTTTTTTTTTTGGGATCTCATTGGATGTTACTGTCAGACAAAAATTGTTTGGATTAGTATTTTTTGCTCTGTTTTAGGCATTTGTTAATTTATTGTTGTTATACAGAAGCTACACCGAAATCCGTGCTGAGATTAATGGGGATGAAAGGCCTTACGCTGTACCATCTGAAGAGTCATCTTCAGGTAACATCCCATTAATTTTTCCTCCATAATTAATCTCTTCATATTTTGCTTATAAAGCCAGAAAATATTCCAATTACTTGTTTAAAATTGATCTCTCTGACTCTCTCTCCTCCACATGTAGAAATACAGACTTGGAAAGCAATCTGGCAAGGACATGGGAGGCATGGGAGTAAACAGATCGGGTAAGAAATATAATTTAATCAAAAGGGATAGCATTGTATTTCATTAATTTTATTTCTTGTAATTGTCTAATGTTCGAAATTTAAGTTGGCTGGAATTTCATTAACAATTAGTTTACATTCAGTGCTGGTATAATGGTATTGTACATGTACTGAGAAAAGAAACAACAGATACATCCCTGTACAAGCATCTAATCATCTAATTCTTTAATTGCACTATGCCAGTACAGTTGTGATTTTGACAATCTCCTGATAATTGTCTTTTGTCCCAGGACATAATTCAAGTGAAATAAGCTACTCTGGAAACAACATACTTTCTGGAAATGGCGTAGGGTATGTATCTGTTCAATTCAGCGAATTAAAAAACTAACATAGTACAGTGACTTGTGTAATTCTCGTATCGTTAATCTCTCTCTTTTTTTTTCTATTAATATTATGTATGGTTCAGAGAAATACCACTAGCGGATGCTTTAAAGTATCAAATTGAAGTTCAGAGGAAACTCCAGGAACAGCTTGAGGTTATCTCCTTTTAAATAAAGCTTAATATTTATATATTTTTTTGGTTGCTACCCGTAGGAACACAAGGCATAATTTCGTTTTCTTTTATTTGACCTTTCTCTACTTGACCTTCTTGGTTTTCAATATTTGCAATAATGCCACTGCCACAGTCACTTTTGAAATGTACCAGCATTGTTTCTTTTAGTATGAAATAATGAACTGTGTTGGCAGTCGCTGCCAAATTTTTCAAAAAAGAAATAATGAACTGTAAAATTAAAGAATGAGCAAAAAAATTTTAAGCATGTACATGCATAAAACAAGTCTAACTAATCTCTTTTAACCCAAAGATCCGGTGCAATTCGCTTTGACACTAACTAATTCTCTTTTACAATAAAAAAAATAAATTGTTTCTTGTAAAACCTATATGTCATGTTTGATTGTGGAGTAAAATTAATAAAGATTAAATTACTTACTCTATGTTATTCTTCATATTTTATATCTTATTTTGGTAGAGTAAAATGTTGAAAAATATTTATCTTTTTATGACAATGGATCATACAAGTAGAGTAAGTGTGAAGTTAATCCGTCTAGATACGTGAAGTTATTCCATATTAACTCACTGCTTACTTCATCCTACTCCTATTTTATTTTTTATTTAGCTACTTAAGTGTGGATAAGGAGTTTACTTCACGTCTTACTCCACAACCAAACATAATCGTAAAGTTGAGGGAGTTGCATGTAATTTAAAATATTTCAACATAGTTTTTATGCAAAGCCTGTTCTATTCTTAGCTTAATTGATATTAAATTGACCTCATTGTATTTCAGGTGCAAAAGAAATTACAAATGAGAATCGAAGCCCAAGGAAAGTACTTACAAACAATCCTAGACCAAGCCCAAAAGAGCCTTTCCTTCGATAATAGATCAACAGTCACAAATTTTAACCTTGCTCTATCTGGATTCGTGGAAACAGAAGAAGAAAAAGAAAAGGATAATTCAGAGATGGAAATGGAGCTCAGAACGGGTGCTAATGAAGGAGCCCCAGCTGTAAATGGAAAATTTGGTGCAAATCAAAGCTCGGGTATTTTGGATTTGAACATTAAAGGGGAATATGAATTGCATGGAGGGATAAAAGCTAGTGACTTGAATTTGCAAATAAACCCCCAACGGAGATAAAACTTTCGTATTAGGTCCTTCTAAGATAGAAATTTTGAATTGAGTGATCAGTCATATTGACGATATTGGTTATGTTATTAAAATTTGTGAAATGCATGTCAATCTCAATGAATGTAACTTGACAAGGAGGAATACATGTGAATTAAAAAAAAAAAACCTAGTAATCTTGCACTAATGCAAATATCTGTTTTGATACAAATTTTCTTGATTATCATCAAGCTAATTTTACAATGTCAAATGCAACCTCGGTGTATAATATTAGCTCGATATATGTGTACATTCTGCGTGAATAAAGGTTGGGATCCGACTCCGCTGCTCTCCAAATAGAAGAGCAGGAGATTCGTGCGTGAAAAAATTGAACAATTAGATTAGGAATAACACCTATTTTGGAGAGCAGCAGAGTCGGATCCTAAAGGTTGACTAGTTCTGAATAGAAACTACTAATTCTACAACAGAGTACTATTTTGCATAACTACTGGCTACTGCACTATGTTGGATATAGTACAGGTGGAACTTCTATTACTTTTTTAATGCTAAGATTACAAATAGAAATTTAGTTCACAATGTCTAATTTTCCATCAAAAGGCCAAGAATCAAAGGCATACATAGTAGATTGCTATTAAAAATAATAGCATTTTTGAGTAAAAGTTGAGTACAAAATCAGGTTTAACTTTTCCTTTTTAGAGAAGCAACCACAAACCATTGATAGCTAAAGTGAAGTAGGGACAGCAAATTTACAAAGACATTAAGAACATAAATTCAAATTCAGGAGGAAGCATAAGCATTGCAATTAAAAACAAAAAACAAAAGAAACTTCAACAAGGACCAAAGTTTATAAAGCCGATTTCGTACCCTGTGGGGGTAAATGACCAAGGTTCTATTTGAAATTTTGAAAAACCTAACAGAATACAGACACTTGGATCCCAACTCTTATCAATACTCATTAAATTTTAAACCTTTATTAATTTTTATGTGAAACAACTTCTGAATTACCCCCTTACAGACATTAATTTTAAGCATGTGAATCCAGTTAATCCGAAAAGCTTAACTAGGGGTTGCTCGATCAGGCAATTAATATTTCACCAGTTCATACAAAAATTGCACAGTACTATCAGGGAAATACCAATGATTAACACCTTGTTTATTCTAAAAAAAAAAATTGTTTCAATTCTATTAATTTATTTTGCTCAAACATCCTAGCTTAGCAACTACTACAGGCCATAATCCACCCAAAAGCCCTAATGTAACACATAAAGAGAAAGATAGTCTACTACTTCAACAAACACATAAAAAAAAAAGATGGCTCCATAAAATGATTCAGCTTGACATAAAAGTGAACAAGTAAATACAATAAAACAAACAGAAAAGGGATATTTAGTTTATTTACCCCATCGCGAGAGAATCAACAATCCAGCAACACTGAGGCATGCTGAACCAAAAATACCAGCCACAAATGCAAATGCATATGCAATGCTGGGGAGGTTGAGTTTCTCCTGGATTCTTTTTAGAACTTTGTTGATTGCCGGTGCCAGTGCAGCAGCACCAGCCACTCGAAACGGTCTTGTCACGTTGTTTCCCGTCCACATGAGCAAGACTATCTAGTTAATTCAGAAGAACAAGCTTTGTGATATACATCCATTCTGCTGATATAAAAATGGGGCAATTTCACGTATAACCATGGAAAATGACAAATTCCATGTATGCCCGATGAAATGCAACTGATGCCTAGTACAACTCAAAAAAACATACTAGACATCCCATGTAAACCCCACACCCCCTCCTCCTGCCCTACCATCCCCATGCAAGTTAGAAGATGTCAAATTTACCTCCTGCCCCTTCCTAAGTTTTTTTTTTCTTTTTTAGATGTTTGGGAAAAAAAGGGGGGTGTGTTAGAAAAAGTGACAATAATGGCAGAAAGATGGTTATATACTTTGCTTTCCATACTGTGGTGGGACATGTGAGACACATTTTACTTTGTAGTTTTACAATGTCTTCTTACTGCCCTTCATAAATGGCAAGTCCCCAGAACTGATACTCTACAATGGGTTTAGTATTGTATTAGTCTGGTAAGCAAAAGCAAATATAAACAGCTTTAAAAGGCAAATATTACTCAAGTCAAACATTCTTCAACCGAGGATAGGATAGCAGTACCTGAATGTTAATTCTGCATCACTTCATTTAAACAAATATTTATATCCATGGCAAAGCTGACGTTTTCAATGTGAGCACTCAAACTGAGCATAAATCTTAGCATGTATCACAATTAACGTATCACATTATAGAGTACACGAAACACTGGTCTGTAATCCCATTCTTTCCTTTGTTGTGAAATTTAATCAAAAGCTCAAACCTTCCAATCAATTAACCCTCATTTCAGGAAGCTATCACTGAGTCAAAAGTCAATGATCAAACACTGGCTTAGTTTTACCATACCTATGCAAATAAAATACAAAAAGGAACCTACAATTTAGTAAAATGTACTGTTTCATCTATGTCCCTGCCATGTTATTTCCATGCTTGTATTGAAATCTAGCACAAATAGTACTAGGATACTCGCTCATTCGATCCTCAATTACCACAGAAATACATCATATTTTTAACTTCAGCTCTTCAAAGGTAGAAGTTCCTGATTATAATTTTAGATTACATTACACAAATGGTCTTTAAAGTATCACTTGTTTGCCAATTTGGTGCTTAAAGTTTCAAAATACCATTTCAGTACTTAAAGTATCACTCATATACTATTTTTGGCCTTCCAAGTATCACTCAATTACCATTTTGGTCCTCAAAAATTTTTCTTTACAACACATTAGTCCTATGATTATCACCGGTCAAGAAAACTGGACGATACACGTTTGCATCCATGTCATAATTATACTTATGGTAAGTAATGTGTAAATATTATTTTCAATTAATTTATGATGGCACAAATATTATTACTTGGATCAATTTAATTGATATTTGATGCCATAAATAATTATATTTGTTTCCACATTATTTTTATTGTTTGATGACTACATCTGTATTAGTTTCAATGCTATAAATGACATTACAATAGATGTTTCAATGGATGTTAAATGTAGGACCAATTTGGTATACATTAATTTTTTTTTAGTAAAATGATACTTTTGAAACTTTATGGAACAAAATGAGTAAACAAGTGATACTTTTAAGGACCAAAACGATACTTTTTAACTTTTAATTCCAAAATGATAAACAAGTGATACTTTCAGGACCAAAAAAGATACTTTTAAACTTTTAATACCAAAATGATAAATGAGTGATACTTTAAGGACCATTTGTGTAATTTACTCTTTTTTTAGGAGTACACTGCAACATGAATATGCTTGTCAATTAAAGGTTTTGCAAGAGAATACATGAAATTACCCAAAATAAGATTAAAAATAGGCAGTTGAGACTGTAACCATATTTAAAATTAAAAACATGTTATAAAAGAACAGACAAACATACCCCCAATAATGCTTGAAGATTAGCAGCAGGATTTTTTCCGGTGCTCTTCTCATATCCAAGAAATGCGAGAACAAAAAAGGTAGTGTAAGTCACACCATCAAACAGGCCATATGCTAACACAGCCGCTAGTCCAAGCTTCGCCACTTTTGCTCTCATTTCCGCAGAGTGTACCTAATCAAAATAGCCAATACAGTAGAAGAAAAATACTTTATTAGTAAGAACTTTGGAAAATAGCTGAAGTTATATTTGGGCAAAGAAAAATAGAAGGCAAAAAATAACAAAAAGGAACTATCATACACCTAATGTGATCCACAGAAGAATTGCATGACAAAACCAGCACTAGAGAATGGAACATGAAATTAGAAACTCACCATCCATTTTCCCAAGAAACCAATATCCTTTGAGCTTGATTGTTCCTACAAAAGGAAATCATTCAATTAATTGAGAAAAACAAATTATTCAATATTGAACTTTGAGTAACAAAAACTCATCCAATTTACCAGTTAGATAAATAAACATCTGTATACACCCGAGATTAAGAATAAACATATAATCAGATCAAATTTCCATATGCTACGCTTGTTAATGCAGTATATAATAAAAATTATTCCAAAATCAGCTAGCAAGGACTACATTTGGTTTAATTAAGCAGGTGTCTGAGTCGCATTTTGACAAAAAAAAAAAAAGTAAATCCATAAATAGAATAAAATGAAACTCGAGAAGGTTGGTTGTTGGAATCGAACTGTCCGACAGCAGCTTGGCCAGAGGAGCAACGAAGGATAGTGTGCGTGCGTGAGGACTTGATGAATGCCTTCTTCCTCTGGAACTGGAAGGGTAAGAATTCCCGTTCTCTCGGACGAGAGAAGAGACTGGGAATTGCTACGCCTACACTGCACATCAGATCTCACTACCGCTAGTCCGCTACCACTGTTACTAGACTGGTATGTGCTTGCTATTTTAAGGCAAAGGGACAAAGAAGAATAAAGGGGACGGACTGACTGTTACGGTATTATTTAGTTTCTACAAATTCCTGAGCCCACCGATTCGTGTTGACACGAATATTAAAGATGCCCCATGCATTTTGTCTCGGACCAGATTGACCTGAATCCAGATCAAACGGCCCAGATGCATTAACTCAAAAGTTGAGTTAATGAAGAAGATGCGCCAGTGTATACTGATGCATTAACACAAATTCTACTGATGGCTCAAGTTGGCTTATGTGAATATTGATATTGTTGCTTAGGTGTTTTTTCAGCATATAATCAGAATTTTGTCAGGTCCAGATATACCACAAATCAATGCGTTACATGGAGATCAGTGATTAGGGATCTATATCTCATGAATGAATTACATGGGTATTATCGAATAGGGACTAATGTGTCATGCTCATGCATGCTGTAATATGCCTTTTCATGTGCTGGTAATGCACAAAACTGATGTAACTTTGTCATAATTAATAATTAATAATTAATAGCATGTGCCTACGGGCTTCTTGCGAAAAAAAATTATACGTTCAACTAGTTAAATAACATTTAAAAATATGTTCGACATTTAAGTATGACACTTGTCATATTATAACTAAATTGAAAGTCACTTAGTATCAAATTATTTGAATTTTTCAACAATTAATTATTTTTAACAATCTCATTAATATATAATCTATTAGGATCACATTAATTTCTCTCAGTTCTGAATAATCAAAATGGTGTTCTCAAAATAACATCTCCCTAAATTTAAACATCTGAGATCAAGAAAAAGAAACCACGAAAAACACTCGACAAACATTCCACATTCTATATTTTTTTAATGTTAGTTGACGATTATCAACCAATGATGTCATTAAACAAAAAAAAAAAAGAGTTTAGTAAATATTACAAACCACTGAAATGGGAATAAAGGATAAAATTTCCCTCGCCTTTTATAATAAAACTACAAAATATAAATGTCATTTCGACACAATAATAACACAAAATACTTGCTCATAACGTGCATCAACCAAAGTTATACACAAGCGGGTGCCTTGAGAAACCAAAAAAAAAAAAAAATCCAATCCATACAATCATGACTTATATTAACACAAACCAGTTATTTATTTTTAGATATAAGATATCCTGATCAGGTACTAGATCTCCTATATTGCAAGACATGATTAGTTAGTTTTAGTGGTAATGCAGGGGTGCTGGAGTCTGCCTGAGTTGCATTCCATGATGATGAACGTCCTGTAATAATCAAAGATTTGAATTACATTTTCATTCTGTCTTCATATTTCACACAACTGAGTAACTGACAATATTAATTCTTGGTCTTATTAAAGGTGGGCATAAATTATTGACACTTTGCAATACAAGCTCCTGTTATTCACTCAAGGAAAGTCGTTTTATTCAACTAAAAGAACAATTAACTTGAGAAAATGTTCACAGTAATAAAGAAATTAATGTAAATGATATAGTTAAAGAACAATTAACTTAAAAAATAATCCAACTCAAACTTACCGAGGCAAAGTGATTAACATCACGGTGGTGTGCCTCATCAGCTCTGACAACAGTGACAACATCCTTCAAAGTGGCATTAGCTGGTAAGCGCCAGTAATCAATGGCAATAGCTGGTGCTGGCACATTCTCGATCTTTCCGTCCTCAAGGTCCTTGAGGAACTCGGTGTACGAGTGAATGGCCTCCTCCTCTAGGTATCCCGTCATACGGTGAGCAAACTTTGGGGAAATTAGATATCCCAAGAAGTATGCATTGAAAAATACTCCCTGCAAGTTGCCGTGTTAAATTGTTTAGTTCTCAGCGGCGATATTTATTTTAAAAAAATTTGGTATATTTAACATGTTGAAACAAAACCAAACAAAACATTAACAAATATGTCCAAGACCGAGATTGCTTTTCTTTTTATCTAATGGAGAAACTACACCTATCACATGTTGACATTTTTTCCCTTCAACTAATAATTAATAAGTAATGTTCTCAAGTTCGATTCCATTGAAATCCAATTTAAAGATGTCCTATATACTACCAAAAAGTTTAGCAAGTGATGTATTATAATTACAAAATCAGAGTGACTGGTAAATTTGGAGTTGTCTCGATCTCAATATAAACTATCCAGTGTTATTTGCAAACAACCAGAAAAAATTCACATGTTCCATACCTGAACAATCATGACAAGAGCCCGTTCGTACCAGTGAGGCTTGGCAACCTCCATAAAGGTCATCAGATGCATGCGCTCATTTTCAGCCTCCTCCAGTAGTGCACGGATCCATCCACCACTCTGCTCGAAGCGGCGCAGTGAACGCAAGTGCAGCAGCATCCCACCGACCATGCCTGGAACAGCTGCTACTGTTTCCAACATCATCGCACGACAACCGTACCGCCTCTACAAAATGAAGCTAATAGGTTATATACAATAAAGCAAGTTGAGTCTTGACAGTTTCAAATAACAACAATCTTCACAACTAAATGGCATATTGTTCTAATACCACTTTATATTTGAATGCTCCTAAATATAAGTTCTAAAAACATAAGAATTAGGAAGCACCAATTTGCCAATTTAAACAAACATATAACTGTTTGCGATCCTAAAACTTTTAATGAGCTTCCGACCAAACAGGGGCGGATCCAGTGTAGTCGGGGGGGGAGTTGCCCCCCGGATTTTGAGTTTTACTGAAGATTTATCGGTTCCGACTAGGTTTGCCTCTCTTGAAATTCCCCCCCGACGAAAATCCTGAATCCGCCCCTGCGACCAAATGTTCATAATGCAGATCAAGCAAGAAAAAGAAGCTCGTTGACTTGTTCCTAAAACAGGCATAAAGTAGAATACATGGATAACGATCTGTTAAGCAATTGGATCTCATACAAGTAGTGAAATATCCAATTTTAAACTTACAAATGAAGGAAGAATTAATGCTAAACTTCTCATGAAATATTTAACTTTTGTATGGCACAATATTCCCCGGAAAGCCGTAGGGGACAAATACTATCAAAGGAAAAATTAAAGTCACTTGATTTCCTGTCTTTTCATATATATAATTTCCTTAAAATTCCGCCCATTTTGTGAATAAGTTTATACTATTTGCAAATCCTTTGTATTGCAAAAACAATGATGCATATACTCAAAAAAAACTTTGATTTATTGTCTGCTCGTGTATAGGAAAGTAACCAACATTAGTAATATTACTCACTAATTCCCTAATTAATCCCCATAGGCCCACGGGCCCACGGGCCCAAACCCAAACAAAGCAGGTTATGGAAGTTAAAAATACGCGTCGGGTCCCGCGAATATTGCCACATCGCCAGAATCACAACCGTAAACCACATTCTTAAGGAAAGAATCAATTACACGTTTCTAACATGAGATTGCCACACTGAATCCTTATTGACCGCACCGGATTTCTTGCAACCTCCGTAGAAAAGTCAACAAATTCAATTCCCAGTTTCTTGGGGAAGGGGGAAAAGATAAAAAGAAACGGATTCCCTTCGGCTCAAAATTAAACGTAAAGCTTAAATATTCTCCTGAAACTTAGCAGCCGGGCCCACAAGAACATAAAAAAGCAGCTCTCCAACTTCCCATCGGATAGAAAAACATTTTTTTTACTTAAAAATTGCCGTAGGCTTAATGCTAATGGAGATTCGACGTAACCAAACTAAACAATTAAAAAAAAAAACACTACAGGCCGAAACTTCGCATGTGATATATTTTTTTTTAAATAAATGAGACGTCTGTATCGTCTCCAGTTAGCAACGAAATGGAACTCTATATCTGACCATTGACGGAGTATTAATTGTACCAATGAAAATGTAAGGGAGGTGTACCTGGAAGAAGATATCGGCGGGTACACGGAGTGATTTGACTGTCCAGTATGCGACCTTGTCCATGAGAGTTGTCGGGGCATGGTGCTTCGTTAAATCTATCGTCACATCAGCTTTATATGTATCCCATGGCTGTAATTTACACACACAGATCAAACACCGATCGATCAGATAATTAGATGTAACACGGGGGAAATCTTTAATGGCCATTTCACGGGAATCAAGCACAGATCAGAAGTAAATTTGATAAAAGTTCCAAAAGAAAAAGATCTGTCGTTTTTTTTTACCTTGAAGCAAGACCACTTCCACTCGGTGCCATCTTCCTTTACAAGCTTAGTTGGAGGAATCCCCCAATAGCTAGTGATATCCTTAGTAGATGGTTGTTCCGGTTCAGGGGCTGTCGCTGCCTCCTTCTTTGCCACGGTTTCCTCTTGTGCAACAGAGGCTGATGTGTTAGCAAAGCGCATCCATACCACCGAGGATCTGGTGGCAGCACCGTTGAGAAAGGTGGTGGTGACAGTGGTGGTGGAGGAGGGGGAGAAGTGGTGTGTGAGGTGCCTCACGAGGAGGGAACCCGCCATTCGTGAGCTATTCATGATGCCAAAACAGAGAGAGATCTTTGATCGAAAAAGAGAATGAATTAAATTGATTGAATACGAAATTGATATTTGGTTTCTGAGAGAGGATATATAGTGGTATGGTTTTATGCTTGTGCGGTGTTTTCTGATTTTGTTTCTGTTTATGATGGAAGGAAATTGGAAAGGAAGGTCAGGCGGCGTATTATAGGAATCTTGAACAATCTATATCTGGATTTTCTGTGCCATCTGGTCTAACCCGTCAAACCCGGAATATATTGAGACGAACTATGAAATGCAACCTGCGACAAAGTCAACACTTACGTCGAAGACACAGTCAATCCTGTAGCTGGATCAGCTATGTCGGTTTATGTGTAGAGCTGAGTTGTGTCACGCTGCGTGCGAGTTGATCCGCTTGCAGCCTTGCACAGACCTAGGCTGGAGCTGGAGAAAAGTAAAAGAAAAGAAAAAAAATGTTTGTAAAATGAAAAAAAGTTCCGCGTTATATGTTTTGCTCTATCTATTCACCAATATATCCAGATGGAATTTTCTGTTACGTAAAAGTCCAGAACGTAAGGAGGGTGTGAATTAGGCCTTATTCATCAACATTACTGCTCACGTGGAAAAAAATTTTTAACTAAATTTTTTTTTCTCACGTGAACAGTAAAATTCTATTTAAAATCAAACCTCACACTCATTCTCCCGTATTAGTCGAAGAGGGCCTTAAAGAGCAAAATATATAGAGACAGTTCCCATGGGTTTGGAAACTCATCTGGTGTTTAAAAAAAAAAATACAAAAAAAAAAGATTTTCAGCCAGAAGTTTTTTTATAACTTAAAAAAAACTGAAAATGTAAAATAAAAGATTGTTAAAATGATAAGGACTTTAATACAAAGTCCAATGGACGTGAAATTTATAATCTTGACTGATGTTTGACTTTTATCTTGAATTATCATATTTTTTTTAAAATAAATATAAAAGAGATACAAATTTAATTTAAAAATTGAACTTTTTTCTTAATTTATGTAATTAAAAAAATTTCAGGGGCTTGCTTATAAAAGCGACAATCTTAAGTGCCTGTGCGTTTTTCCAATGAAAGCGGAATCAATTGTGGCGACTGGACTGATCTGAAAGCTCTGGTAGTCAGATTGATTCATGAAAGATTAACCACAAGAGATCTGAATTCTGAACCGACAACCTTGATTTTTTTATTTTATTTAGAAATTATAACCTAAAAAATCAAATAAACCAGTCAATGGAGCAAAAAATCAACAAAAATGGCATACACCGGTTTTCTAAACCGGTGTGGAATTAAAGTCCTCTTCGATGCAGAAAATTCCTGCTCTGCCACAGCGCCACACGAGAGTCTACACAAGAAATATCCACACCGGTTTTCCAATCCGGTGCGGACCTACACCGGTTTTCCAATCCGGTGCATAGTTCTCTGAGTCAAACTTTGCGTTACTTTTTATAAGATTGAGACGTTTTGAAATATCTCAATCGTCCAAATAATTTATGCACAAATCTCAAATCTCAAACATTTTAAATATCTCAAACGTTCACATATCTCAAACGTTTTGGAATATCTCAATCGTTCAATTACTTTCTGAGAATGCGCATACTGCACTCAAATAATAACCCACGTGACTTTCTGACTTTTCTCAGAATTCACATCCTCTCTCTTTACCTCACAAGGGAATCTTTTATAACGGAGGAAGAAAGAGGAGGAAGAAAGGAGGAAAGGAGAGGAGACAGAGACGCGGTTCTCGGGAAAAGTTTCAACCCAAGCCACACCGGATTCCCAATACGGTGCAGAATTTTTTTGGATTTTCTGTGGCGAGTCCACAGCCTGGTGGGGAAATGGATCAATAGGGTTAGAAATTTACTGCACCGGTTTCTGAGTCCGGTGTAGAAGAGGTCTTTAATTCCACACCGGTTTGGGAAACCGGTGGAGACCATTTTTATTGATTTTTTTTTTCCAATTAGCTGATTTAGTTAATTTTTAAGTTATAATTTCTATATAAAAAAAAATCGACAACCTTGGTGTGTTGCCTCTATCTACCAGTGAGTGCGTATCCTCTGAGATATCTCAACTTTTGCGTGACCGACGTGTCCAGTTCCTATTCGGTGACAGCCGGGGACCAGTATTGTTTATGCTTTAAGATTCGTGCAGAACATATTTTAACGGCCACAATTTTCCAAAAATTCACGCAAAGTTTGAGATGTATATCTCAGAGGATACGAATTCTCTATGAGTTGGGCAGCCCCCTTTGGTTCCGATGAGCTATAACATACAAAATGATCGGACCAAATAGCGAATGATTTAACTCATTTGAAAAGCCACGTGAAAATCGAACTTGAGAGAAAGAAAAAAAAAATAATGGTTCGTATAAAATTGAAAATAAAAATTAGAATTTTCTTTTAAGACCCATTCAATCACTCCGACACCCGTCCAAAAATAAAGAACAGGGAAAACTTTTCTTCATAGACGGCAACCAACAGCTTTGTTCACGTTTTTTTTATTGTTCTTCTGATACAGTCAAGAGTGTATCAAATTAGCCTTCTAAATTAGACAGAAGATATTAATCAGTATATTACCACAGTAATAATCGGTATATTACCACAGTAATAATACTCGCATTTTATTGACGAATAACTCGCGAATAAAATGTTTTTTAGGAGTTTCCGAACCGTATCGTGAATAAAATATTTGACCGTACTTTTACCGAATAATTAGCTATTAAAATGCGAATCACGAATTATTCGCGATTAAAACGCATTTTTTTATTTTTTTAGAAAAATTGTTGTTTATTTATTTTTATTTTTAGGGTTTTTTTTTTGAAATTTTTGCTTCCTTGTTGTACTGAATTATTTCCAAAATATATTCGAATTATACTCAAATTACGAATTTTTTATACTGCCAAACCAAACTCAAATTATTGATTTGTCACTGTATATATTACGAAGCAACACAAATTGATACACAAAAGATTATACAGAAGAGTACAGACGATGCCAAAAAGTATTGCGCGTCAGTGTTTACGTCCGCAAGTCGCCTTGACTCTCTCTGAGGCTGTCAAGATGGAACAGAATTGTAGCCCCTTTTGTTTTTTTTTTTTTTTTTTTTTTTTGGAGGTGGAGTTGTAGCGAGCACGTGTGTGTATGAAAGGTGGGCCCCTGTGAATTCAAGCCGCCTTAAAATTAAAAAGGCTATAGTAAAGGCTAAAGAATAGTTCGCTCTGGGCTCACCACGCAGACCAATGAGTAATGATGGAATACCAGTGCAATAATCATATACTTTTGTACCATCAACAAATATATCTTCAGAATTGTATGTGTTAAAATAAATTACAAAATATTAGAAAAACTAACTAATAATTTACATAAATAACTCTTTAATATTTTTAAAATTCACCGTCCCATGGTCAAAATTTTGACTAATTATTGAAGTGTTTACAAATATATCATGTTAAAAAAAATTGAAATACACAGGGTTAAAATGGACTTTTTTTTAAAATAGAAATCATAACAAACTTCTTAACCAAACCAGCCAATCCAATGAAAAAGTTACAAAAATAGCCTACACCGGATCTCCAATCCGGTGTAGCTTGAGAGGGCCGGACTACACCGGATTGGGAAACCGGTGGAGCTTTTTTTGCTCTGCAGACGAGGGAAAAATGGGTCAGCCGGGTGGAAAAATGACTACACCGGATTGGAAAACCGATGTAGTCCGGCCCTCTCATGCTACACCGGATTGGGAATTCGGTGTAGGCTATTTTTGTAACTTTTTCAACGAATTGGCTGGTTTGGATAAGAAATTTTTTATAATTTCCATTAAAAAAAATCGTTAAAATGCACCATTGGTTTTGTGCTCCAATCATGCTCCATGTCATTTTTTTTCCGTTTAGAAAGTTCGAACAGTCGATCTGAACTACTCAATATGATTTTCATATTAGACTAAATTTTATATATTATTGGAGACTAAATTTTATATATATTTTTTAATTTTTTACTATTATTTTAGATGGGTACAAAATCACTGTTTTAGATGGTCTAGAATTTTCTGAAAACAATACTTTTGTACCTATTTAAAGTAAAAAAATAAAAAAATGTAAAATTTGATCTCCAGTCAGATTTTAGTATGAAGATCATTTTGAGCAGTTTAGATTGTCTATTTGAACTTTGCAAATAGAAAAAAAAAATGATGTGGGGCATAATTGGAGTATAAAAGCAGTGGTGCATTGAGAACTAGCATTTGGTCTAGTGGCTAAAGCACATGGTCTCGATGTGAAAGGTCATGGATTCGAAACTCAGATGAGAAAAATAATTTATTGTAATAATAAATGTATTAAGTAGTTGGATTGGATTGCTTGAACTCCAATCTTTACTTAAAAAAAAAAAAAAGAGCGATGCATTTTAACCCTACTTTTCATAAATAGACTCTTAAACTCTTATAACACTTTTTACAACGCCATATCATCCCAATTTTTTTCTTAAAAGTTACTTTTTTCTTCTTTTTTTCAATTCAATGTATTACTTTTCTTTTTTTGAATCACTGGAACTCCGTGACCGTGGGGAGATGTTTATAGTTTACCTCACAACAATTTTATTCATTGAAGCTTCTTAATTTAGATAAATTTGGAAAGTAAACGAACGTAGTAGAGGTTTCTGTAGAATTAATTCATTTACGATACTATTTCCAGAAGTACGTACAAAAAAAACATTAAATCTGAGCTTCTTGGGAAACAAGTCAGGCTCATATTAAATGATTTAACGGAGACAAGTCAGAGTAGGCGTGTGATGGGATCCTCTATATAGATTCCTTTCTCATAACCGTTTGATCCTCTATAGAGATTCCTTTCTCATTAATTGCAAAGTTCCTTTTCTTTTCCATGCACTAAACTCAAAAAAATTGCAAAGTTCCTTTCTAGTTATGGTTTTAATTAAATCCGGCCCAGGTAATTATCCCCAAAATCTCACTCCAAATGTACATCAGACTCGTTTCAATTGAATAAAAAAATTAACCTGTTCCAAATTTATTCAAGGTACGGATTCATTTTTAGCTAAAATAAACAGTTGTTTCAGTTGCAATCAGTGTTTTAATATTCGATTTTTGCCGCATACTGCATATACGGTATGTGGCCGCATATTCGGATTTATATATGCGAATTTTAAAATGAGTATTCATATTAATTTGTATGTAAATTAAGAAAGTATTTAATACTTTACATTAGAGATCGAATATGCGGATATGCAGCCGAATATTGGACTGAATACTTATTTTCTATTCGGATTCCAACCGAATACGAATATTCGGCCGAATAGACCGAATTTTAAAACACTTAGTTGCAATACGTACGTACTTAGACAAAACCGAATTGAAATAAGTACTTATTTGTTTTTTTTTTTTAAGTTGTACCAAATTCACATATACGTCGCAAAAGAAATAAAGACACTGGAAGTAACTATAGCATTTTAATTTAATTAAACCGTACGGAAAGAAAAAGGAAAAATCATCGGTGTGGAGAAGAGACATCTTCTACCCTTCTTATATATCATATATCATGTTTTCCATTTATGTTAAGGGAGAATTGTCAAATTGTCACTCAAAAATCTTGCAATTGAAAACTTGCCATCAAAAAATAAAAAATTGTCAAATTGCCACTGTAAATTAAGTTTAGTCTTAATTTTGCCATTAATGGCCTATTCTTATATTATTTTTATAAAAACTGAGCTGAAAAATATTTTTCTGAAATATATATTTCTATATTTCCAGAAATACCTCTAGGTATTATATTTCTTCATTGCAGATGGAGAAAAAAACCCTCCAGCCCTCCTGCGTAGAAGGAGAAACCTGCCTGTGAGCTGCCTGCTTCGCCTCCAGCCCCCTCCTCCGTCGCCTCTGTCGCCTCCAACACCATCGCCCTTCACCTACTTCGCCTCCTCTTCCTCCTGTAAACTCCAGACCCCTCCTCCTTCCCCTCCTTCGCCTCCTTCTCCTCCTCCTTCGCCTCCTTTGCCTCCTCCTCCGACGATCTAATCGGCATGCATCGCCATCAATCATCCGTTGGGAACTCTACTCACAGAGGATGTTCTACAAATGCGTAAACTACAAAAAAGTACTGATTTTTGCCAAATTATCTTTAGGTTTTTCCTAATTTGCAGCTGTTGTGAAGAGAACTAGATGCCATTTTTCTTAGCCATTTAGGTATTTCCAAATTATCTTTAGGTTTTTCCTAATTTGCAGCTGTTGTGAAGAGAACTAGATGCCATTTAGGTATTTCCAAATTATCTTTAGGTCTTTCTTAGCCAATCTCTCACTCTATTTGATATCCAAGAACTAGATGCCATTTTTCCGTCAACCATGGTAGTGGATGGACAAGAATGATAATGTGGTAATACCTTCATCTGCAATTACAAACAAAAGTTTAAGCTAGTATTTACATATTATATATATTTTCAGATTTAATAATGAATATCAACAAGAATTTGTATACATGCCATGATGGTTTTGTCATCTTGGAGTCTAGACGCATGAATTCTCCAAGGACAACTAGTATCCTTGCATTTTGCTATGAACCTGGTCTTGTCCGACTTCACCGTATGAAATTCAAACTCATTTTTTATTGCAAAATGCCTCAACGACTTCCTAAAGGCATCGACATCGGAAAATAATGCACTAACCTCAATTTTTGGGTTTTCAGGGTCAAATGCAATGACCCGTTCACTGTCAATGGCATCATCTACAATTGCCTCCTCATCCTCCAATATAGGATTTGGACCAATTTGCTCCTCATCTACATCCTCATCATCATGGCAATAAATATTCTCATCGTTAACACCCACATATTCATCAGGATCAGGATCATCAAAATTATCAAGTTGCCCCGCAATCCGACTGTTCTCAGATGCCCCTACCAGACTACCAGGTGCTATATATGGTGCTAGTTGGAATGAAGTATTACACCCCTGAGAGCTCTCCACTTGGCTCTGATTACCAGCTCTATGCATATATAAATAATTGTTAAATGAGTGAGCCTATGGTAATTTTAATCATGCATGTATAATACACAATATCTGTTGGAAATGTTATAATTCAACCAAAGTAATATTAATCATGCATATATAATCTAAAATCACGTGTATATAATCTGCCTTAGAATAGCACCAAATCATGCATATATAAATAATTTTTTAATAGGAACTCCGGTAACAGAAATCTAACCAAACTCTAATTGATGACACCAAATCATGATAATGGTAGCAAAATAACGAGATACAGGAACTCCGATTTTAATAGGAACAGAAATGTAACCAAACTCAGAAATACAGAAATCTAATTAGAATCGAGTTTTAATAGTTGGACCACCTCTAATTACAAAAATCTAACACTTACCCACTAGGAATCTATGATTTCTCCATGTCATCTATGTTGTAAGTTAAGGCAGACTGACTGGCTTAACTGGCGGAGATGAAGGTGGCAGAGTGAAGAGACTTGGGCCGAGGAACAAAACCTGGAATTGAATAACCAAAATTTGTTACTTATCTCTGATCGGAGATAAAAAAGTATTAGTTAAACTTTCTTCCCCAAACGGAGATAAAAAAATGACAAATGGAAGAAAGTCTGCTTGATGAACTGGAAGCTGCAAAATATTAAAGATGCTAATCGGTAGATAGTGCAGATTAATAAACAAGACTTGGGTGCAGACCTGGGCGGAGGCCTCCCTTTGGCGGAGGTGGCTAAGGCGTCTGCGCCTTAGGTTTTGGCGGAGAGGTCAGAATCTTGGAGAGACAGATCTATATTTTGGGAATAAAAGTATTTTGGTCATATATTTTTTTTTTTTGGGACTAAATTTGTATTAATGGCAAAATTAAGATTAAACTTGGTTTACAGTGGCTATTTGACAATTTTTGATTTTGTGATGGCAATTTTCCAATTTCAAGGTTTTTGAGTGGCAATTTGACAATTCTCCCTTTAATAGTAAACTATGATCACTTGTCACTAACTATTGTTATATTAAGATGAAATGCAAAAATTAACAGGAATTCGAGAAAAGTAAGGCGTGATGGATGGGAGCTAGAATAGTAAAATTTGAAAGTAGTAAATGAACATAGAAAAAAAAAAAAAATTTATATTAGTGTAAATATAATGTTATTTGGATTAATAAAAATGTTGTTTGAATTGTATATTTGAAAAAACAAATAGTTGTAATTGAGAAAAAAATAGTGTTAACAATGTGTTAATTAAAAAGAAAAATAGACAAATGAGATCTCAAACAAATTGTCACGAGTGGAGATAGCATAAACAACATCAACTTTGTCATTTCAGAAGTGTGCTGGTGAAAGTTCGAAAATAAATATTTTTTCTCTCTCTTCACACTTCCGAATAATAGTTATTCTAACACTTGCAAATAATAAAAAATAACAACTATTCCCAATTATTATTTAGATGCAATTATTATCTAGAATAATCTTGGGGGAATTTCATGTATACCCCTCAAAAACTTAGAAATTACATATTTTCTCCTCTAAAATTCATAATATCATATTTACCCTTCTAAATTTCAAAAACTCACAAATTTACCCAATTAGTCAATAACTGAAATTAATTATGTTTAATGTTCTCTAAAATATAATTAATCTCCTTAGATCATGAGATTTTGCGTCCATGTCAAACTGCTAGTTCAAGTTTATAATAGTTGCGCGAGAGAGATGAGATGAGATAGGAGATCAAATGAGAGCGAGAGAGATGAGAGCGCTCCCAATTGAACAAATCGCAGCACACCTATAAATTAGTGTTCTCTTTGTCGCACCTGGGCCATGGCCAGAGAACTTCAGTATCGCTTTCATCTCATCTCCCGTTGGATTATTAGTTTAATGGTTACAAATTTGAGTGGTTTCCTTTCTTTCTATTCCCTTTGATTCCATCAAAACATCCAACAGAAACAAAGAAGAGGTACAACAACCCACTAATGGCTATCGGATTTGGATCCTATTAATGGTCAAGAGTAGAAAAAATGAAATACCCAAAAATTCATCAATTCAAATTGTCAGGCAAGCTCTTCCAAGTGATATCATAGGTAAATAAGGCTTGATAAATTACTCATTTTCGTGAGTTACCAAACCCAATTTCTTATATGAAGTAATCAGGCACAAAAAGTTTTACATAATAAGAAGTAACTTACAAAATAAACAAACAAAAAATTGCTTTTTCCTTCTTCTTTTTTTCTTGTTTGCCTATTGATGTTCTCTCTATATACCGTAACTTCATCATCTATTTCATTAGGCACCATTTTTGGCTTGTACAACCGCCTTAAAGAAATTGACCATTTGCCTACCGAAGAGAAGGAACAACTCAACTGCCTACAAAGTGGGGTCCGTCTCATTGCTGCAGCATACATGCTGTACTCGTCGGATGGAGGGATTGAAAACGTTTTTTTTTGGTTCCAAGAGGAGGGGTGGTAGAGGCGACACAAGAAGAGAGAGGGCAGGGAGTGGCTCGGTTGGGCAATGAGATGAGAACGAGAGAGAAGGACAACGGCTCCATCAGCCATGGCTATAAGAGCGATCAAACAGAAGGGAAGGGGAGGGATTAAGAGATTAATTATATTTTAGAGAATATTAAACATAATTAGTTTCATTTATTGATTAATTGAGTAAATTTGTGAGTTTTTAAAATTTAAAAAAGTAAATATGATATTATGAACTTTAGAGGGAGAAATACGTAATTTCGAAGTTTTTGAGGAGTATACATAAAATTCTCCCAATAATCTTTGTCCTTGAATAATCCAAACGTACCCCTAATTGTGCAACACATTGCACTAATATTGTGAATTTCTAGGACAGATTTTAGTAGGAATCTTAATACCTTGAATATTGATAAAATCTTATTTGTCAGATACTGACAACCTACTAATTTATTATTCTATTCTGTTGATTATGTTTGGCACCATCATTTTTATTTAAAATAGAGGTTTAGCTTTTTAAAATTTCAATGTCCATACTCCATAAAGAACCCATAAATTATCCCCTCATATATTGCATCATGCAATAAATAAGGAACGGTCTTTATTTAATCTCAGCCGGATAAATAAAAAAGTGTATATTGTAATTTTGTAACTGTAAGGGGCCGTTTTGAGATTCGTGTCAGGTTATAAAACGGTATGTATTTAACTTAGATAACCTTATAAAATGTTGATTTTAAATCAACGACCTCTTCTTTTGTCCGTAAACTAATGACCGGCTCTTCCTTTTTAAGACAATTTATTAGTTAAAAAAGAAACACATACATGTATTATTTTGATGAATATAAAATAAAATAAAATAATAAGTTCATGATGTAAACGATTTGTGTGTCCTAAATGGTCATGTAGTCTAGGAACATTAAAATAAATTGGATTTATTTTGTTTGAAGACTTAAACTAATTTTATTTTGAATAGATCAGATCAATAGTTTGATTTAATTAATTTAGTCAGTTTTGGAATTAGTATAGTTTAGGTATCTAATTTACAATTTAATTTTAATAATTCATATGAAATAAGTAATTTGACAATTTTAAGTTAGCAAAAAGTAATAAAATTTCAAATTGAATCTATAGAAAAATACTAGACTAATTTAATTAATGATTAATTAGACATATCGAAATATAAAATTCCCGTCCTACTTTTTTGTTGAATCAAATTTTGTCTAAAGCTGAGCTTTTATAAAAAAAAAAAAGTAAAAAAAAAAGGGAAAGAGTTGAATTTTTAAATTCCGTCATTTCAAAATTTCAACTTGTAAGTGGAAAAAAAATGTGTCGTGTTGTGACGTGACTAACATACTGTAACTAAAATATTGGGAGTAGTCACAGCACGAGAGTCACGCCGTGACCCGCGTACCGTGTCCAAAACGTAACTAGTCACGTTTCTTACATTTAACTATTTTTATTCATAATTTAAGTTAGTTTATTCATGATTCACTATTTGATCAAGACTTAACGGTTATAATTACGCGGGACTCACGTGACCACGTGACGTGCCGTGTCAAATTTTTAAAAGATGATCACAGCACGCGAATGGTCATGCCACGCGACACGCAGATTATAACACGGAATAGTCACACGTGCCGTGCCGTAACTGTACCGTTTTGTAACGAAGCCAGCTCTGCCCACTCAGTTGTACTTCCACATTTTTTATTTAAGAAAAATAGAGTACACCTATCAATTTCATTACGAAACTTATATAAAGTCGATACAATTGTACCAATTTTGTCTTAAAATAAGAACTAACCAGTTACATCACATCATAGGATGCCATTAATGCATCCAAAAGAATTCATGAGATCCAGTGAGCTACATGATCTAATAAAATGAGATCTGAATAATTATTTTAATCTAGTATGAATCTTAAAAATTCATGTATATCTAAGATAGATCTGAAAAAAAAAAAAAATCACTCTTATTACTGAGATTAACTCATACTCTTCCCATCCAAAAGCCATACACGTATCCAAAGTTTAATTTTGGGGTTTAATATTTTTCAAAACTTCTTATTTTTTTATTTTATTTATATATATATATATATATATATTAAAATAGTCGGCTATTAGGTCATGTTTGACTCTGGAGTAAGAGATGGAGTAAACCCTTTATTCCACACCTAAGTAGTTAATAAATGTCCCATGTTTGGTTATGGGCTAAAACTAACGTGGCCTAAGTTGGTTATTACAACTTAAGCCAGTCAAAAAATTTATGTTTGGTTGTGCCTAAAGTTATGATATGATTTAAGCTATTCCTTATTTGATATGAATTTGATGGCTTAAAGCATGATATTATTTATTTTTGTTTGTTTAAATTTACTTATTGTTACTAGCTCTGTAATATATTTATATTGTATAGTATTTTTTTTATTTTGTGAACCAATATATACATTAATTACTGCAACAATTTTTTATAGCATATTACTAATTTTTTGTCATAGCATTATTTCACAGTACATTATTTCATAGCTTTTATGTCATATATACATTATTTCATAGCATATTACAAAGTTTATGTTATAAATATGACAACAAATTACAACAAAAAAAAAACATCATAATACCATCCTAATACTAGTAAAACCCATTGAAGCTGACAAATAAACTGGAGGACTACATCCAATTTTACAGAAACACCCCCTCCCCCAAAAAAAAAAAATTTGTGAAATTACAACATCCAAAAACCCCTTATAAACAAATCTAATTTTAATAATTGAAGCAATCCAATAATAAAGCCAACATTACTAATCAAATTATCTACAGAATCACATAGACAAAAACATAAATAAGATCAAACGACGTTGTAATTCATTAGGAGCAATGGGTATACACAGTACTGCATCCCAACTCCACCCCAGGGATCCATGCCTAATTTAATGCAGATTCACATATACTTTGAAGAATTTAATTGATACTATCTAAAATTCAACATAATAATTTTCATATCTAAAATTAAACATAACTATTTTCAAACTTATAAGACGCCCTTTAAAAAAATCAAATAGTTTGATATCATACAATAAATAAGAAAACCCCACCACTCAAAGAAATTGGAAAAATTCATTCATACTTTAGCATATATGCATCAGATACAAACAAACAAGCCTAAGAAAGAAAAAAAAAATTGACGCGTTAATGAATGGGATTGGACTTTACTATATCTCTGATATCACACAAGAAGAAAATTCGTACTAGTTAAAATGAAAAGGTGTTGCGACATAAGAAAAACTTTTCTCATAGAAAAATTACATAAAAGTTCTAAAATTCAACTTATTTAAGTTTTTTTTTTTTCCTGTAATCTCTGAGAATAAAACAGATGGGAATGGTGATTAATGAGGAGAGAACGGTGAAATGGTTCAACTTCAATAACAGTGGGTCCCAGTGGTGCAAAATTGAAGAAAAATTTAAGGCAACTCAGAAGGTGGGTTAATTTAGGCCTGTTTAGGCTAGACTAAATTTAAAGTTATTTCATATTAGGTCAGTCAGTTTAAATCATGTTTGGTGGAATAACAGTGGCTTAAAGTCTTTATTCCACCTTTAGTCCACAACCAAACATGGAGTTGTGCTTAGCAGCCCCATTTTCAATGTTCTTGTGCTTGGCAGCCTCATGTTTGGTTGTGGACTAAAGGTGGAATAAAGGCTTTAGGCCACTGTTATTCCACCAAACATGATTTAAATTGACTGACCTAACATGGAATAATTTTAAATTTAGTCCAACCTAAACGGGCCTAAATTAACCCACCTCCTGAGTTGCCTTAATTTTTTTGTTTTCAATTTTACGTCACTGGAGCCCACTACTATTGAAGTTGAACCATTTTACTCTTCTCTCCTCATTAATCACCATTCACTCACTTTTCATCTTCCCATCTGTTTTATTCTTAAAGATTACAGGGAAAAAAAACACTTAAATAAGTTGAATTTTAGAATTTCTCTGTAATTTTTCTATGAGAAAAGCTTTTCTTATGTCGCAACACCTTTTCATTTTAACTAATACGAATTTTCTTCTTGTGTGATATCAAAGATATAATAAAGTCCAATCCCATTCATTAACGCATCAATTTGTTTTCTTTCTTAGGCTTGTTTGTTTGTATCTGATGCATAAATGCTAAAGTATGAATGAATTTTTCTTATTTCTTTGACTGGTGGGGTTTTCTTATTTATTGTGTGATATCAAACTATTTGATTTTGTTAAAGGGACAAATTAGTTAATAGTTGTACGCTTATAAAAGCAAGTTGATTATCATTGATATAGTTAACACTTTGACACATCACAAATACTCAACATAAAGGCCGAAGCCAGCCCATTACTGGTATGAACCCATGAAAAATATATTACCCAAATCCAAATGGCCCATACAAAAAAATGAGGATGGCCATAGTTCAAATTTCAAAAGCGGACTCTATGCTAATGATGAATTCGTATCCTCTGAGATATCTCAAACTTTGCGTGACTTTTTGGAATATCTCAATCATTAAAATACGTTCTACACCAATCTCAAAGCTGAAATAATACTGCCCCCTACGTTCCCTCGAATAGGCACCGGACACGTCGGTCACGCAAAAATTGAGATAACTCAGAGGATAGAAGATACATTGCACTGGTACATAAAATAAGTGATTCCTTGATCAAATCCAAATGGATCCAGCTTCTTCCAGGTACCTTTAGAATCAAGCTCACTTTGCAGTTTGAAATTAAATCTCAGTCAGTTTAGGATTCTGGCTAGAGCAGGTAGTAGTATTATTGGGCTTTGATATTCATGCGAAGTTAAAAAGAACGGTTCGCATCCATTAAGGCCCTATTCGGATGGCAAGAATTTGGTGGGATTTTGAGTTAAATGGGATTTATGGGCCAAGACCCGTTCGGATGACCATATTTTTCTCATTGGGTTCCTATCATTTTTCCAAACCGTTCCTAATATAACGTAATTCGGTAGGAAAATTTTCACGAGCCCAGAGAGCATTATTTAATTCCTATCTTTGTTGATTATTCTCTCTCTTCTTTTCATTGGTCCTAATATGAAACAAGCCTCTTGTCTACAATAACAAATACGCTGAATCAAGAAATGGTTATCAAGATCTTATATACATGTATCTAGCATCTTCATTTTACTCTTTGTGGGACTATCTTTAGCTAATCAGTCCGGAACTGAATTGTACAAGTTTGCTTGAGAAACTTGCATATATTATTTTTTTCCACTGAAGCTGAGACTAAAGCTGACACTAACTTTAGTTCGCAACTTAGTGCACAATTTTTTTATTACATCAATTTTATAAGTACTTTCAAATTACATGAACTTATTTTAGTCTCTCTTAACGTCAGTGAACAATTTTTTATTTGTATTAATTACATCAATTTATAAATATTATTTTAAATAATATTTTCTAAAAAATAAATATAAATTTAAATAGGTGAGATTCCATATTTTTTTATTTTCGAACTCAATTTAATCTCTTTATTCGAATTTCAAATATGTATTTGTTTTCTTATTTTAAATAGGTAGAAGTTAAATAGAAATATATAATTTTAAAATAAATAAAGATTTCCTACAACTAATCCTCCTGAATAACTGAACACTCATTTCATCATATTCCCATAATTAATCCCGTACGTACATGTACCCATGGGTTCCCATTTTTTCAAAAGTGGATTCCCAACTCCATCAAATCATATCCCGTATAATCCCGTGACAAATGAACAGGCCCTAAGTGTCAAACATTCCCTCTTCAGGTAATGGAGAGAATGTGATTCGTGATTTCCTTCTCCAATTTTTTTTTTTTTTTTGATAAGATTCCTTCTCCAATTTAGTAAATCATAATAAAAATCTTGCTCGTTTCAGTTTTTTCCGAAGTTCCACCTCCTGCTCTCTCCTCTCAAAATTACCAATCTGTTCAGGCTCCAGGAAATGGACGGCCGTGATCTCTCGACATCTCAGTCAGCGAAGGAGACAAAAGGAAACGAAAATAGAGGGGAGCCCTCGTGCAAATCTAAAGAAATCGAGTGCGTTCAAAAACCATCGGACGGTCAGAAGGGGAAAGAGGTTAGCTTTAAATTTCTAATTTTGTTAGCTGGTAATAATATATTCGGGCATTAATAAAACACCGAAACATATGAAATTTTTAATAATTTAATTGAGCATCATAGCATTTAGAGTCTAGACTGGGATGAATGGGATAGTATGAAGGTGACATATTGCCATTTATTAAATTGTAGTCTAGGATTTTGCTTCTCCAAGGAGAGAAAGGATAAGTTTTTTTCTTTTTTCTTTTTTAAATAAAAAAATACAAAAAGACTGCAGACCTAAAAGTCCAAAACGTGCAAAAATTGATACACTCTTGACACATCAACTAAGGATTTCTTAAAGTTCAATTCTGCATTAGCTGTAACGAAACAGGCACAAATGCAAGAGAAAGCTCATTAATTGGCAGACTAAATATCCAAATTGAAATAAAAAAAAAAGAATACAAAAATATTATTATGACAATCATTGTTATTATATTTATAGTTGACACTATAGTTTGCTGTGATCATTGATTTAAATAGCCCAAATGTTAGTGCACAAAAGAAAGTTAAATTTGACATTCCAAAAATCGAATGGGCTTGGATCTTTAAAATTTGTGATGGACCTTCAATATTGATTTGTTCTCTGATGTTACAAGTTACAATGAGATAAATTAGGACTGGGGATTGCTAGCTGGACTGCCTCTTACCAGTATCTAGTCTGACAGGTCGTTATGAATTAACCCAAATCACTACTGGTTCATCATTGTAACAGAATGTTGAACAAAATGACATACCAACTTCTTTTGGTATAACACTATAGCAGGAAAATCTTTTTTTTTTTTTGAGTAAATTAATGTTGGAGGTTAAGTCACCTAACTATTTAAAATCTACAAATAATTATTCTTTTTTAATTTCGAACATACGATTTCTCACACAAAAAATATTGCCTTTGTCACTAAATCAAATGCTGATTCTTAAAATTTGACGTATATAATGCTCTCAGGATTTCACACCTCACCTCTGGAATCCATGGTAAATAGGACTCAAATAATCTCCCATCTCATATTACTAACCGAAAATATTAATTATTTTTGTCACTGTGTACTGGGACCCAACGCACAGAAAAAGAGAACTACAGATGGGACTTTCTAGAGTGTTTTGAGAATTGGAGTATTGGCAAAAAATTTTTTTTTTTTTTTTTTGAAAACTTGACTGGTGCAGCCAAGCAAATATTATACTGAGAGAAGGAAATTATGTACCAGTACATCCAAAGAAACCACTATACCCTAAGAAAATACAAGACAGATATGCATATGCAGAAATTAAATATAATGACACTAGCAAAATTTGTTCCAGAGTGCTATCTCTTCTAGAATTCTTCCTGCCAGTATCGCTGCTGGCAGCTGCTCACCTCTGAAAATTCTTGAGTTTCTCTGTTTCCATATGTGCCAACAAACACATATGAAGCTAGTTGTGCATTCCAACTCCTTTTTACCAGATGAAGTACCCGCCTGCCTGATAGATGCTTCCCAAATGTCTCTGAAGGAATTTTCCTGAACCCAAACAACATACCCCAAACTGGCAAACACCAACGTCCAAACCTGCCGTGCATACCGGCAATTGATGAAAAGATGAAGCCGTGATTCCAAATTCCCTCCTGTGCATGTGTGGCACTGGGGCTCCACATTGAAACCTCTACGAATCATGACTTCATGAGTCAGATTTTTATCCAGCAACAACAGGTAAGCAAATAGTTTGGCATTCGGAGGCGCCTTGCATTTCCAAATCGCCATGTATCTCCACCCAATTTTTCCTGCCCCTGTCATTGCTTGATAGACCGATTTAGCTGAGTATGCTTCTGTACTCCCCAGATTCCAACATAACTCATCTCTGGAGTGACTGATCTGAGCAGTTACTGATTGATGAACCAGTGGCGCAACACTCTCCAAAATCGGAAGGGCCTCTCTTAATGACACATTTTGTCGAAGCAGCCGGCTGTAGTCATTGGTACCCGGAAGTATCAAATTGCCACACCAGTTATCATACCAGAAGGAGATGCTCTGGCCATCACCTATGTTCCATGAACAACACATATGGAATAGCCTCAATAATTTCTGTAAATTGCCCCAGAAGAAGGAACCTCCCTTGATCCACAGTTTAGGTCCATGTTCTATATTGCCTTTTCCCTTGAGCACCATGATAGCCGACTTCCAGAGTCCAGAAGCCTCTATATAAAGCTGCCACCACCATCTCAATAATAGGGAAATATTTCTTATTATGAGATCAGGTGCCCCCATACCTCCCCATGCTCTTGGGAGACAGACAGTGTTCCAGTTGAGTAATGATATCCCATTAGATTCACCATTCAACCTTCCCCATAGGAATCTCCATCTGATTTTGTCAATTCGGTTAATAGCCCATTTGGGCAGCAAGAAGCATGCCATGAAATAAATTGGCACTGACGATAAAACCGAGTTTACCAGAACCAACCGGCCAGCCCTTGACAAAAGTCGCCCCTGCCATCCCTGTAACCTATGCTCTATTTTCTCAATTAAAGGCATTATGTGCTCCTTATTTGGCTCTCTCAAGGTTAATGGCATGCCCAAATAAGTAACTGGAAATTGGGCTTCACTGCATCCCAGGATTATCCGAATCCTTTCCACCTGCTGTGTGTTAATCGGAACAAATGAACTTTTGTCATAGTTTACATGCAAACCGGAGATCTTTGTAAAGAGTCTCAGGATTGTCTTAATCGTGATAAGAACCTCGTCATCAGCCTTGACTATTAACGCCGTGTCATCGGCATACTGGTACGCTATGACCGACTGATTTAATCTGTTAGATATCGGGCTAGGCATCGTGTCATTTGCAATCCACACCATTCTTTGAAACACGTCTACAGCAATGTTAAAGAGCATAGGCGATAATGGATCCCCTTGTCGCAGCCCCTTCTTGTGTTGGAAAAAATCAGTTGGTATTCCATTAATGATAATTCTTGTAGACGATGTTCTGAGAATGACATTAATCCATTGGATCCATCTGCTCGGGAAGCCTCTTACCCTCATTACTTTACACAAGAATTCCCAGTTAACCGAGTCGAATGCCTTCGCAAAGTCGATTTTTAGGAAGATTGCAGCACTCTTACTGCCCTGTATATGGTGTAAAGTCTCCCTCGTCGCAATGAAGTTTTCTGATATATGTCGCCCTTTAATAAAAGCAGTTTGGTGTGGAGAAATGATGGTTGGTAACGCTGATCGCAAGTGGTTTGACAAGATTTTGGATATAATTTTTGGGACTAAGTTCAGGATGCTAATAGGCCTGAATTCGGTGACACCAGTTGCTTCCTCTCGTTTTGGTATCATAACCACATTTGCACTATTTACCACCCCGAAATCTGCCCGATTGTGATAGAAGTCCTCAATGATGGTGGTGATCTCTTCTTTTAACTCCTGCCAATAGTTCTGGATGAACTCATTGGGTAATCCATCTGGCCCAGAGGCTTTTCCTTTCGCCAAACCCATGACAGCATCTTTGATTTCTTCTTCACTAAACGGATCAGCAAGATATGACAGGTTTTCAGGCTCTGGATAAAGCGCCTCCGGATTAAAAGCTAAGACCTGCTCATCAACCCCCAAGATGCCCTTCATGTGATCAAAGAACACCCTTGAAATGTCTCTTTCATGTGTAATCTCTCTTCCATCATGCTGAATCGCAAGGATCTTGTTGGTGCTGTGCCTCGATGACGCTATGGCATGAAAATAGCGTGTATTACGATCCCCCTGTTGTAGCCAGCGACTCCTCGCTCTTTGCTGCCACTTAAGCTCTATATTCCGCGCTAATTCATAGGCCTTTTCCCTTATTTTTTGCCTTAAGGAGAACTCTCGAGCACCTAACAATCTCTTTTCCTCTATTTGATCAAAAAAAGTGATGGCTCTATGACAGGACTCGAGTTGTGGGTCCATCCTGTTAAATTTTTGTTTATGCCATTGAACCATTTCATTGTGAAACATAGAAACCTTTTGTTGAAAGTTCTGCAACCCACTAGACCTTTCTCTCCATATTCTCTGAACTATCATATTGGTTTCCTCATATGCAAACCAGAAATTCTCTAATCTCTTAATTCTCGGCTGCGTTTGAGGTTGTTTGAAGGCTATTAACATTGGGACATGATCCGACACCACCATGCTCAAGGCTGTTAATGTGATAATTGGGAAGTTTAGCATCCACTCATTCGTGATGAATATGCGATCAATCTTGGACATAGCCGGGACCGGCCGCTTGCTAGTCCATGTGAAAGATCTGTTCTTAAGCTCCACGTCAATCCAGCCATGATCCCTAATTAAGTCATTAAAAATATTCATTAGGGGTAATCCTCTCATATCTCCATTACGATCAATCAACCACCTAACAATGTTAAAATCGCCAGCTATTATCCAAGGATATTGAATCAAGCTCGCCAATTTTCGTAATTCAATCAAAAACTCATGTTTACGGTTATCGACACTAGGACCATACACATTTGAAATCGCCATAACGGCCCCCGTATTTTTCTGTTTTAGTATAATTGTGATTGTATTCGAGGTTGCCCAACTAAAGATCAACTCATAGTTTTTTCTCCAAGTGATTACGCATCCCCCTGAAGCATTTCTTGCATTTATGTAAACCCCTTGTTTTTCAAAAAAAGAAAGAAAGACAGCCAAGTAATAATTCAAATCATATTCATTCCACTTTGTTTCTTGTAAACAACATACATCACAACGGAAATTCTTAATTACATTTCGCACCACCAAACATTTTTCTAAGTTACCTAAGCCCCTACAATTCCAAGACAGTAAACTAAATCCTTTGGATTCATTAAAAACTAATTTGAAACAACAAAGAAACAGCAGCCCAAAATTTGGCAACTTAACTTCAGGCCCCCCCATCAATCGAAGTCCGATCCCAACTCATCTGCCGGGTTGGGTTCGAAACGCACCGGGTCCATTTCCTCATCAGTTTGGCTTGTATTCTTTGGTTGGGAGTCACTTGCTACCTGATCTCTAAATCGGTCCAGATTGTCCTCGTTAAGGGCTTGAATAACATCTGAAGGCTGCAGGCCACAACTCTCTGCAATGGCAAGGCAATGGCCATATTGGACTTAGACCTCATAGAAGCCCTCAGAATTGAGAGACAGCTCTGCTTTTTGACCTCTTCAGGCCTCTTGGAATTAATGGTCCGCTTACTGGGCTCCCCTGGCCCAGATAGCATTTTCCTCTTCGGCCTTGGTATCACCAGAGGCCCTTTCACACGGCCCCTGCTTAAGCTAGCCCATTGCTGTGGTCCTTTTCCCCTGCCGCTGACTGCGTGTGGCACAGGATCTGTGTGACCATAGGTTTGGCGACCCATTAAGGTCCTGTGTTGATCCGCTACCCCCTTAGAGCTCTGTGGTGCTCCCCTCCCTTTTCCACGACACATGAGGTCTTTCATCCTATTTTGACGCGACGCACACACTGTAGCCACTAGGGGATCTTTTTTTGCCAGACGCACTAGTTTTGTTCTTTCCTGGATTGATTGTGACTTGGCTTGTTGGATTTGAGAGAGCGGTGAGGTAATATTATGTGCATAACCCGCCTCACCCACTGTTCGCTGTGCCTCCCCACTTGCTACCGCCTTACCCTTGTCCGTAGTGACTGGAATCCGCACAGTACCTTGTACTGTCTGCAGATCAGAACCTTCTATCCCTGACGGAATTGTCATAATGCTCAGGTCCTTGTCTCCATTACCACATGTCAACAGAGAATGATTTGAATTAGTCATTTGGGATCCACCGCGCCCTTTAAGTGTAGAATTTTGTGTGTCAACACCCATATGACTTGAATCTTGACCCGCTTCACAGGCTAGTCTACCGTGGTGATCATGAGCGGAGTATTGCTGATCATCCATGGTCCTCGCCAGTTCCCGGATGGCCTCCATTGGTACCTCCGCCGTGTTTTCCGGGCCGGTTAAGAAAAATCTGATCTCCGACTGAATGGATTCAAGTGGGAGCCCTTGACACAGTTGCAGCATGATTCTCCTTGTACATGTCATTAGATCGTCCCCTCCACCAAGGTGGACCAATGGCTGCACCATTGACTGCACCACTGGCTGCACCACCGCTTGCACTTGCTGAACTGGCGGTGGAGATGAGGGTCTGGAGAAACACTTTGGCAGGGTTGGAAGATCAGACCTGTCATATATGGCTCTTTTCTTCCAAGCCACCACCTCCAGTTTGGCCGTGTATTCCATCCCTCCAATAACAATCCCAATGTTTTTGGGGAGGCGGCGGAGATCATCAGTTGCTAGCGCTGCACGCCAAGTCATGCTTTTCCTAGGGTTGTCTGGCGAAACCGTGCCCAGGTATAGGCCATACTTGGAGAGAGCATTGGCTACCACCTTCTCCCTTCTCAAATGTGATGGCAACTCCAAGATATCAACCAAGACTTTGAATCTAGGCATTGTTACCTCAGCATCCTCTAACAGTGACCATTGCTGAAAAGTTAGACCTTGTTCCCACATGGACTGTGGAACAGCCCCGACAAAAGTTTCCATAGCCAAGCCCCTGGGAAGGTGTAGCAAGAATTTTCGGTCTGATAGCTGGGCCACCCGTAGTTCCTGCTCTCTTACCAGTCCGGTTTGTACTGCTATTCTGACCACCTCGTGCATCTCCACATCCAAATCCGGGGCCTCAACGGAGACCACTACTGCCTGACTCAATCTGCTTACCTCAGCAAAGAAAGCATTATCCCTCTCAATAAAACAGAGTTCCTTCTCTGGTCTATCCTCAGGCATTGCACGCTCCAGTTGGGGATCATCTTCTTTGAGTAGTTCCTGGAAAGAGGGTTCCACATGGGCGAGCAGTGGAGTGTGTGGTGAAGAAGGTTGGGTCGCCGGGTAGAACGGCCGAGCATTTGGGTTAAGGGCCGGGGTGTCACACTTGCTAGCTATGTGACCTTCCTTCCAGCATTTGCCACATATGTGTTTGTGGCGGCACCTGGAAGCAGCATGGCCCAAGCAATAGCAGTTGAAACATCTACCTTTCCATTCCACAAAGGAGGAATGTGGTGGAAAGCGGAGTTTGGTGTTAGGGCTGTGTGGAGAAGTGAGAAACTGCGCTATTGGTGGGGTGGTCGATGGAGAATTGGGGCGGGAGGAGGTTTGGGAAGATGAGTAGGTAGAGGTTTTTGAGCTAACAGAGGTAGAGTTGGGCGTTGTAGATACCACCTGAGCATACGTCTTCCTAGAGAAGTATGGTATATATGGCTGCACCTATGTTAGCACTTGTTCTGCCACTCCTTGGCCACTCCTTGGTGATCGACACCGGCATCGGACCTCCTGCCATTCTCCAGTGGTAGCATCCCTAGCATTTTTCCGTAGGAAATCGCCTTCCCAATCGCCTGTACGGAGAGCCCTCTTGTATTGGCAAAAACTTAGATGGTCAAATCTGAAACGGAAAGAAAGAGAGAAAGCCAAGGCTATAATGGTTTTTGAAGAAAATGTGAGTCTTAATATTATTATTGAATTATTTTTTGGGGAGAGATTTGATATATTATTGTTGGGTTTTCATGGTACTTAAGGCAGCGGAATTTCAAAAATTTTGACAAGAAAAGTACCAAAAGATCATTATATATGACTAAAATCAAACTAAAAATCAATTTCCAAATCAATAAGCATCATACCTTTAGTTTCTTGTCTCCAAACAAGAAATGAAGATCCTTGAGATGTAGGGTTGTAGCCTCCACCTCCTTGTTGATCGATGCTAATGGTGGTTGATGCTTTGCAGCGCCCTGGTGGTTGATGTGTGCGTGACCTTGAACGCCTTGTACCAAGATGAGACTCCAAAGTAGAAGCCCTCCACGGTATCCACCAAGAAATTAATTAGAAACCAAACTTTCCTCTTGCTAGATAGTAGTAATTTGGTCGCTCCTTAATCTCTATCCTCCAAGAGAACAAGATCTTGATTCTAGAGTTTGTGGGTTCTCAACACATGAGAGAGAAAAAAGAAAGAGAAAGAGTTTTGGCAGAACTTCAACTCTCAAAACGAATTGCTCTCAAAAGGAACTCCGTGTTCTACCACGTTTCCAAAATAAGGAATGTAAAATTATGTTTCCAAAATTAACTCCGTGTTCTACCACGTTTTTTACCACGATCTAATTCGAATTAGATTCTGCTCTCTGAATAAAAGTTATAGATCTTTCTTTTACCTTTCTATCCATATGTGGTACGCTCAAAACAAACATCGTATGAGGGTGTTATGGTCAAAATACGAAATATGCGCAGCAGTTTCCAGAACATGGTAGTCTAAATTTAGCACCACGTTCTACCACGTTTTTGAGCATGATATATTTCTAATTTGGTTTTCTTTCTTCCAGAAATACAAAGTTGTAGATTTTTCTATTACCTTTCCAGAAAGATATAGAACGCTAAAAACGGATATTGTATTAGAAATATATGGCCGAAATAAGAAACATTGCGCAGCAACTTTTAGAAAACGTGGTAAACTATTTTGGGCTAACTTTTAATTATGGAAACAATTCTTTAAATAAACATGAGCCATAAATAACAACAGCCATTAGGCTTTGTTTATTGGGCCAAGTTTCACTTTCCTTGTTTGAATTAATCAAATACAATTAATCTAATTAATTGTAGTATCATATATAATTATCCAAATAATTATATTTCTCATGTTTTAGTGGATAAACCAATTTATTTGTCATGTCATACATGTTAAATAAATTAAGGAGCATTTCTAATTAATTCCTTATTGGTGTGACCCTGTGGGATCTATGTCATTCGGCAATAGAATCTGAAACTCTTTTCGATTCCATAAATTACAAGCGGCACCTAGCAATATGCATTGTAATTACCCAAATGACACAAATGATAAGTACCATACTGTATCACGATCCCTAAGCAATAATTGCTTCGTGTCAATTTCATGTCTCATGATATCATGAATAGATCCAAGATAGGAGTGTGTCATCCTTACAAATCTACTCGTTTTTTGATTCCGAAATAATTCAGTAATTATAATTAACTCCTTAATCATATGTGCACATACTTGTATTATTTCATCAAGGGGCCCAGTGATATCATCGCTCATTATATGAGGGACATTGGTATTCTTGATAATTACTATCCCTCCACATAAGAAACACATACTGAGATAGAATCTGTATAATTGCCAGTTACGGACAACGTTGGATAATATCCACGAATATATATTCCCATGTGAGAGAAACAATCATCTCATACCTTAGAATTTCAGACACAAATAAAACATTAATGACACAAACACAATCCATATTAAATGTTTTACTTTGGTCACGTCCAATCCCCTTATCTCCATCAGGTATCCATTTGATCAAGATTGACAACTCCTTGTCATATGATCTGCAGAACATGATCATCATCTAATCCAAATGCTAATCTTATACCGGTAATTAATGTTCCTTGTTAATTATCAAGACTATGGACACTTTAGAGTATTTATTAACACATGTATAGAGTTCCACAATTTCAAGTCCTCAACCTAAATGATCTATAATTAATAAAATACTCAAGGAACAAAATGATAAACATAATCATTCAATTACATAAACAAAACTTAGAAAACAATCATCCTATGATTGGCTTCTATATCACAACACTAACAATTATAGTGTTATACCGGATAAATATGTGAATTTTTGCAACTTCAAAGAATAAATATGTAATTATTAATTTTGGAGGGGTAATACATAATATTGAATTTTTTAGGAGGATACATGAAATTCCTCCATGAATTTAAATCTATACTAGTTTCATTTGCATGTGAATCTAAACTATCTGTGTGAATCTCAATGTAAATCAGATTGCTTATCGAACATCAAATAAGATCGAAAATACAAGTCAAGAAACTCTCCTCTCTCGTAAGAGTCAAGTAGAGTTCTAAATAACTAGCTATAACTGCATTATAGCTATGCTATAACTTTTTCGGACCATAAAAACTAAGTTATGAGATAAAAATGTGTTAATTCAGCTACGATCGCTATTACCGCTATGCTACATGTTTTTTTTTCTTGCAATTTACATGGGCTTCTGTGCTTCTATTCATAATTGTGATGCTACATGATCCGCTTTACTAGATATACTAAACTAAACTCTATGCTTCTGTACCAATTTAGTCTCTCCTTCTATATCATAAAATATTCAAATATTAATTCTTTCTTTTTCTCACTCTTTGGTAAAAGTATTATCCTTTTTCAATTGTTATTTAATTTCAATTATTATAATATGTAAAATGATCAAATAGGTATCGACTTTGTTTCACTTGTAAAATTAGTTACTCTTCGTCTATTATAATATGTAAAATAGTACAGACTTATATTAGTTGTTATTCTATTTTTTTAATATTAATAATATTAATAATTAGTAAAAATATATAATATAATTTTTTAAAAGAAAAAAAATATTATAACTATGCTATTCATAATATAATTTTTCAATATTGATTATTTGAACTTTGAAAATAGAGATACGAGCGAGAAGTAAAGAACCCTCTTTACTTCCCAAAACAAGTTAGCCCATATCTCTCTCTCTCTCTCTCTCTCTCTATATATATATATAGAGGAGGGTTCCAAACTTCCAATGCACCCAAAATTTCATGCTCCCATTTGCTCTCATTTTTTTTTATCTCCTTTATCTTCATTTTTAAAGTCCGAATAGTCGATCCGAACCGTTCAACATGATCATCATAATAAAATATGTTTGGAGCAGTGTTGTAAAAAATGGGAAAAACGGCCGTTTAATCGGAAACGGCGGCCAAACCGTTCCGAATACGCTTAACAGATGCCTGTTGGCGGAAAAAAATGATTAATCGACCGTTTATTCCCGTTTTTCCGTTTATTCTAGTGAAATTTTTTTTTCAATTTTTTTTTTCCTATAATAGTGTGTGATAATAAGGTTTATAAATCATGTATTGTAGTTTTATTTATACTTGGATATTCATCTAATATTTTTTATATATGTTTTTTTTTTCTTCTTACTTACTTTGAAATTGATTAATTTTTCTATTATTTATATACCATATATATATTTTTTTACTTACTGATGTAATTTTTTTTCAATTAGTACGACATGTTTATTTATGAAATTATGTTATTATCACAAATTAAATTTAGTGATTTTATGTTAGAATGTTTTCTTTCATTCAAATAATATGTTATTAGTATTTGAAAAAGCTTAATTCTCAAATTTATTTTTCATTAAATAAATGTGTTACTTACATATGTAAAATGCTTACGTGTTACGAAGAAATAAACATAGTGTCATGTTATAATAATAAAACTAACTTAAATTAAGTTTATTTGATAAGTTTAATGAGTTAAATAAATAATTTTAATAAATTATGATATATATACATAAATTTAATAAAAACGTTAAATTGTCCGCATAATTCCAATTAATCGGCCGCATACCGATTAATCGCTTGGCGGTACCCCGTCCGTCCAACGACCGCATACCGTTATTTACAACACTGGTTTGGAGACCAAATTTTATATTTTTTAGAATTTTTTTACTATTTTTTAACATAGATACAAAATTATTGTTTTAAAGAGATTCTGGACCATCCGATAAAGTGATTTTGTAGATATCTTTAACCTCTTTGTAGAATCAGATTGTAAGGTATGACTACATCTGTTCTCATTTTTGGGCCTTGGACAAGTCAAACAATTCCGGCCCGCTAATGCTATCGGAATTTGCCAATTCGGCTTTTGTTTGACCGATGTCACCGAACAGTAAAAATTATCCTGCAGCCAGTCGCAGCCGATCGAACAGCTATTGCGAAACGGAATAGTATCGAGGGCATGCCGGCGGTATCACAGGTGTCGCTTTCCCTCCAACTCTTTAATGGTACGTGGCTCTCGCCTTTCTCCACCCGTCCCAATTCTCTCTCTCTCCACTTTTCTCTTTCCATTATAACACGGTGAACCGATTCAGTTTTCTACTAAACCATCTCGGAGGAGAAAAAGGGAAAATAAATAAACATTTATTAATACCACCACGTCGCTCCTTGCTTCACAAGGAACCACTTGATTGAACAAGCCTCATTCTCTCTTTTACCTCATGTTGGTAATTTACGAGGAGTCTCCTTCTTCCTCTTTTCGCGCGTGGCTATTTAGATTCGTTGTTTCAAACGATTCCTAGCACTTCCGCCGCGTATTGGTGGGTGTTCTTTCCTCCTATTTGTATTTCCGTGACTGGATATGGGTATAAAAGTTTGACACCTGATTTAAGCGTAGTTTACGTTGGATTGTGAGTAATTTAATCGAAGATTGTTGATTTTCTCGAATCTAATTTTATTCTGTTTGCTTCTACTTATGAACGTTTTTGGCCGAGATTTTGTTAGATTTACATTATGTAAATCTAAACTGAATATCATAATCTATGATATATGAAGGATTAATTAGTTGGTACTGTCTGATTTAATCTGACCAATTGGTCTAAGTACTGTGCCTCCTGACTAGGCAATGACTACTACGCTCTGAGACAGTACATAATTCTTGCTACTTAGTTATTTTGGTGCTAATAAGTGCTAATAAACAAATATATTCATCAGTTGAACTTATTTTTATAATGTAAAATATTGGAAGTTGACCTCATATTGCTTAGTATCAGTCACAATTTAACAAGTTTGACATGCAACCATTCCAAATTTTTGTTAATTGCAGAGGCTGAGGCATTCATCTAGCACTGACCCCAGCAACTTGAGTTCAGATTCGATGGGTGAAGAAGCTAATGGGTACCATGGTGTTGGAGAAGAACATGTCGCACCAGCCGCAAACAATCTCCACAAAGTCTCCATCATCCCCCTCATATTTCTAATATTTTACGAAGTCTCTGGAGGTCCCTTCGGCATAGAAGACAGTGTGCAAGCTGCAGGACCCCTTCTATCAATTCTAGGGTTTTTACTCTTCCCCTTAATATGGAGCATACCAGAGGCACTCATAACTGCTGAAATGGGTACCATGTTTCCCGAAAATGGTGGGTATGTGGTTTGGGTCTCCTCGGCTTTGGGCCCTTTTTGGGGCTTTCAACAAGGCTGGATGAAGTGGCTTAGTGGAGTCATTGACAATGCTCTGTACCCAGTCTTGTTCTTGGATTATCTGAAATCGGCCATACCAGCTGTGGGTGGGGGTTTACCTCGGATTTTTGCAGTTCTAGCTTTAACTGTTGTTTTAACCTATATGAACTATCGTGGTTTGACCATAGTAGGCTGGGTTGCAGTCTGTCTTGGTGTTTTCTCCCTCTTGCCATTTATTGTTATGGGGCTAATAGCCATCCCCAAGATTCGCCCCTCTCGGTGGCTCAAGGTTAATCTACGTGGTGTTGATTGGAATTTATATCTGAATACTTTATTTTGGAACTTGAATTATTGGGACTCAATCAGTACCTTAGCAGGAGAAGTCGAGAACCCAACCAAAACCCTCCCAAAGGCTTTATTGTATGCTGTTATTCTTGTAGTAGTGGGTTACCTCTATCCTTTACTTGCCGGCACTGGAGCTGTTCCTCTGGACAGGGATCAGTGGACTGACGGGTACTTTGCTGATATAGCAAAGATGATTGGTGGGGTCTGGCTCATGGGCTGGGTCCAGGGTGCCTCAGCCCTGTCAAACATGGGCATGTTTGTTGCTGAGATGAGCAGCGACTCATACCAGTTGCTTGGTATGGCTGAGCGAGGAATGCTGCCGGCATTCTTTAGCAAGAGGTCCTGCCATGGAACCCCACTAATTGGCATCTTGTTCTCAGCCTCTGGTGTTATTCTTCTCTCCTGGCTCAGCTTCCAAGAAATAGTGGCAGCTGAGAATTTTCTCTACTGTTTTGGCATGATTTTGGAATTCATAGCATTTATTGTGCTCAGAGTGAGGCACCCAAATGCACGCAGGCCATACAAAATCCCATTCGGCACTGTCGGATGTGTGCTCATGCTTATACCACCTACGGCTCTTATTATGGTCGTTTTGGTGCTCTCATCTCTGAAGGTGGCAGTGATTAGCCTTGTGGCTGTTTGTATTGGGTTTGTGCTGCAGCCTTGTTTGAAGCATGTGGAGAAGAAGAGGTGGGTGAGGTTTTCAATTAATTCGGATTTACCGGATTTCAGGGAAGAGGAGGATGAGGAAGAGGAGACATTGGTTGCTTAGGTTGTTTTTATATAAGGTTTGTTTGAGGGAACTGAATAAGGCAACAGTTTGCATGTGAAACCCTTCCACTTACCTGGGAAGTCCTTGTACTTTGCATGAAGATCATCCCATATTATATTAGTCTTTCCTTTTTTTTTCATCTGGTAAATGGGGTTTCTTGTTTCTTATAGAAATTAGTCTACTTTACTATAAGTTTCTATTACTATACTAGCAATAGAAACAAATGGTCATGGTTAGAAACTTGCAGTTCGCAAATTCCATCCTCACCGTGTACCCTATCTCAGAATATCCAGTGCTGGCACAATGATCTGCGTCAGTAAAGCGGCAAGAAAAGGAAGCAAAAATATCAACGATTATTATATTTCCACAACCCTAAACTCAATCCATTTATTCTTATAATGGTTACCGATACAGTTGTCTGGTACCCTTTCATATCATGCATTATCTGTGAAGTGTTGTGTTAGATTTTCAGACCCCCTACCTTTTCATATGCGTGAGAAGTCGCATTGAATGGAAATGTTCAAAGATTAATGCATGAATTTCTCTTTTGTATTTCATGGGCTTTCTTTTATCTTATGATGAAAATGCTCTGATTCATCCGTTGTATTGATTATTTGTCAAAGATGCATGGTTGTTCATTTACTACTAGAAGGATTAAAATCCAGAGAAGGTAGATAAGATCATAAGAGGAAAACCAAATTAATTGCTTGCTCATATATAACAAAAGAAAACATTTAATATCTTAATCTTACAAGTTCTCATGGATTTTTTTTTTTTTTTATCAAAACAATGATAAAACTGTGAAAAATGATACTGTATTTATCAATTGCTAGTTGATCTTCGGATATCAGTATTATAATAAGAAAGATAGTTGAATCTTCTTTGAAGATCACTGATCATGCCATATTTTTTATGCCTTAATTTAAATTAGTTAAGACTTATTAAATAAGAGTTGAGATCTATTGACAAACAAAATAACTCGAAAATAATTTGTAATTTATAATCTGTTAAGAATAATTTGCAATTTAAAATTCAACAAACAATCTAATCTACACATTATGAATATTATATTCATGAAAAACAATGAAACTTGATGTAAGTTGTACAGTTTGTTAAATGATATGAAATTTACAATGGTTGATATTTAATGGTGTTTTATGAATTATCATAAGATATAAATTACTTAAAAGTTGATACATAACATATCTATATAGCAAACAATATGTTGGTAATTTTTTCTATGTTTAATTTTTCATTTTAAATTGATTTGAAAAGATGTTATTAGAATTTCCGGTTTAATTAATTTTAATTGAATTAACCCAGGTCCTGTTTGGTTACATATTGGGTAAGAAAATGGGTACGTGAACAAAAAAAATTTGAACTGATTTTTACTGTTCACGTGGGAAAAAAAAATTCAATCCGAGTGAATTTTTTTTTTCCCACGTGAACAATAAAATCGGAGCTGCTGCCAAACAGAGCCTCAGACTGAATTTTTTTTTTCCCACGTAAACAGTAAAAATCAGTTCAATTTTTTTTTGTTTCCGTATCCATTACTTTACCAATATGCAGCCAAACAGGACCTAAAGCATTGCGTACGGCTATCAACCCATCCAACTCAGTTTGAGTCAGATGTGAATCGGACCCAAACTCATCTCTCCGAGATCAGAATCGTTGGTGTTCACAGAGATTCGTGCAAGTTAGCGATTATGCTTTCCAAGTTCATGCTCTCCTTTCCCTGAACTTTCCTCCCTCTCTCCTATCTCCCATGGCCATGGATTTCATCTGACTCAGTTCTCTCTCTCTCTCTAATGGATCCCTCCGATCCGTCAAAGGATCGATCCGAGGATGAACAAGAACCCGAAAGAGAGAGACAAACAGGAGTAGAAAGAGGAGATCAAAGAACCAGAAATAGATCATTGCGAATCCTGATTCGTTGTTTCGTGAGCTTCAGCTTCTCTGTTGTCGGTTCGTTTTTGTTGTCGCTTTTGGTAGGGATTGCAGCTCTTTCCATTGGCAATCTATCAGCGTCTACCTCGGTTTCCGTGCCCTCCACTTGCAAAATCCTCTCCAGTAGTGAGTACTCAATCCTTAATCCTTCTCATTTAATTTGTGTACTTCGGATTGGATCTTTAGTGCTTCATGAGTTAGCATGGCTTTGAAAGGCCAATTTCCACCTAATATAAAATCAATATATTATTATGTGCGAGTATGGGTGAAAGACACTAATTCCTACTTACATTCGCAACAAATTCCTCAATTAAATACTATTACAGATAAGTAATTTCTCAGTTCACTTGAACCCCCGTCAAATTTTTCATTTTTGGTACCAGGAAGTGTTTATCTACTACTAAATCACCAGGTGTCCTTCTTTCTTATGGTTCTCTTCAGTCTTCAAAACTTTGTCTGTTATTCAAACCGTCTGTTAAATAATTATAAGTTAGAAATTTTCGACGTTTTTATATTTGCCTACCTTTTGTTTCTGCTTAGATTGACATTGTAGACCATGAGATTGTTTTTCCTTCCTAATTAGATGTAGTGCCAGATAGCATTTAGCAGCAGCAAATCGAAAGTGCAATTGGGGGAAGGGGAAGTTATTATTTAGTCTTTTTACAGTACTAGTGAAATTATTTAAGGTCTTCAGATACAGGATATTTTGTCAATTTAAGTGGGGTCAATTGAACCATAGGTCTAGCAGAGATGGTATGGTGAAAAGTCTTGCCTCTCTATGGAGAGACAAAGGTTCAATTCCTGCTAAGGGCATCTTATAAGAAATGAATGCCGAGGTTACGGGAAACCTTAAAAATACTGCTTTTGGCATTTAGGGTTGCAACAGGAGTGCTATTTTAAACATGCTTTTCTTTCTTTTGTTTTTATTAAACTCAGTTACCACATAGCAGTTTTTTTATTCAGTATGATGACATATGTTGTAGGTGTGGACCTTAGATCTTCAAAAATATGCGAGCTGGGCTTGCTGAATTATAAAGCCAAGCATGTATTTTATCCTTCTGAGAAGAGAAGATTCCGGTGCCGTGATGATTATTATTGGGCCTCTATCTTTCAGGTAATAATTGCATTCTATACTTCGTTGAGTTCTTTATGGGTTGCAATTCTCTATGTGAAATTTAGGAAGGACCATGTCTTCAGTTGGTTCCACATTGTCAATCATATGTGGTTGGGTTTAGCTGAAATTTCCAGGACATTGTTAGATAGTTATATTGTACGCTTATCTATAATTTTCTTCGTCTGGATACACATATGAGATATGGTAAGTCATAATCTATGGTTCAGAAGTTGAAGCATGCATATGCTCAACATGTGGAATTCTTCAAAACAAGACTTAATGTGAGCTATTGGGGAAATGTTATCTAGTATGTTACTAGCTCTCATATTTAGCATATCTGCCCCCCATATCTGTGAACTCTTGGACTTCATCCTTATTTGTATTGATCCAGATAGAGATAAATTTCACTACCGGTCTCTATCATTTCTTGGCTAGATGTACTGCCATACTTGGGAATGGATAACATCCAACCTGTTTGCACCTTCCCTAGAGTCAGTCCAGTACCTTGTAATATGATTATCCTTTGTGCTGGAAGTTACCCAAAATCTAGTAACTCATGGACTCCATCTTATTGATCGCGGGGCTGGGAACAATTTGCACCTGTGGAGATGGCGACGGGTTAACATCTGTCACACCCCAGAATGTCAGATTGATCCATGCATTTTCTTCTGCTTTGACCCACGTATGGCCAATCTACGTCGTAAACAAAAGAAATAAGCTACAAAGAAAGTCAGCTGAAGGCTCACTAATTAGTTATTTTCCAATGCTGCTTCTCTTTAACTAAATGCCACATAGCAAATATGTAAATTTCTTTTGCAAATTTACCGAGACGATTGGACAGCAGCCTTTTGGATTTACACTACAAAACATTTGTGAATCCCGTACCAGATTCCACACACCACTTCAAATAAATCATAAGACCTGCAATCCAAACCTTCTACATATACCATCATAAAACCACAGATTTTACTTTATAAATTAAGAACCACAAAATAATAATAGTAATAATTAAAAGTCAATGGTAATACCTTTTAGATGGTAGTGCTATAGATTGACAAACATTAAAACAAATCAATTGAAACATATGGTCCTGAATAGACAATACACAATGAAGGCTAATGCTTTGGGGGAAATAAAGTGATTTTATTAAAATCAGATTATAAAGTCCTTGCAGTTTCGGTGGGAAGGTCCCACTTTTGTCAAAATATGAAAATAATTAAATAAAGTCCTTGCAGTTTGCTGCTCTTACTTGGTTGGTGCGGAGAGGGGTAGAGCAAAGAGTGTGTTAACTTTTCATCCCCCCTTTTGTACAAAAAAGAAATAACAAAACGGTCTATGGAGCAAGGGTGGGACCAATGGGAATAGACCAAACAGATATAACAAAACGGTCTATGGATCAAGGATGGGAGATTTTAACGAACTATTGGAGAACTTTAAAATCTTGCAAAATGGTCCTCAATCTGTTAAGAAATTTCATCTATGTGAAAATTCAGGATATAACAAAATTCCTCCCTTCACATCAGTGTGGCAATAGAGACGGAATGGTTATTACTTTTCCCATTTTTGTTTCCCTGTTTTGATAAGGTCCATTTGTTTAGTTACATATATGGCTTACATCACATTTCTGTTTGTATTATTGTTATCTACAAAATTTAACCCATGTAATAACTAAATATCACTCCACCCAGTTGTAACCTTCATTCTTTAATACAATTTCTGTTTATGTAATTGGTACGATCTATAATATACTTATTGGGGCGCCAAATTCCTATCCCTTGTGAACTTGAGGATGGTGGAGTGCAGTTTTTCCCTTGGGGATGGAGATGGTATTATTGTCCCCTTACCAACTAGCCATGCTGTCTTCCCCATTACTCAGCTAGTCCCTGGTGCTATTATTAAGCCATGAAACAGTGCTTAGATTATATTTTTTCCATTATTGTCATCAAAATGTAGATTAAAAAAAGGCATTTTGTGCCTCCTTGATTGGTGTTGAATTATGTTTTATATTGTTTATAGGTGGAATATAAAGAATATTTCTCAGGCCAAACATTTCAAGCAGTCGCCGAGGCTCCAAAAGAGGCTCTTCCTCATTATTGTAGACCAGATTTCAACACTGCTTGGTTCGCACAATCAAAATTTAAGGTACATTATATGTTATATTGTGCAAAAGATGTGGTGTTAGGATAGGGTGGTAAGAAATCAAGTTGACTTTGACCTGTCAGCTGGTAAGGTGTTGACCAAAACCGGTTAATTGATTGGATCATGGGTAATTTTTGTTCCTATACATTATTATTACCAAATTGCCTAATAATATTTTCTATTTGTCAAATATTGAATTTTTTTATTTTTCATTTTAATTGTTTGCTGGAAATTGAAATTGTGGACATAGATTCATAACCTAAAGCAAAAGCATTGGGGGCAGGTCTGCTCTAATAGAACTAGATGGAGGGGGGTGGGGGAGTCCACAAGCTGCCAACTTAATATTTTTTTGGTAGTAACCTTCTCTCTCCTCCCCTTGACACTTGGAATACGAAATAAAATCCTAAACATCATGAAGGGTTTCAACAGGGCCACTCCCTCGCCAACCATATCCTCCCCTCCTACTGTAACCTTAACCTGGAGACATGATTATTTTGGTCCCATTATACTCCAGGTTTTGCTTTTTCTTTAATTCGTTATTATTTTCTCTTACTTTTCATAGGTGAATGAGACATACAACTGTAGATATACACTAGGTACTTGGAAGGCTGACATTTATTCAGATGATAATCTTTTCAATTGTCAAGCGGAGGAACCTTCTCTTATAGAGTTGATCAAAAGGCTTTCCATTTTGTAAGTCTCTCTCTCTCTCTCTCTCATGTTTTGGTTCAATAGCATCACAGATCAGAGAAATTACTTTTGTAAAAACATGTTTATCATAATTACCCTTGTCGATAAATCCATAATACCTTAAAGACAATAATTGACAAGAGGTCCTAAATTAATTTGCAAGTTCTTTGTTTACTTCTGAAATTAATAATTCCATTTTTGTATCAGATTCATCCAATCCTCATTATCCTACAATGTGGATTCAAGACAGATGCTTCTATACGCATTTATCGGTGTGGTAGCTGGTATCTTGAGTGGTTTGTTGGCTTCATTTTTTGGGATAGTTTTGCGCAAAAGCATCCATGGTTTATTCTTATGCATCTCCAGTAAGCACTACATAGATAGAGCTTTTGCAACATGGCTTAAGCGCATTTGCCTCTTTGTTGCATATTTCTCTGCCTTAGGGTGGCTTACAATACAATATGGTCAGTTTATCGGCTTGAAACAACTTGTACTGGGTTCTGGATTAAAAGATTGGCTCATATAATTATATCTAGGTCGCTATTTTTGGATTCTCTAGAGTCGCAGGTAATAGTGTGATGTGCAGCTACCGCTAGTTTGGATAAGTTGCCAGCTGATCTTTTAAAAAAGAAAAAGAAAAAAAAAGGTTCTTTTGTGAGACGCTGATTGTAAAATCTGAGATATGTGGAGATTTGTACAGTAAGTGAAGGGGATGCCCTGATTTCTCAACGCCCAAACCCAATTATGAAGGTCTACTTTGATTCAGTGCTATTAGATTCTTGCGCAGTGTGCACTCGACCAAAATATAAGCTGGTCTTACCGTATTTTTTTTTTTTTATCATTGATAATTTGAGCTGCTTGAGGAAAAAAAATAGCCCAAACATAAAGCAAAAATTAGATCAGTAAAATGACCTTGATTTACTCGGTACTGAACTTTGATATTGTTTCTCGTGGTAGACTTGTACTCAGAAGTTTACATTACCAAACAACAAATGATCTATTTTGTTGATTTTGTTAAAAAAAATAGGACTTTAACTTGGGAGAAAAATTATGACTGACGCCAGTCTTTTCCTCTGTTGGTTTCTATGACTGGCCAAGCTTCATCTAACAATTTGGTTAATGTTTTGCGCACTAATTAACTAGCGAATCAAGTCAATCAACCAAACAATTATAGTATTATACCACTATAGTTTAAATGCCAAACAACTGACAGTCCAATTTTTTTTATAGCAGTAGAGTACATTGATAATTGAGGGTAATACCCGGACAGCTAATTAACATAAAACACCCATTTAGGAGAACTGATAACCACCCAAGTTTACTAGCCATAAATAACTAACCCTGATAGCTCGCTCTAATTTTTCTCAAAATCTACATAAACAGCCATAACCTACCTGTAGGTATACCTTTTCTAACGATTACAAGTACGTTTCCATTCAATCAAAAATAAAAGGAGGAGAACAGAACATATAAATCACAAAGGCAGAGCACGCACTCTTTCTTTCTCTCTATTGCATAAACAATGGAGGGAAAAGTTGTTCTTCTATTCTCGCTGCTCTCTTTTTTTCTCCTTCCTTCGACAGCCCAATTTTTCGGTTTGTCTGGGCTTCCACCATGCGTACCTGTATTGTCGCCATGCTTGAGTTACTTGCACTCGGATACACCACCTCCCTCCTGCTGCATTCCTCTTGAAAATGCAATGGAAGAACAGGGGGATTGCCTCTGCTCAGCTTTCAAGGACCCGAATTTGCTTGCTAAGATAAAGATGACACAAGATGAGATGCTTAAATTTCCTAGCAAATGTGGTCTCTCGATGCCGGAGAATTCCAACTGCTCAGCTTTATCCAGTGAGTCCCCCTTTCTTTGGTTCTTGTTTTCTAGACTATATATATCTGATTGTGTTTCATTTGTGTTCTTGTCCAATTAAACAAACTCAGATACAAAATGACAATCTGATTTTTATGTAATATAGAAGGGAATTGTCCAACAGTATCCTCTATCAAGTAGTTCTCAGATTCACTATCAAAAGGTCATCTATAACACAAAGTTTCAATGTAAATCAATGAAAGAAGAAGTATGGTGGATTTGATGTCCTTGCAAACATCAAAATATAAGAAAACCAAAATGGAAATTTATTAAAATAAATCTTTTATACGGATTAGAATATGCACAAAGATTTGCAGTTTCTGCTTTCTTGCAAGTAATGCATTATTCTAGGCTTTTATCTAAATTATTTCAATTGCAGGCCAACATGACAAAGTTTCACCGGCTCCTAGCGACGCTCCTACTGGTAGCAAAGCTGAACTCACTCCCCCACCTGCCGGTAGCCTCTCTCTCTCTCTCTCTGTTTTTTTTTCTATTAAAAAAGCTTTGCAGAAGCTGCGAAGTCGTGAGAGGGGCTCAAACTCTCGACCTTTGGATAACCACAAATCCACAATCCTAGGACTTTTCTTCTAGCCAACTGTTCTATCGTACATCTCATCTCTCTATCTCTCTCTCACACACGCACGCGCGCACGCACACAGAGGTAGCAAAGCTGAAATAAATTTTTGTTCAACTTTTGCAGCCATACCAACATTTATTTTCTCTGATTACACTGACCTTGTCATGAAAGAAATAGCAATCACAAGTTAGTATTTCTATAGTGATTTCTGATAAACATTAAAAGTTAAAACAGTAAACCTCTGGAAGATCTGGATACAATTTGACTAAAGGACAGAGAGAAACCAAATGAAAGAACTCTCGTGTTATTAAACCAAGATGTGCCAATCTTTTTATAGATTAAAAGATGCAATGACATCCTCTTAGAAACAGAACTCTCATAAACTCCTGCCAATCAAAATAGTCTTATCAAGTGAATTCATAGAAAAAGTAAGAAATGGAGATGTATCAAATATGTCTCTATTTACTTGGATATTTTATGAATTTTCTCCTTCAATGTATGTATCAGGAACAATAGCTTATTAAGTAAGATGATCTATAGTTTGTTGGTGTAACATTTCTTCACCCTTTTACATTTACTAACATTAGCAACCACTTTGATATCTTGAAGCAGAAGCAGCACCCTCAGATGAAAGTAGAGCTCATGGGAAATCATTGCAAAGCTTTTCAATATTGTTTTCGGCAGTGATCCTTCCAATAATTGCAGTTTTTCATGTTTAAGCCAATCTGCTTCTCAGTTTAATCTATTTTTTTTTTTCGAAAAGCCTTCCCGGGACCTAATTTGCAGTTGCAGCAGTCATTCATTTCTTCTAGCACAATGTGCTACTTATTTCAGTTTATCTTTTTATACTGGAAATTGTAAGTATACATCATTCTTTGTTGTGCAAAAAATGAATATCCAAAAGATGATTTGCTGTTTTTTTTTTGGTTGCACAGATCTTGACAAATTCGGGAACTTATTGTTTTTTCTTTTTGGTGTGTGTGTGTTGTCATAAATTTAAAATATGTGGTGGAAAAAATACTAGGTTACAAAGTATCTAAAAGGATATCTAATTTGGGACTTCATGTTAGAAAAGATAACTATAGGAAAGGGAAATAACATATTACCTAAAATTTGGCATGAACAAAAAAAAAGAGAACCACTGCATTTAACTAAAAAAAAGGACTATCAGATCCTTACAAGTACACAGGAGCATCAAGAAAAAAGAAATTAATGACTTCTCCCTTGCGTACATGATCTCAAAGTTTACAACAATATGTATATTTCCCCGTCAAAACCGAAATCTAGACAATATATAGTGTGCCCAAGGCATTTGCATGCTGGGTAGGGGAACTTGACTTCTTCCCCTTCTCCTTCTCCACCTCTTTTGCACCATCAGTTCTCATCCTCTCTGTTCGGCATTCATCAGAACAGAACTGCATATCACTGATTAACAATTCAGAAAGAAAAATGCTTATAGATAGAATACGGAAAATAAAAATCACCACTTCATTTGGATTTCCTCACATAATTAAAAAAAAAAAGGAACACTTAATAACACAATACTGTATGTTCTGGTATGGTAATGGTGCTGTTCACAAACAGGCCTGTGCTGAATTCATCCGATGTTGATTACCAGTAAAAGAAGACAGCTTTATTGGCTTGGAGCCACTTCTCACAAAAGGAACATCCAAATTCATTAAGGAATAGATGCAAATTATCAGTAGCCTTGGATGAATGCTGATCAAAGATTATGGGTCCTGTTTCAAGATCTGGCTCATTGAAGGGAATAGCACGGTTGTAGTGGTCAAATTTTATCCAATGCTTGCTCAAATTTATCACAACTGCGAAGAAAACCATTGTGCAGCTCAGGAAGAAGAAAATCATGACTATTTCCATATTTTTTAAAAGCTACCTGTAAATTATCACAAAAATGTTACTCCCTGATTTTACTGCATCTTCTTCTGTTAATAATTGATGAGATAGTGTGCATTGTAAAAATTTTAGGTATAAACAGAGAATAGTTCAGATAAGAATAAATGCTATTCCTTTGCAGCATTGAAGGAGGTGAAAAAATAAACAGCTATATTTTATAACATATGACTGAATTTAGATGTTGCCTATGAATTTGTAATATAAGAATTCATGAAATCCCCTCCTGCTAAAAAACGAGTAAGATTAAAGAACAACCCAAAGAAAGAAGAAGATTTCTCTGACATACTAAATTAATGGCTCACTTATTGCTATTGCATTAATTGAAGCTTTCCAAAAAGAAATATAGTTTCATAATAAGTACCTAAACTATCCAAAAAGGAAATTTTCATCTCAACTTACAGTGTATATATATATATATATTGTGGGTAGAAGAACAGACCGTGAGAAAGGGAAAATTCTATGAAATTGAGGAACAGGAGAGAGGAGGATTAACGGATGGTTAGTTACTATGAGAGAGAGGATTAATGGTTTATATCGAGCTAACCTTGTACTCTCTTTCTTTATTCTCTATTCTTCTTGTTTTTTCAATTTTTTAAAAGCTTAATTTTTGAATGGCCAACTAGGCGTGAGAACTGAAACGACTGCGCTTAGGGGTGCAAACAGATCAGATCGGATAATGGTAAAATTATATCCGTATTAGCTTTTATTTTTCAGATACATATACAGATCAAATATTAGACGAATACGGATATCCACTTTTTATAATAATGAATAACATAAATTTTTTTCGTGATATATATTAAACTATATATTATATATTTACTATTTGGATGCAGATAATTAAAATTTAAAACTGTATCTATATCTGTACGGATATTCGATATTCGCATCTAATTTTCAGATACAGATTCGAATAAAATCGGATAATATCCTTGCAGTACCCCTAAATGCGCTCAGTAGGATCATGAGTAGAGATGAGCAGTTCGGACCCTATTTATTATTTTATTGTACAATTCATATTTGGGGGTGATATTTGTATATTTTTTTTTGGAGGGTGAGGGGATGATTTCATATTTTCAAGTATACCATTTAAAAACTCCAAAATTACGCACTTCTTCTCCTGTAAGATTCATAATATCATATTTATCCTTCGAAATTTATTAAACATACAAATTTATCTAATTTATTGACTTTTTTATTAAAAATTTATTTAAATTTAAAAAGTATCCACTTTATCCTATACAAATTTTTTTTTTATAAAAGATGTAGAATGTTTGAGAAATATTTAGTTAAATTTTAGTTAGTCGGTTTTAACATCAAATATATCAAATATGTCGTTTAAGGAATGTTATTTACGTAATATGTTATTTGAAAAATATTAACTGTCATTTTAATTTTTTTTATAAAAATATATTATTTTATATGAGATACATTTTATTCTCTTATAATATATCACTGTTACAACGCAGGAAACGATATCAAGTAATTACTATAGCCTCACTATTTTGACCTGTTTATTTTCCATATGAACACACATGAAAAAGGGATTTTTTTATATATAGAATCATATTTAAATATTTCAACAAAACAGTTATACTAGATTGAATTTTTATGAAAAACAACTCCACCGATCCAGGTTCGGTGGAGGCAGTTTAGTCTGCAATCTAGAGGAATAAAGTTTCTGCCTCCACCGATCCACATGATAAGAATCGATGGAGCTGTATTTATAAAAATCATATCCAGTATACTTATTCAGTTGAAATATTAAAATTTGATGCTATTTAAAAAAAAATCTGAAAAATGTTATATACCACTGAAGATCCATATGCTGCGGTATCAATGGCATGAACTAAATTAAAAGTAATTTTTTTAATAATTTCTGGCAGTAGGATTGTGCGAGAAGATAACATGAAGGGTAAATAGTCAACATTAAAAAAATCATGGGGAAATGCAACATGGGAGGGTAATGGTTGTTGGCTTAACACCGGTTCATGCATGCCTAGCAAGTTAACGTATTAATTATTTAATTACACATAATATCCATTATTTTGCAATTAATAATCTAGTATAAAGAATTGTAAAACATACAAAATGCATTGGGCTACGTACATCACGATAAATATAATTACGGTCTATTACGTACGGAACATATTAGATGCAAATTCTGCACCAGCTGAGTTTATACTTAACAAAAAAAAAAAAGAACACGTAGGTTTGTTTTCCTAAAAAGCTCTTATAATATAATTAAGAGCTAATATTAATGCATCAATGTTTTTCATTATTCTACATCTGCATGTATCTTTGACTCTCGACATATATATGAACCTAGCTTCTATATATAACAATAAACAACAATTATTTTTTATGTTCGCCCACTGATAATATTTTCACGGAGGATATATAATTAGCATTCTGTCCAAGGGCGAAGCCAGATTTTCGAACTATGGAATCAGTTATATAATTTTTTTTTACAGACTCAAATTTTCGAACTATGAAGGTCAATCATATAAAATTTCTCATGGAGAATTGAGGTCATTTTACTATTTCATGACATTTTAATGTAAAATATATACAAAATTATACATTAGTACAATTTTTTTTGAAAAAAAAATGAGATCAATTGACCACCATAATCTCTTTCTAACTCTGCCTCTGATTCCGAGTTGATAAAAAAATGTTTGCGTGGCAGAAAGAACAGTGACTTCTCAATGAACCATAACGCCAGTTAATTTATTAACAAAGAGAACCACATAATTATCAATTGTCCTAATTAACAAAAATCTATTTACAAAATATGTTATCCTTGCTAATTATATATATACCAGCCATGCACGTTAACCCACTAACCATACCGAACTAACATCCATCTCGTTCTCGCTTTTCTCCACATTAATTGAAATACATACATTCAAAACCTACCTTCTTACTTTTGTGACAAGTTTGTTTTCAAAACACGCACGCAGACAGACACGTACGGACCCACGTCCCCTTTTCATATGCTCAATATAATTCGCTCACCAATATTAGAGAAATTGTCGGAGGAGAGAGAAGAGTCTATTACAACTACAAAATGCTGAATGAAATACAGAAATTTCAAAACCCTCTCATATAGTCATATATATAATCATGTGAAATTATAAGTAGATACTTCAATTGATATAGTCTTATTTATGATCAATATATATTTAGCAATTTAACTTAGTTCATTATTTATAATTATTTTAGTAAGAATCTGTCTTTAGTCTAGTGGCAAAGACACATGACTTCCATATGGGAGATCACGGAATCGGAACCCACAATGTGTAATATACATACGGATTAAAAATGTATTGGGTGCTTAATTTCAAAAAAAACTATTTTAGTAATTTGACTTGATTCATTATTTCAATTCTAGCAGAATTGAGAGGTTTTGATTGGAGCTAGTTGCCGTAATTAAGTTCAGATGTAGTAAATGATAAATTTCAGCGATGAATACATTAACTTAATTATTTCTAGTATTTAATTAAATTTATTAGATTAGTTAATATGAAATCAACTTAAGTAATATAGTTTATTTGAAATGTAGTAAACATAATGTCATTGGGATTGGTTGTGCATAACGACAAGTACATTAATTAACCATATGTCATAATTATATATGGATAATGTTATATGAGGGATTCACTTGCACTCTTTTTTAATGATACCAGATTACACTCTATATTTTCAAAATCCAAACAGTCGATTCAAACAATTCAACATGTTGAATATATTAAAATGTGTTCGCAGATCAAATTTTATATTTATTTTTATTATTTTACTATTTATTAAGATGGATAAAAAATTCAATAGTTTGAAAACAACGATTTTGTAAAATACTTAATAAATAGTAAAAAAATTCAAAACAAATGTAAAATTTGACCCGCAGATACATTTTAATATATCCATCATTTTAATCGGATCGACTATTTAGATTTTAAAAATATAGAATATAATCTGGTGTCACCAAAAAATAGTGCATGTGGATCACTCCTCATGTTACATTGTCCTTACTATCTAACATTACTTGTCGTGCATTACATCATTCTCTGAATTGTTTTCGTTAACTTCTAGTCTCATCGAATCTTAAATTTGCAACTTTTTAGAATTGACTCAAAATTAATATTCCATCTTATTTCAAACTTTGTTCTTTGAATGAAAAAAACTAAGCTTTTTTCTTCTACTTTTTTTTTTTTTTTTTTTGCTTTTACAGGACAGTACACTCCAAGATGCAATAATTTTGCTCTAAAGAGGTGCATTTTACAACACTTCTACTGAATCCATTTTCTAACTGACAAACCAACAAATAGATTCTCTTCAATAATTCAGTCAAATTTCAAATACAAATTAATTTAAATCTGGTACAGATAGAACACCACACCACCAATTACAGGACAATTGAGAGAGGAAAGTATATTGAAAAGTCTCAAGGACTTCAATTCACAAAGACATAATGATGAAAACATATTGAATTCACCTAAGAAGCAGATGTGGTCTCTCCGTTGAGCCGGCGCTTCAACATCAAATCTGATCGTCGCTCTCCGCTATCTCGTTTCCATTTAGTCGGCACTTCCGTTTCGGATCTGGTCGCTAACTATCACCACCTCACTTCCGTTGAGCCGGCGCTTCCATCTCGGATCTAGTCACAGCTCATTCACTCCACCTCGTTTGCTTCGTCGTCCCGTCTAGCTTTCTTAGGGTTTGTCTCGATTCAATGGGTTTGGATGTGGGTGTTGTAAATTCGCTCCACCTTTATTCTAATATCTACTATATCTACGTATGAATAAGGTATGATTATGGTTAATGATGATGATGATGGATGATGACCCTCTTCTTCCTGCTTCTTCTTCTCCTTTCTTCCTATCTCCTTTCTCTGTAGTTCTTTTTAATAATTCAGGTACAAACCTCATCTGAGCACAAAGGCTCTCCTGAATACCTCTGCCTTGTCTCGATTACAACCGCACTACTTTGTGCTAACGACAAGAAATTATGCAGGCTTACAATATACCAATCTGAGCATAAGCACAGAAATCCTACAGGCTCACTATTTACTGATCTGAGCGCAGTAACTCTTGGTTTCTGTTTTTTTCTAATTTTTCTTGTCTACTTTTGTAAAGGGGTTTCACTTGTAATAGTGAAAGTACTGGTACAAATTATGTATGTACTAGTACGAAACGATATGTAACTGGTTTTGTCCTGATTAATGAAATATCGCCTACGGGCTTTCAACCAAAAAAAAAAAAACACATTGAATTATTTATGAGATGTCATTACATTATGAACTGTAAATTAAACATTACAAAATTACAATGACTAATTAAATTGTTTGAAGGCAAGCTCCATTCGCCGCAATCTTCCGCACAAACACTTGATCACCAAGCTCCGCGCCTCCGCCTATTCCGTTTCTTGTGATTTGCAGAGTGCCAAGTGAGAGTTAGCTCCTTAACTTTCTTACCTGAGATCCTATGCAGTCATCTTTCTCCAGGGTTAGAGATGGAACAGGAGATGCTAATAATAAGAGTGTGTAACAGCAAGCTCGACTTACTATTACTACAACACTCTCCATCTCCAGCTTAACCGGAAACTCTCTCAAATATGTTTCGTTTCTGAAATTTGTGAACAAAAGTTGATTAAAGTTTAATCAAGATGTTAAAATTTTAGATGCCAATAACTGTTAGAAATGTCCTACGGGCCAAAATTAATATGATAATTTCTAAAATTAAATACGGATTGGATATTAGTGGTAGAACCATATTCGTATCTATTTTTATTTTTCGAATATGGATACAGATCTAATATTAGAAAAATACATATACGGATCGGATATCTGTAGATATATACACAATTTTTTTTCATAATATATAGTAAACTATATGGTATCTTCGTTCTTATATTCATCACATTATTACAGACTTAGAAAACCATAAAAGGAAGTTCCTTTATCCAAATGACCTGCTAACACCCAATAGAGGGAATTCACAACACCAAAAGTAACTCATATTTTGAGTTTAGATCCAGACTGTCAAATCTGTTTCAGCATGAATATCAAAGGAACCCTGAGCATCCCACCTCAGGCCTGATTGGCCCATATTCTAATCGTATGGTCTGGATATAAACTAAAAGTTTGAGTTACTTCAGAGGATCCAGACTCTATTTCAGGTAGGGATTGAATTATTGATTGATTGATTGAATTGAAATCTCATATCCTACCCGAATTCCCAACAATAACTAAATGAAAAAAAATGCAATCAAGATGTCAATGAGATTATACTAAAGAATTATAGATACTTACTAGCACTGGAGTTGCATGGAGAACCCGTCCAAGATGACCTTCATTTCCTGAGACCACTCATGCTGAGGCAAAAGCTTCTAATTGAATGACAAGGCATTTTCTTGGAAGCTATACAGTAGCCAGATTTGACAATAGAAGAAAAACAAGAGACGATTAATAGTCAATGTAAGGTAAAATCAACAAGAAAATATGAAGTTTTTGCAATCAATTTAATATGAATCATGTAAAGTTGCTCCTATGAATCCTAAACTTAATTTATGGATACCATAATAATTTCTTAAGATTATTTGTCTACACAAAAAGAACTTGCCATATGTTGTTAATTACCAAACACACTATAATAATTCTTACATTGGAAAGAAGAAGTCACTTGCCAATCTGTCATTGCTTCTCAGATGTCAATTCCTTCTGTCAACACTTCAAATTGGTAAAAGTGGAAGCAAGGCAGCAGGAGAGCCAATTCAAACATAGATCTGGTGGTTGATTTTTGTGCAGATTAGACCAGAGGAGAGGAGTTTGCTCTTTAAGGGAAGAAGGGATGAGGGATAAGTGTGTAAGCATAAAAAGGGAGGTGCTTTCGGCAAAGTATGGAATTAGGGTTTGCAGGGAGAGGGCTATTTATTATTTTCTCAAGGAAATCACAGCCATCCGATCTGGTGTATGATTCAATGATAAATATTTCTTGATCTGTCAACAAACATGCACTAGGGTTATTGCCGAGTGAGGAGATGCAGCATAAAAAAGGGAGGCGCTTTTGGCGGAGTATGGAATTAGGGTTTGCAGGGACAGGGATATTTATTATTTTATCAAGGCAATCATAGCCGTCTGATTTGGTGTACGATTCAGCGAGAAAGATTCCTTGATCTGTCAACAAACATGGACTGGGGTTATTGCCGAGTACTCAGCATATCGAGTGATGCCTATTTCCATAAATGATTCAGGTTTGATCAATCTGAATAAGCTGTTCTATGTCTAACTATAATTATTTGTCTTGTGTCCAGCAAAATGATACATTTAAGTCTCAAGCAAGATGATACCTCAATAGTTGAATGCTGGTGTTGAATATTAAATGGAAGCTTGCAATAAGATCAATGCTAAAACCAAATTCCTCGTGCTACTTTTTGTATGCAATTCTTGTCATGGAAGCTAATTATTGTAATTAAGCCCCAATTGACACAAGATAGCACTTCATCAAGCTAAATTATAAGTAGATTAATTGTAATCAAATTAAATAAAAATAATTTAGTTATATGAAATGTACTGGATTAAGCAAAAGTAACTTTTTTAGTTAGACAAAAAACAGAGTGCTATGGAAGGTTTCCTGTCTTTATTAATGTACAATAGATGTCTTATTATCAGTCATAGACAGTAGCATTTCTTTGTTTGAGGGAGCATATTTACCTTTGCCAAATTTTAGAAGCTGCATTCACTTTGCTTGTTTTTCCTCCATGGATTCTTTCTCGATTCTCGTCCTGATTCAATTACTTCCTTTGGCGGATGCCTCTGCCCCTGCTTTCAGTTCAGTTCTGCACACATCTTAACCTCAATAAAAATAATTTTCAGATTTGAGATATTAGATATGTGATTTATACTATATATATCCCACACATAAAGAATAATGAAACTTAATGCAAGTTTTATCTTTACTCAAAAACTTGAAATTTTGCATCTGTCCGTGTTTAACAATTTTGTATGGAATCAAATAACATTCAAATTGTATGAAATTTGATGCAACTAAGCTGTAGAGCCAAGAATATTGCTATCAGATTTTTCTATTTAAAAATTTTCTTTAAATAATTTGCAATATATTACCAAATTTGTCAAGTTAACTTATAGTTAAGGCCTTAAGGGCTCGATGCCTTATATTTAATTTGCAACTAAATGTAATTTGGAACCTATGCTCCAACTCCCATTAGAAAAGTTCTAAGAATACGGAACAAGAATTCAAAGTTCTTCTTTTTCTTTTATTTTACTAGAAATTCACTCTGACATTCAACAGAATTTTCCCCACAAAGAAGTTTATTTTATCCCAACCTTTTTTTTATTTCACATGTTCTCTAAACCATACAACGGGATTGCAGCATCTGAACAAAACAACAAAAAGAATCTGCATAAATAAATCAATTAAATTTCAAACAAAATTTTGATATGGACAACCAAAAAGAGGAACTAGAAGAGGAACACAGAAGAAAAAAGCTTCACCAGCAATCAGCAACAAATGCCAGAACCTTTCTCAACTGTACCCGCCCTGTGGAAGTCAGGCTTGATCGAAATCAGGTCAAAAGCCCTCTCATCGCTGCACCTTTTCCTGCTCTTATACCAGGGCCCCACCACAAGGCCTGAACATTTTATTTCGTCAAACATCACTCCAGCATTTCTCTCATTATCAATGGCCTTCAGCCGGATCAGTTCAGCTCCTGACCCAATCATTTGCCCAAGAATTGATGCAGCAATAGTAAAAGCCAGGGCAGCCTTCGGCATATTCACTGACTTTCTCAGCATGGCAATGAATGGCACTGCAGCATGAATAGACACAAACCAGTTTGGTGAGAATTTGACAGTGTGTTCACACCAGATGCCGAGAGGAATATTAGCAACCATGCCTAGTAGACCTATTGATAACATTTTGATTGATAATGACTGGGGTCGGAGGTTTTTCACAAAAGCTGTTTTGGCAAGGGCAGCCCGGGCAGCAACTACAGCTGGAGGGCACCGAAGTATCACACCTGGTGGAGGTTTGATTATATTGGATACGAGTGGCACGACCCCGCTCGTGGTGTAGTATGACTTGGCAATCGGGCACTGGCCTTTTTGAAACCACTTGTTGGTTGGTAATTCGTGATTTGATTGGTCGCCACTTCTCTGTAGTGGAGATTAACGGAGGTTTAGTAACTAGTTCAAAGTTTGTATAAAAAAAAATTGTATTAGGTATGGATTTCTGGCAAAAAGTTCCACCTTTACACAAAAATAATATATTACGTGTAAATGGGATCAACTAACATAATACACACAAAAATTTAGGGGTGTATGATTAAAAACACACTGAAACAATGTTATAAAAAATAATAAGTTTTAGCCTTCACATGAGTCGTCAGTCGTCATACAGGTCCTATTAAATTATTGAGGAACTCTAAAGTAGTTATGCAGCATATAGCATAATTGTGATTACAAGCATTAGAACTACAATGTGCTTTCGGATACAACACCAGTACTGAAAGAGCCTGGTAAATGGGGCTTCTAACCTGATGTGTCAACCAAATTGCTTAACAAAGACACTGATATAGTTTCTTGGAAAGGTGTAGCACGTATTCAATGTTACTAATTAAAGACTTGCTGATAGAATAGGACTAGTAAATATTGTATTTACCTTTGATTTCTTATTGCTCTTTTTCTTCTGGTTCTGGGAGAAAGAATCAAACCCAAAAGGGCCACCGGTACCTAAACCCGACAAACTAATGGTTGCCGCTTTAGCAGCCAATGGATTGAATTGTTGAGAGCTATCAGACTTCAGATTGTCAAAGCTCATGGAAGATGAACTTGATAGGGGGGCAACACCACCTCTCCCATGGAACAGCCTTAAAGCAATGTTAAAATGGGGCCCATCTACAAAAATTGGGCCTCGCATCCCAAGCACCTTAAAGAGAAAACAAAATAAATAAACAGAGTAATTAAAGAAGAGCTCATTATTATGTGCTTTATGATTAGCACTAAGAAAAGTGTTAATCATCTAGTATAGCACGCATTTCCTACTATGGTCCAGTATACCATTTGATTCAAATAATATTTTGATCAAAAATTGGGATGAATTTTAGTCATTGCTGACATAAATCAGTCCTGGTTGGACTACATATCATACGGATAAAACGAACCATTCCAGTACAGATAATTATTATTATCATTTTGAGGGAATGATTTTCTCTTGAGTTAATGAAAGCTGTTTAATACCCAGACTGGTCACATTTCATGTCAGAAGAACTGACGTCATTGTGCATAAATCGTGGAATAAAAGAATATTACAAAAAACTTACAGGGATACCCATGTTTGTAGAAGAAGAAAAGAACAAATCGGTGGGTTCATTTATGTTTCTCAAGAAAGGGCATCTCTCAATGCGAAATAACCCGCAATTACTATCAGAGCAAGCTGATTCGACATGTATATTTGCAAAGGGGTCCATTTCAGTACAAGCTCTTATGACCTGAAAAAGAAAAAAAAGTGATGTAAATTATTGTTTACTAGCTAGAAAAGTTTTGGTTGGTACAGACCAGTACCAAGTCTGCTTGATAAATTAAATGTTGAATAAGCATTTTGAACCTAATAAACCTTACTTAGCTCCTTCATGTAACTAAACCTCAATTAAGAGAAACATCTAAGAAATATGAACAATAGAATCTTGGATGATTCGTCCGTTTAAAAAACCTATAGCTAAGAACAGTTCCTTCATGTTATAATACAATCTCCCCGATTTTTATAATTTGAGTAAACCATTACGGTTCAGAACTAAACTACATCACGCTATACTTAACGCTCTGAAACTGTAACCGACTTCTCAGAAATAAGAAAGAAGGAATACAATGTCGAAGTGTATAGAAATTGCATTAGAGCTCTAATAAATGGACATTCGAATTGAATGCATTAGAGATTACTGACTCGGAAGAAAAGAGAAATCGTGGGGAACGCGCGCGCTTGCCTCCTTCCCTTTCTTCTCTAAATTTCTCTTTTCACAAGTTGCATTTATTAATGAAGAAGGCGACTGGTTGAGCCGGTCACCACCTTCTCAGTCGCTGCCTTTTCCCGGTCTGGTTTGGTGCTTTGCATGTAATATTTTATACAATTCATTATTTTGGATCCAAATCCGGTGTTTGTCAAATTAGCAAGTAGAATCCTCCTTTTCCAAATCTAACCATTAATTTTTTTTTCATACACGTATCTCAACACAGATAAATAATTTCATTTGAAAAAGCAGGGTCTTAGATTCTGCTTGCCTATTTGACAAGTAGCAGAGTCGGTTCCGAAATTTTTTATATAATTGTATATGATTGACTATTATTTATGTTTGATTCTCAAAGTTTGAAAATCTGACACTGCCCTGACAAAGTCACAAAGTCATATTCAAAGTCCGATCTAGATTGTTCCATCAGTTTCAAAATCCATGTTGACGGTTTAGCTCACTAGACCTTTTAAATTTATTGAGTTTTACATTATTCGCACGAATTTTAACATATATCAGACGGTTTGAATCCAGTTTAGAATAAAATTTTGTACGAAATTCTTTGAACAAAACCCAATTATTCTCTTAATTAACCGTGACTATAATTAAGGGGTGGGGGTTTTGTCCAAATGGCTTTAGACAAAGTCTCATCTAAAACTGCATCTAAACTGTCTGATTTGCATTGAAATTCGTACAAACATTTAGATTCAAAGAGACATTTAAATTTATTAATTTATTAAATTTGAATTTTTTTTTTTTAAATTAACCTTAATTTTTCCTATGGACGTCTCTTTTCTGACTCAGGTAGACAGCTCGCTCTTCCTTTCAACTACAAGTACCCCGAGAAGAGTAAATTACCAGCTGGCTTCAGAGGAAGAGGCCAAACTTGGAGAAGAATCTGATTTTTCTGATTACTTTCGAGATATGGAGGATATTGCGGCACTTGATGCCAGTGTCATTCCCATTTCTTCTAATCCTCCTTCCCCTAGATCTGCATATTCCTCTCCCTCTGGTAATTGCTCTACTCATGCTTGATACTGTTTGTAGTTTGCTATATGGTTTTTGTTACCTGTCTTTGTTAGACTTTATTATTTACCTGGTTGTTCAGGGACTAGCTTCCTCTTTTGGTTTTATAACTAGTTTTGTAGTTCTTATTCTGACTTTATTTGTGTCTTTTTGTATGAACTATATATATTGTTTCAATTAATGGTACAGGTGGACGCTCTCTCTACTTCTCTCAAAAAAAAAAAATGTTTGTACAAATCTCAATGCAATTCGAACATTTAGTTTGGTTGAAGTTTTATCCAAAGCTCTTTGGACAAAACCCAATCCCCTAATTAAGCAGTCAGTGATTTTTCTGTGTGCGCCTTGTCAAAGTGCCTATAATAGCCCACGGGAAACTAATTAAACAGCCTCCAAAACTAAAAACTATAAAACTGTAATTGCTGGTGCCTGGTGGTATCCATATATTTCCCTAGTCTCGGTATAATTTGCATCTTGATGCATTGATTCGGACTTCATAGACTGCACGTAGATTTATGCGTCATGGTCAACGAGCATTCTATTAGAAATGAAATATTTATGAAAGATGGTGTTCTTGTGTAGTACTAGTGCGTTAATTTATTCTCGATAATAATATGTAAGTTAGATAAGCAGCGGCGGATTAAGAATTTCTGTAGCAAGAATTGGATTCAAATTTATTAAATAATTATATACTAGATAAAAAACAATCAACATAATAAATACTAATAGAAATATTATACTCTACATAATAAAAATAACAAAATAATATCATTTTACAAATTAAAAAACAACAAAATTGGCTCGGATCTGCAAATTTCTATAAAAACAACAACAAAAAATTAATTATTAGTGATTTTGAACTGGTCTTGCATGCTTTCTTAGTGAGAGACAAAGTGGTACTGGATCCATATTTTTTTATTAAATTTCAAAATCCAAGAAGGGGTGGCCCTTCCCTGGCTCAAAATGAGTCTGCCTCTGTCGATAAGAAATGATAAATTCATGCATTCTTCAACACATTTTGTGTTATTGAAATGACAATAGATTAACTTCACTATATATCTTCCTTTATTTAAGATCCACATCATTATATTTCTATATATGGTAATTATAATCCGGCTCTAAATAGAGCGATGTACAGAAAGGAAATTAGTACGAATGGAAGCAAGCATAATTAAGAGAAACTATACTTTTACGTTTTTACCTATAGTAAGTTCACTAAATATCCAAAAAAAAAAAAACAAGGTATAGGTCTTTTTTTCTTTTTCTTTTTTGAAAAAACTTGACTATTGCAGTCAAGCCTGCATAGTAAATATAGTTTTTGTCAGATTAAAACGGAATACACATGAGGTATGAAATAAAAGGATTGTGGTTAAAAACAAGGGAGTAGAACTAGGGTGTTCTTAAGCTCACCAAGTCTTTTTGTGAGCTTCATTCAAAAATCTATTGGATTTGATTCAACCAACATATTCAAACTGTTAAAACTGATCTACTTCACGAGTAATGCGTTTGCATGTCAAATTTTTAATTTTTCGAACTAGTTTAGTATAAAGTCAAACGGTAAAAAAATAATAAAAAAAATGAACTAATTAAAATCAACTTATAAATATATTTTTTACCGCTTGAATTCATACTAAATTAGTTCAATAATTTAAAATTTTAAAATGTAAACGCATCACTCATGAAGTAGATTGGTTTCAACGGTTTGAATGCGTTATTTGAAGTCAATCCGATAATTTTTTTAATTAAGCTCATGAAGGAGCTTGGTGAGCTTAAGAACACCTTAGTTCTACTCAAAACAAGGTATAGCCGTATGAATTTAAGTCAGCTGAAATCTGAGATCTCCTGAAATCCGATATCCCAGCCGTTCAAATTTTTCTGTGCACGTATCTCGAAACAACTAGTTTTTCTGTGCACACAACTCAGAACAATTTGAAAGCTGAGAATTGCAAGAATTTTAGAAACATTACTCATTCATCTCAGACTTAAGCAGATTCGGATCCATAGCCGTATAGGTCAAGGTTAGTTTCCATAGTTCAACCTGAACTGCATCAAAAGGACTGGTAAAATCCATGCATAGAGACCCAGAATCAAAACCCAAAAGAGTACATGGTTTTTGGGCTATATGTTGGGCCAGAAAATCCATGTAATTAACAAGGGAGGGGATTTTTTTTTTTAAATGTAGTCTTGATAATATGATCTGCATGGAATTGATCGTGCTTTCATAAAAATAATATGAAAGAGGTTAATTTAAATAATTTAACAAAAAAATTGAACTGGTTCTGATCGAATTAATTAAGAAGTAAACACTATTATCTACTTTAAGAGAGTCATTGTTCACTTTAGAAACTTAATTGTAACAGTTTACCCGAATTTATCATGAGTCAGTCCAAGTTAATGACAGTGATAATGATAACAATAAAAGTAACGCTTGAATATTTCCCAGCTTGATAAGGGCCTGTTCGGCGGACCATTGGGAATGGGCATGGGTACGGAAATTGAACTAAAAATTACTGTTCCCGTGGGGAACAGTGAAGCAGTCGAACACGCCCTAAAAGTGCATAACGCAATAAATGTTTCTTTTTTTAAATTAGAGACAAGAATCATGTTAAGAAATAATAAAATCATAACGCTATATTGAGAGCTATATGCAGGATTGACAATAAGCCAGATTAATAATATCATTTTATTTCTAAAAGCGTAAGTCTAGACTCTATTAATAATTTTGTCTTAAACTCTCATTATACACAGAGAGGGGGGGCTGATATCAAATTGATTGTTCTTAAAGTCTCGTATAACTAAGTCGTTTTTCAATTTTCAAAATCCAGAAAGTCAATCTAAACGTTAGATGTGATCTCTATATTAAAATGTGCTTGGAGACCAAATTTTACATTTTTTAGAATTATTATATTATTTATTAAGCCACTTTGAAAATCGCTGATTCAATGGTGCCTTAACCAAACAGTAAAACCAGAAACTACCATTGGATCAGTGATTTTCAAAGTGGCTTAATAAATAGTAAAAAAAGTCCAACATTATAAAACGATAAAAATAAGAGAAAATGACTACCAAAATTTATTAGTCATTTATGCATTTCTACATTACATAAGAGGATGTGTCATGACTTAATTATTGCATTATCTTAAATCAGGTCAGGTTTATCAAATATAAGGACGACCTGAAAGTCTAGAGCCGACAACTCAATTAAACCCACCCCTATCTGTTTTGACCTGACAAGCATGGGGCAACATGGATGGATGAATGTCGGGTCGAATTCAGATCCGGTGCAATACCCGACTGTGTAGAATGAAATCTGAGTTGTCCGTTTTAATGTGACATCTTAAAATGGACCCAAATTGATTTTGGTTCCCAACCGTTGGGTGTGCTTCAGATTCAGAATGGAGAGGTAATCTTTCATTAAAGGAAAAGAAGAAGTAACCTCTGAACAATAATTTTACACTCAAAATCGGGAGTGATAGAATTCGTCAAAAATTAACACAACGCAAAGTTTTTTTCTCTTTGAAACAGTGCTGTTTTTTCACCTCCGCTTCCTCTCCGGCTCTTCTCTTTGAAGCAGGAGAAACTGTCGAGCAAAGCTGGTCTGAGGTGAGAGTCTCCCTCGCACGGTGATTCTCCCTTTTCTTTTTTCCGCGTCTCTCTGTTTGAAACACAGCCTTAGAGATACTATGTGAGATTAGAGGGAGAATTAGGTATTTGCCTCGCAAGTACATGTCAACATTGGTCATTTGGATCCAATAAATAAAAACTTAATTAGAGAGGCAACCTTGTCCTGGAAGAATAAAACCAGGAAGGATGTTTATGGTTTTCTGAAGGGTAGAACTAGAAGAGTTCTCTGTAGTAGGGTATTATTTGAGTTTTTTTTTCCAAATGATATTACCACCGAATAAAACCCAATATTTGTCGTATTATTTTTTTAATGAAGAAGAAATCCACTTAGTTCTGCTTAATTATTTATGAATATGATAGTATTTGTGTTTATGTTTATTTAATAGTCGTGTCGTCGCTATTGCTATCACGTTTCGTGCTTATAGTCAATCTCAATATTGGGCATTTTTTCCACTTGAAGTGATTACAAATCGAAGAATGAGAACATGATAATTAATTTCCTATGTGAAATAAATATTTTATAAATATCATTATTTTTCTGTAGTTTATGTTTGGCTTTTTTAATTAACTTGCATGATTAAATATCAGAAGGATGTAAAAAAGTTGGCACAAAAGACCGAAGAAGCATTTTGTTACTTCTATTTGGAGTTAAACGGTTAAACCTGTCCTTGCGAGTAGGATGGCAACGAGCTGGTTTGTCTGAGTCACGACTAAGTTGACTTTAGAGGTCCAAATTGGAATTTCAGTTTGAAATCGTCACGAGCTGGATCAAGCTAACTCGCAAGCTGACTCTTTAGGTCTGGCTGGATCTTGTTTTAAGAAGAAAATAAATTCTACAATTTTTTTGAACCGAGTTAGACTGAGCTGAATTGAGCTAGACTATATAAAATACACACAAATTGATGCTTAGCCGAACTAGCGAGCAAGCTAGGTCTCAAGTTTGAACTCGTTAATTCTAAGTCAAGCTAGTAACAAGCTGACTCGTTAACAGTTCGATCCAGTAACGAGCGAGTCATATACGAATCACAAGCCATGAGCTACCATTTTTTTTTTTTACCACCCCTACTAGCGAGTAATTCAAATGAAGTAATGAACTAACACTACTGTTGAAAATGGGAAATCCATCGGCCGACATTATATATGTTAAATATTGGAGGGATAATGTGAAAATAGTCCGATTATATTTTAATTTGCTCCACCAAATGGGTAACGTGGCGCCACCATGTCGGCTCTATCTGCCCAACTAATGTGGGGCCCACTCCTCATTTAGATTTAGCCTATCCACTCCAGAAACCGATTTTTTTATTAATCGAAATAAAATGAAATAAATATCGAGAAAGAGCACAGGATTCGGGTTATTACGAAAAGTAATAAGGACGCTGAATTATTTAACGTCCGTGTGGACGGTATATTTTACCGCGTCCATGATAATTACGATCATTATACTTACAATCATTAACAATTAAAACAAACGAAACATGGACGGTTTAAAAACAAACGTTCTTGAGGGACTGTCACAAAATTAACGTCCGTGCTTCACGTGCGAGGGACTGTGAATAAATTACCGTCCGTGAGCCGCACTACAAATTCACGGGCCGTGACGGACAAAAAAAAAAATCACGCGCAGGGACGCTGGAGAAATTAACGTCCCTGTCCCTGTCCCTTATATTCACACCGCAGCGCATAGAGGAAAAAAAAGAGAGAGACAGGGACGCGCGGAAGGAAAAAAAGAGAGAGAGACAGAGGGACGCGAGGAAGAAAAGAGAAAGAGAGGGACGCGACGCCACAGCCACAAAGCAAAGTGCACGTTCAACGTCCGCAAATCATTTCGGCTACACCGACGTCGTCTTCTACTTTCTACTGCAAATTTAGGTATTTATTTTTAAACTGAAATAAATTAGTGTAAAAATCAATTAATTGATAATAATTTTAGGTTTAATTTTATTAATTTGATAATTGTGTTTTAGTAAAATTGATAAATTTGTAGTTAGAATTTAGAAAAATTGATTAGGTTTAATATGGTATAATTAATTTTATTTTAGTTAATTAAGTAGTGTTTAGGGTTTAGAAAATTAGTGTTTATATCTAAATTTATTAATTTGATAGTTGTGTTTTAGAAAATTGATAAATTAGGTTAAGGGTTTAATAATTGATTTTTTTAGGCTTATCTGATATGGTATAATTAATTTTGTTTGATCGAGTAATCATAGCATTATTTTGATTATTCTAAATCAACATTCTTAGTTCAATTATGTCGAATTGGTAATGTAAGTAATTTAGTTAAGTAATTTATTAATTTAGGATTTATTATGAAATTGAATTGAATATGTTTTATTTTATTAGTTTGTAAGAATTAGTAATTGTTTCATTTAGTAATTTATTTAATCATGTGAGTGTTCCGTAAATTTAGATTGTTAGTAATTTTAGAGTTATATGTAATTATTTCAAAATGTTATTCAGGCAGAATGTCAAGCAGTCGTGGTCCGTGTGGCCCTACAGATGCTGCAGTTGCGAATAATGAGGATTTTTTGGATCCGTCGTTGTCAACAAATAATTTTAGCGATTTATTATGGATGCCACACGACCAACATAAGGTCTCACGGATAAATGATGATGTAAATTACGGAATCGATCATATAATATATATTTTTATAAAATGATATAAGTGTTTAAATTAGAGTATTTTATTTCAATCACTTTGTATAACATTGACAGGATTACAGAGATAGAGGGGTGAATGTTCGACACCTTTGGACTGGGATTGCGTACCACGACCTTTGCGAACCATTCTTGCTAAGACTCGGATTGTATCAGGTGTCTCGAATGGATAACATAAATATCGACTCTTCACTTATCGCTAGTCTCGTGGAGCGATGGAGACCAGAGACTCACAGCTTTCATCTTCCCGTAGGAGAGATGACGATTACTTTCAGGATGTTTCTTGTCTCTGGGCGCTGCCGATCACGGGGTCACCGGTAACGGGCCATTCTGACAGTAATTGGCCTAACTTAGTAGATGAACTTCTCGGAGCTGGGACTGCAAGTGCGGTGCTTAAAAAAAAGAAAAGATCTGAGCCGAATGACCCTCAAGTGGTTCGTAGTATTTCTGGGTATGCCATAAATTTGAAAGCATTGCGTGAGCGGTTTGCTGTGATGCCAATCACACAGCCGGGTGAGCCTACAGATGAGCAGGTACACCAGGGCTTATATACTCGACTTGTTCGGGAGTATGTTCTATACTGATTTGTCGGGAGATTCGGTTCCGGCAATGTACTTACAATTTTTACAAAATCTTGATTCACCGAATCAATACAACTGAGGTGGGGCTGTTCTGGCGTATCTTTATAGATGTCTTTGTGTTGCAGCACAGCGTAGATCAAAGACTATGGGGGGGGCGACTGTGCTTCTACAGCATTGGTGTTGGTCTCGTTTACCGATCGGCCGTCCTCGTGCCTTGAATGGTTGGACTCCAAAGTGGCGTGACCCGGATGCAGAGCGTGGTCCTGCATTCGGAGAAAAATGGTGTTGTAAGCATGATTACCATGTAGGTCACAATCGGAGTGGTGTTAGTTATTTTCGCAACGAAATACAGAAGCTAGAGGATTACATGGTAATTTGGGAACCTTACAGAGGGATATTAGCTGAGAACCCGAATGTGTTACCGTTGCGAGTTTATGAAGATAGCGGCGTATGGCTAGCCCGTGTGCCACTTGTACACTTCTGGATAATTGAGCATCATTATCCAGATCGTGTGATGAGGCAGTTTGGATTTTCACAGGTCATTCCACCACCACTCCCCCTCGCGGAGGATGAGGTACGCCGATTACATAAATTTATCCACAGTGCCATGTCGGGACGAGGAAGTTGGTATGCGGTGCACCAAAATTATGTTGATCAGGCATCTAATATAGCGGACTACTTGGTTGCTCCGACCGGTTATTGGAGCGATATTGAGATATTGCCATATCGACGTTGGTTTCAGGATCACTGCATGTTCAATATCTTTCTGGGAAAACGGTGCATATAGGGTCTTCATAATCCCATACCAGAATACAGAGATGAGATTGGAGAAGTAGGGTACATCCCTAGCGCCCCGAAATCCACACGTGATGTAAGTTTTATTTTATTAAAAATTTGCAATCTATTGATATTATTATTTCATTTAGGTGATCACATATTTTTTTTATTTTGTAGGCATTACGAGGGATGAAGATAGTCGGGGCGGCTATGCAACTGGCCAAGTCGAGGACTTACAAAAAAATAGGAAATTTTTTTCTCAAAGCAAGCTGTGGCCTTCTCAGAGACAACGGTATGGACGCCAAATTAGAAAGCATGTTTACGGCGACTAATCTTCCGAGCAACATCGATGACATCTCAGATGGTGACGTTCCGGATGATCGAGAACCCATCCCTATGTTTCCTCAAGATGAAAATCCCAACTATCACGAGAGATGGTTTCAAACAAATGAAGGTTTTAATGAATGTATCAGAGGATTCGCATCCGGACCTAGTCAAGTTAATCTGGTAAGTATAATAAAATTAAAATACTTCAACTTGTTGTACATCATATTTATCAAGATGGTGAAATATTTATTGTAGGGAGCGGAGAATCAAGGCATAGCCACGCAGGACGAGACGGGACCTAGTCAGGTCTATCAGGTAACTCCTTCAGCTTGTTGTAAAAAATTGAAATAATTGTCGAGTTCGTTTATTACAATACTGAAGTGTTAGAGATGTTGGGAAACACAGGATCAATCCTCTGAATTCTTAGCAGCACTTCTTGGCAACGACCCATCGCTGCTATCCGCGCAAGACAACACAGGACCTAGTCAAGTTTATCAGGTAACCACTTTCACATTTATAAGAAATTTCAAATAAGTTCTTATTATATTGATTACAATACTAAAATATGCATTGCAGGGATCAAATGATTTGGTCAATTGGGACGATACATTCCGTACACCAACGATGGCAGCGTTTGAGAGCCAAACTTACCATGAGGTACCTGCCCAGAAGGCACAATACACGAGCCACACAAGCTCTAGTCAGGTCTATCAGGTGAGAATTTAAAAACTTCAATTTTTAAGATATATTGCATCGTCGATTATGCTTACTAAATATGACAATGGTTGTTGTAGGGTATCGATGAGCATATCAGGTTGCCTTCACCAATTGTTATTGGTACACAGGACGACGTAGCACCCAGTCTGGTCATGACGCCACGTACACAAGAAGTGGAGAACTTTTTTGGCCCATCGTACAACAATGTCTACGTTAGGCGTAAGAAAGCGGACAATGAAGAAGCAAGAGAGCGCAGATACCCAGCAAGAGAGCGCAAGCGACCGGACAAGTTCACTTTTACTTAGGTGTTTATGTGTTTAGTTTATGTGTTTCTGATTAGAACTATGTATTTGTTTGATTTGGACTTGTTATTTAGTTTATGTGTTTTACTTAGGTGTTTCGGCCAACTTAAATTTCCAAAGAAAAATAAACATACTATCCAACTGAAAAAAATAAACAAACATAGTAGATAAAAAAAATAAACATGCATATAGAATCTGACATTCAGAAAACTAGAATTGAAAAAAAATAAACATGCATATAGGAATACATCAGTCTGATATCATAGTCTCCGACTGTAACTAGAAGAAGGTCCTGAAAAAAAAAGATAACATCGTAGAACGTTAGACGTAGAATAAAAACAATTAAAAAAATAAAAAAATAAGAACAATTAAAAAATTTATGAAAATTTAGAAGATCAACAAACCTGCTGCATGCATGTCAAACGTAGAATGTCTCGCTCTACTACTAGAAGAAGCATCTAAATAAATAACAAAACAAAGCAAATTGATATAATTCGGCTAAGTGCCAGATATATTGTAAAATACAAATATTTGCAAATAAAATGAAAAAATAGATAACCTGCTGCACGTCTGTCGGATGTGGAACGTCTAGCCTGGTGTCCCACCCTTCTTCCTTGCATTTCGTCCATCGTCATGACTATACGGTTGTGCTTTCTCCTACCCTTTCTGATTTTATTCTTGTCTGGGATAATTTTTGGACCATCAATGAGCGGCCATTCACATTGGTTGCCAAACAAGTGGAATTCACCACTCCAAGTTTCGGCTAGTTTTTGAGTGGAATACAACTGATTGACGAATCTATTGTGGTCATAATGCCGTTCCCGACACACGGCAAGTACATGAGCGCACGGAATACCTGTAAGCTGAGGTTTAAGACATGCACATTGTGTCGAGTTTTCGTTACTTATGACAACCTTATAACTGAAGGTTTCTATTTTATAACTTGCATTTCCGTCTGGCTGCATGTATACGACTCTCTCATCATGAACCTTTACCTCGTGTTCACTGTGCAGCCCGAGTGGCGTGGACTGCATTGACATACATCTGGTGATCATTTTTCTCAATAAATTCTCAACTTGCGCTGACCAAGGCTGCTCATCGGCTATGCGAGCCAGTGCTTTCTGTCGCCTCTCCATAAACCACTTTGAACACTTCCAAAATGTAGCATCCACGAGCGCACGAACTGGCAGTTTTCGGGGATCTTTGAATATCGCGTTCAATGATTCAGAACCATTGGTAGTCATTACTCCCCAACGATATCCGCCATCCAAGTGTTGATACACCTTCCATGGTCTAGGTATCTCGTTCTGATCGTCATGTTTGTATTTACCGACATTCTTTAAGTATTGAACTGCATTCGGGCTTCTCTTTCGTAGTAGTTCAAAGAACTCCTGAAATCTCCGTGGCTTCTTTTTTTTCACAAGTACTTTAAATAGGTCACAATTTTTTTTACTATGTACCTTTTTCATCAAATTCTCGGCGACGTGCTGTGAACACAATCTGTGAATGCACTGGTTGCCTTCCTCGTACCAACCACCATATGGATCTTTGAATACTTTTTTTATCCCCATGTGCCGGTCAGAAACGACGCATATGAACCTATTGCCGATTACCTCAGTACGTAACCACCTCATGAACCATCCCCATGTGGGAAAACTCTCTTCCTCGACTAATGCATAAGCGATGGGAAGCAACTGGTTCTCAGCATGCCATCAACAATCTTCCTTGATACCCAGACAGAAAACATGCATCAATACTAATGAGCGGCTCGAGATGAGGCCTTGCAAAGAATGCACGGACCGTAAGCCCCCACACGGCTGCCTTAAACAATCTTTTTATTGGATCATCCGTGGGTACGTGTGCAACTCCATATTTTGTCCCGGGATTTGTTCTTTTAATTGCTTCCAAAATTGGGGTGAGAAGGTTGTAAGAGGCTTCCCAACTACCAAATATTTGGGCAAGTGCCAGCTCTCGGCCACGCCACAACTTGTTATATTTTGGAATAATTCCCTTGTATGCTTGACGGACTAGCCCTTTAATGGTTTTAATGTTCAAGGTAACATCTTCTCTAATATCTTCTTTTATAACCCTGGCGACCAAAGCTGCAGTCATTTGTGCATGATCAGTACGATCAGCTGAGGCAAAGCACGTATGTGGTTCTCTAACTGTTCTAATTTCCCACTTGGATGAAAATAACCCGGACTTGGCATACAAACGCCACTCACATCTTTTGTCTTTGCAGTCGAATACCAAGGTTGTCCTACTGCTCTGCGTGGTTGTTAGTTGAATATTCTTGTCAATATGGTAATCAGCTACTTGCAAATTTTAGAGCATCTTTTGAAGAGTACTCTTTACCTACACCAAGTGGATCATGAACATGTTGGGCCGTACCGAAGAAGTCGACATCTGCCTCTCGGAATCCTGAGATGTCATTGAAGCTTGCCACGGGGTGCCTCATACCATCGTCGGATATGGGATAAGATTCGGTCTGGACAGGTGGTGTATTATGCGGGATATCCCCTTCGGAATCATCTTCATAATTCCAATCTTCGTCGTTTTCACAGGAGTCAGCATCATCTTCGTCATCACTTTGTGGCGCATCATCAATATTATCACTAGAATAGCGTACCTCCGGTGGATCAACCTAGGGATTGGACTCATTATTGCGTTCAGGATAAGAACCACCGACCTCCGACGGATCAGTCCATGGACTGTACTCATTATTGTATTCTGTCTGAACAGTTTTTGACAAATCGTTCACATTGGGATAAGGATCCGGATAAATGTCTCGTCTCGGTATTTGTTGTGTTTCATGGGGTTGGAAGTGACTGGGACCCGCATAGTTATCACTATATTGGGTCTGCCGAGGTTCTGGTTGTGTCAGATGGAGATAAAGGTCTCGTCTCGGTGTTTGTTGTGTCTGATAGAGTTCGAGGTGGCTGGGACCCGCATAGTTAGCACCATATTGGGTCTGTCGAGGTCCTCGTTGTGTCTCCGGTACCAATTCAATGTATAAATCGACAAAAGAATACTGAGTCTGAGCAAGCATACTTTGGTTATAAATACCTCTCCAAGTCTGATCGCACACAATTTCTATGCTCTCATAATAACGGTTGGTTGTTGTACCAACATTAACCCGTGCATGTGCTTTCAGGCTATACTCACTTTCGGAATATCCAAGTTGTCGATAAATTTCACCTTTCACATCATGCCAAGATTGTTCACCATTTACGCTCAATGCAAATTGAGAGCTAGTACTATACCGTACTCCACTTTTACCGTATTGTATTTCACCGCCAAAATGAATCCTCAATATTAACATGATTATTTTTTTTAATCAGTAGCCTACAAAATAATGAATACATCACGTATAATTTATTGTTCCAAAAAAATGAATTGATTAATATATACAAAAATTTACTTATTTTAGATTTTCGAAGGAGTAACTCTCTCTCTCTGTTAATTTGTTTTCAGAAAATTAGAATTCTTACAAAATAAAAAACCTGCAGAATATAGATTATGTCAAATAATAAACATAAGAAATCTTAACAAGTAGATAATTTTTATAACATATATAATTATTACAATCTTTATCAAATAAATTAATAGAAGCAAATATTTAATCTACTGACTAATTACAAATTAAATATAAATTAAATTATGATACTTTAGTTTCAGAATTTTATAATTTTTTTTCCTACAGGATGCGCCTTGGTCTCCTCTGGATGCTTGGAAAAATTCAGCTCTCTCGATGCGCAATAATTCTGGTCTCTGTCTGCAATAATTATGTGTTTGATCCCCGATTTAGCAATCGTAGTTTCTGCCAGCTTCCTTTGGTTCGTAACATTAGTAGTTACTCACTGGCCGAAGAAGCTGGAAAAGATTTAGTAAAGTCAGCCTGCGCCCCTTTCTCTCATACATGAGCAGTAGGAAAAAAGCATCAGGTAAATGCTCAGAGGTATCAACTATTTGCCATTAAGAAGCTCTATCCACCACGGCAAAGCAATTGATCTATATTCTCAGATTACAGTACAGAAGTGAGTAATAAGAGTTAAGGGGGGTTTGATGTGGGTATTCAAAGGGGGTTCTACTTGCAGTGCATGATTAAAGTGGGTGAAGTATTTAGTGAACCTATCATAGAACGAGATTCATAAGTATTCAGGGGACAGGGACGCTGAATAATTGGACGTCCAACACGGACGCGTAACAAATTAACGTCCCTCTGGGACGGAGAAGAAATCAACGTCCATGGTTTTTTTTTTTTTTTTTTCCCTCGAGCTTAACTCGAGCGTTTGGATTAAGCAGCGCCTCATTTGGATTAACAAGGACGTTCTTTTTTTTAGCATCCGCATGGACGTTCAATTCTGGACCGTCCTTATTACTTTTCGTAATAACCCGAATCTTGTGCTCTTTCTCGATATTTATTTAATTTTATTTCGATTAATAAAAAAATCGGCTCCAGAAACTTATATTCTTAGAAAATTATTAAAAAAATTAATAATATAGAGAAATGAACGGATGATTTTGATTTTTCATTTACAGGTACAAAAATCGAATCATTATTTAAATATATTTAAGAAATCATATCTTGACCAAAAAAAATTCTTTAAAATTGTGTAAAGGAACAAATCAATAATTTAGTGAATCAAAAACTCAAAATACTCCATCTACTTTCTGATAATCTTTTTATTTAAGTTTCTAAATTGAATATTATGTATCTACTTTGGCACTCACTTGCAAATTGCTACTATATTTAAAGTAATTTAACTCAAATCATTTGGGACAAGGAAGTTGTAACAAAATTTTAATTTGACGAGCAAGACGTGACCCAGGTTGATGAAGTAAATAATAATGATAAATAAAAGAAGATTGAATAGTGATAGAGATGCCAATGAGCTGTCTCATCACAAGTTGGACTCAGTTTGAACTCGTTACGAGCTGGTTCATCTGAGTTATGAGTGAGTTGATTTTAGAGATCCGAGTTAAAATTTCAGCTTAAAATCATTACGAGCTGGATCTAATTGGACCTTATTTTAAGAAAAAAAAATTATACAAACTTTTTAAGATCGAGTTGGACAGTATAAAATGCACACAAATTCACAAATTGATGTCTACCCGAGTTAGCTCGCGAGCTAGGGAGCAAGTTAGGCTCCAGTTTGAACTCGTTACTTCTAGACCAAGTTAGTGACGAACTGACTTGTTAACAGGCCGGTCTAGTCATGAGTGAGCTGTTAGTGAGCGAATCAGATACAAGTCACTATCGAACCATGAACTTTTTTGCTACCCTATATAGTGAGAATATTTAAGTCCCATATTTGACATTTTTGCACTGTAATTTACTTCACCAGTTGGAGGGAAGTAAAAATGTTGAAGTATAGAGATTACATAATCTACTGATCACATCAGCTTACATAACTTCAGTCCGAGAGATTTAGACAATCCTCCACTTATCAAATGAGAGGCAAAGTAAAAATAGCCAACCTTCTTTTATATATATGATTTTTAATGTGAATCAATCAGTTAAAAAATTAATATTTAAAAATAATTAATGTACGTTTTTACAAACTCTTAATGACAACCAAAATAAAATTAAAATTTCACATTTTTTTGCACATCCATAGATAAAAATGATGTAAATCATATTCAATGGTTTATTTTAATTTTTAAGTTTAAATTTTGAGTTATTAAAGTTTTTAAAAATAATGACATGATAAAGGTACAAAAAATAAAATATTTGAACCTTCTTTGTATATATTTTTGTAAATTAAATTAAGAATTTCTAGAGTAGAACTAGGGTGTTCTTAAGCTCACCAAGCCTCTTTATGAATTTAACTAAAAAACTCATCAGATTGACTTCAAACGACACATCCAAATCGTTGAAACCAATTTACTTCACGAGTGATGTGTTTACACGTCAAATTTATAATTTTTCGAACTAATTTAGTATAAAGTCAAGCGGTAAAAAAATAATGAAAAATAAACGTATTAAAATTAACTTATAAATCATCCTTTTTTACCGCTTGACTTTATACTAAATTATTTAAAATTTTAAAAATTTGACGTGTAAACACATCACTCATAAAATAGATAAAATAGATAAGTTTCAATAATTTAGATGCATCGTCTGAAATCAATCCGATAGATTTTTGAGTTAAGCTCACAAAAAATCACCATGGTGAGCTTAAAAAAGAACCCCTTAGGTCATTTTGCAAGATATTTGTGAAATGGGCCCATGATTTTCATTTTTTTATTTTTTATTTTTTTAAAACCTGAATTTGGTCGCTGTACCATAAAAAGCTCCTTTGCAAAAATATCGCCGCCAGCGCCAGAAGTCCTACTTCCTCCGCGCATGTAAAAATTACGAAACCCATACTAAGAACACGTGGCTCGATATAACTGGTTCTTATTCGGGAATTCTTCAAACAAAACCTACACGACTTGCCACTTCAGTGAACGCCTTATTTCCGTCCATGCCCCTACGAGAAAATATAATCCTTCTCTTGGGACAAACCAACGCTGACCATTTGGTTGCAAGGAGCGGACCAGAATATATTACTGATCTCGCGTACATCAATGTGCATGCGAGAAAATATTTCATGCCATAGAAAAGAAATTGTATGGTTGTTGTAGGCGGGTCACAGAAGAGAGACTAGACGCCTTTACCTAAGGCGTGGGAGGCGTAACAGAGAGCGAGAAGGATAAAGAGGGGAGAGAAAGGAATAGAGAAGATTGTTATGCGTGAAGGCCTGTGAGGTATCTGATTCTTTTCTTCTTTCTATTAAATCCACCAGAGGCATTTGTTTCTTTCTTTCTTTGTGATTTTAGCTCGGTGGTTCGAGATTTATGGTTATATTTTAGATCTCATACAATTAAGATTGGAAATCGCCAGATCTGATCAAGGGTGTACCTAGGGTTTCAATTTTGGTTATTGGATCTGTTTTCCATGGGATAGTTGTTCTCCTTTTGTTTAGACAGATTTTCTATTTTAAGTGTGGCAGATGGAAACCTTAAGGATCTCATGTAAGTTTTATATATTAGTGAATGCTGTTTGTTTGATATGTTGTTTGGATCCACAGTTTCTATGCACTTTAAATTGGGATTTTATATGTTTAATTCATAATGAATCGATTTGTAAATGCAATTGACTGTGTGCCTTATTAAGGTTGACTGGTGAATTAGTTTTACTAATCAGTGGTTTAGAAAAAGAAAAAAAGTATTACATTCAATTTGATAAAGGATCCAATTTAGTTTGATCTGTTCTATTATTGTCAATGTACCTTTGCAAAACAACAAAATGCAGAAGAAATATTGATTTACGCAAATAATCATGGGTCCTTGTTGGATTTAAGCATTTCAGAGAGAGAGAGAGGGCACGGGCGGGGGGGGGGGGGGATTAGGGAGGCAAATAATTGACCTTCTCCAAACCCTGGCAAGTTTTTGTTGATTCTCAGAAAGAAAAGTTGGTTAAACCTTTTGCAATTTCATGTGCAAGCTTTTCTGTGCACTACATTATTATAAAGCAAGTTTAACTTAATTGATCCTTACATTGTGTAGGCTTTGCACAAGTGTGAAATTGGGAGCTACAAATCATTTCTTGAGCTATGGAAAGAGTGCTATGTTGGGAAAGCCGTTTCACATGCCTGTACTTGTTTTTACGTAAAGCCCCTAGTAGGCGCTTCCTAGCTCTTGGAGATATCCATCCTGTATCTCTTGTCAACTATACTTAGCCTTCTCTTTCATGTTCACCAAGGGAATGCTTCTTTCTTGTCTTTCTCTACTTGGTGTTGGGATTATTACTCCATTTCATGCAAGTAAAGACACCTATCTCTATTTTTTATTAGCCTTTTGCTGATAACATATTGATAATTGATGCTAAGAACCTCAGAATAATTATACTAAAGGACAGAAATCATGTGTCCCTCCCATCTCTTCATTTTTTCTTCGGAAAGTCCAAAATGTACAATCTCGCAATTTTTGTATACAGAGAAAGTGAGGATGGTGGGTTAGTGTGGGCATTATCTATAATCAATAGATAAAGGGAAGACATTTGGTGTACTTTTACGCACAGCATATGAATAACAGATTTTCACCTGCGGGTTTCAAATAAAAAAAATATGAATTGCAGATTTTACTGTATGCTTCAAGTTAATATTCCTTTTCCTTCTTAATGCAGTGTATTGGCAACATCAACTCTACCAGTAGATTTTGTAGAGCTCATTGATGATATAATCTGTGGGGTATGTTTAATGAACTAATAGTTAATTATGAAGTAGTACTATTACGTTAACATTTTGTGTAATACAAAATAGCATCTCTATGTAGGTGAGGGTATGTTTAATAGAACGATAGCTTGGGTAGTTCTTTCAGGACAGACTTGGTACCGGCACCATCATGGTGGCTACCACATAAAAGATGTTTCATTTACTAGACTTCCTCTATGGAAATGAGAATATATGAAAATTCAAACATGGAAAAAATGGTCACTTTACAAAAGGATATTAGTTAATATTGGCGTATTTCACTGTTTTCTTATTTTGTGTTTTGTGGGATCTATGGGTGAATTGAAGGCTTAAAATGGAAATACATGTGATGCCAAACCTCTATTGTATTAACTACTGAACCATTCTTACTTTGAACGATCCCTGGTGTTGAAAACCTTTTAACAGATTTTAAATTTAAGATGCTGATTTTTTTATTTTGTAACTTTCAGGATTAATTTTATCCTTCTTTGTTCTCCATAGTAGTCGCTGATTTCTCCATCAACGAACAAGGAACGTCACATGCATGCTTGAGAACTTTCTCAAAGTTCTGTTCATCTAAAATTCTTGTTGACAGTTGCCAAAATAGTGCAAGAATTGTTTGGTTGATATACATGTATGATAAGTTTGAGATTTAGAACCTACTATCTCTGTGAGTTCATCGGACTGTGAAGTTTAGTTGGTTTGAACTGCTTGCTGAGTCAATTCTAGTATTGGCAGTCTGTTTCATACGGTGAATTGTGAAGTGGTGCCTGATTTGGAAGTCATACTTGGTATTCTGATTTTTTTTAAGCTTAGAAACCCCTCCCTGTCAATCACATCTCTTTTGATTCTCAAGGCCATTCTACCCATAAGAGAAAGGAGGTGTAGTACTTATTCATCTGAACGACATGGATAGGTATGTCCTTTCAGAACTTTTTTTATGCCTAATTGATTTTTTGTTATGTATTTAGTGTCAAGGGACTAGTTTTTGGTGGGTTCCTGGATATGAAATGAAGGTTGTGGAGACACACTAACAAAAGCATGCGCTAGAGTTTTTGGCTCTGCATTTACCTTCCTATAATGCACCACTACAAAAGAATTTGCCATGTTCAATTTCTCAATAAAAGGACTGAAGTTGTTAAAAAAAATTTGTTCTAGACAGAATCTGTCTCTGTTTGTACGTTCCAAAGGTGCATCCAAATGAAACCAGAAACTTTATCTGACATATCTGCTGTTGGTTTTTACAGATATAAGGTAATAAAGGAGGTCGGTGATGGAACTTTTGGAAGTGTTTGGCGTGCAATTAATAAGCAAAGTGGTGAAGTTGTATGTTTCTAGAACCTTCTAGATATATCTAATTATGAACTTTCTGTTTTTGATTTTCTAACTAAAAGGTTCTGACTGTATTGCTTGTTAAACAATTTTAGGTCGCGGTTAAAAAAATGAAGAAAAAATATTATTCTTGGGAGGAGTGCATGAACCTTCGTGAAGTTAAGGTGCGTTTTACATTGCGAATTATCTAGTTCTTTATCAGATATTTTACTAATTTTTGCTAATGTTTTTATTTTGCTTGTTGTCTGTGAAGTCTTTACGCAGGATGAATCATCCTAACATTGTCAAGCTGAAGGAGGTCATAAGAGAACACGATATATTGTACTTTGTGATGGAATACATGGTAAGGATTAAGTATTGCATTTCCAGTGTCTTTAGCATCTTTTAATGTCTTTCAGTTTCTCACTCTTTCTCTGGCTGCACAAAATTACTTACTGGTTAGCCTATTTCAAGTTCCAACTTGTTCATTACCCCAAACTAACATATAAAAAGTTCTTGAAATTGCATTTGAAGATTTCTTTACTATAATTCTTTTATCTAATTATATACATTTCAGGAATTTAATTATATTTGAAATGTAATATTTCAGGACTACAACTTGTACCAACTAATGAAAGACAGAGGGAAAGGATTTTCAGAGGCTGAAGTAAGGAACTGGTGCTATCAGATTTTTCAGGGTCTTGCTTATATGCACCAACGAGGGTTTTTTCATCGTGACCTCAAGCCCGGTATAATTCCAGCTCTTCCCTTATGTCTCATATTTTTTATACTTGAACACACCAACTCATCTTTCATACCTAAGAATATCATAAATTGAAAACAATCTGATTATATAATTTACATTGCCATGAGTATTTCGCAATAACTTAATTCTATCACTAGAAAAATGTCATTTTTCACAAACCTGAAAGTCTATCATATTAGTTTTCTTTAGGATAATCTTCAGGTGTATAATGCAAGTATAAGCTTCTGGTATAATATTTTTTAAATTTTCTTTATGTATTACCTAGTAATGTTCTATTTATTTTTGGGTTTCAGAGAATTTATTGGTTAGCAAGGCCACTATAAAGATTGCAGATTTTGGTCTAGCTCGTGAAGTTTCTTCTCTTCCTCCTTTTACAGAATATGTTTCCACTCGCTGGTACGAATCATCACACACACAGAAAAGAAAAGGAACCTTTTTCCCATTTTGTTAAATTTCCTTACTATTATCTTTTCCTATACAGGTATAGAGCACCAGAAGTGCTGCTACAGTCTTCCGTTTATGACTCATCAGTTGGTGAGTTTGTTCAAACCTTAATATGGTTAGAAAGCATGTGCATTTAATTGTTCGATCTCATTTTTTTATTCATCTTTCTATTTCCCCGTAGATATGTGGGCAATGGGTGCTATCATGGCCGAACTGTTCACACTGCGTCCCCTTTTCCCTGGGTCAAGGTAGTTCCCTTTAATTCATGTATCGTAGCTTCTTCCTATTGATTTGTACATTTTATGTGATGCACTGTGTTTTAATTACGGAGTGGTGTTTGCTCCAGTTTTTAGTCTGTTGGTGATGTTATTGATGTGTTGACTGCAGTGAAGTGGATGAAATACACAAGATTTGCAGTGTGATTGGCAGCCCATGCCAGGATTCATGGGCCCAAGGCTTGCAGCTTGCTGACGCCATGAAGTACCAATTCCCTGAGGTTGTTTCTCAATTTGACTTAAACTATGTGATCTAAATTCTTTGTTCTTCTTTTAGTAATAATTTTTCATCCTATCTGACATGCCACAGTTGAACATTATAGAACATTTCTTTTATTGTAGGTCATATCAAATCTGATATCTGTATGCAGTATTTTCCATCTGTGTTACAAAATCATAGGACTATGTAAATGTGTGTGATACTGATTGCATATAATAAAGTCTGGTATTTGTTGCGTTGTCTGAAATTTCGAACTTACATAGGTTATTATTTTGTGAGGTCTGAAGCTTGATCTATGAAAATTAACACCGAAGTTCTCTTTATTGTTGTTTCTAGATGGGGTGTAGTAGTCTCTCGGAGTTGATTCCATCAGCCAGCAAAGATGCCATTGATCTTATCTCAGTAAGCTACACTAGATTTTTCTCTTTTGGGATTGATGTGCACCTATGGAAATTCAAAATACTATCTATAACCTGTCAAACAAAACAAAATATCCTCCATGCCCTCTCTGATTTACTTTAAAATATGAACACATAATCCCTCATTCCTTGCTATTTTTCTACAGAAATAAGAGATGGTATGTATGATGCTTGACACGTTATACATGAAATATGAGATAACTTATCTTGCTTTGCAATAGGGCACACGATTTCGATGTTATATCCTGGGATAGCAATTTTCTATAAATGGTGTATCTGTTTTATTCACGTGATATCATTACTTTTGCTAAACCTAAGTATTTTTTTTTCAGTTATTGTGCTCGTGGAACCCTTCCAAGAGGCCAAAAGCCTCAGAGGTCCTCCAACATCGCTTCTTCCTGGTAAAAAATTTATAATCCATGCATATCTCCTAACATATAAAGTAATAACTATTTATTTGCATGTGTATCTATTGGTACTCAGATGCACACTGAATCGTTACCAACTGGAATTTTGAATTTTTTTTGTCTCATTCTTTGTTGTGCTGGAATGTAATATTTTCACGACGCCAATTGATCGCAGTAAATAACATGTTTGGACACTCAAATAATTGTTGCATCTGATACTTGTTTTGAACCAGATATGCTAGTGTAGCTCAAGTTCCTCCTTTATAAAGTAGATTTTTATGAATTTTAATTTGTCCTTACACAGCCATGCTTGTATGTCCCACCCACTCTTCGGTCGAAATCTGTTGGAGTTCCCAAGACACCGCCTTCAGGTTTTATTTCTTTTTTTAAAGTTCCATTTGTTCGCCCTACAAATCCTATAAATTCCTCTACATAACAGGAGCATTTTATATACAAAAACATGGGAACATTTACTGTACTATTCTGTTGTTTTCTGCAAGTACCTGTCCATTGTTCTCCCTCAGTTGTGCAAAGTAAAATAATGGGTGTAGCTTTGGCAAGAACGTAATTACTGTCAGAATTAGTGTCTTAATTTATGAAAATATCTTACTGATTTAATCTGTTTTACTTCTAATCATTATTTTTTTATGTATAGGAGTGAAAGGCTTTGAAGGTAGGAGGTACTCAACTGGGGGTGCCTTATCAGCATCCAAACCTGGGAGCAATGTTTTAACAGTCAAACCCGTCATTTCTTCTTCTAGAACAGGTACTCTTCCAGTGTGGATGGTTCTGATTATTGGATAATATGATATTTAGGCATTTATTGTGCTTAGATTTTTATATGGAAGTTGTTATACTGATTACTCAATCGAAGGGTAGGATCCTGAAAGGAACAACAGAAAACCAATCAACCATCAAAAAGCTGCTTTAGTTTTACCATATTCTGGTATTGAGTAGATGCTTGCAAAAACTTGCAGAAATTCTGTGGGATTATAATTCTTTGATACCATTTTTTTGTTAATAGTTGCTTACAGATGATGTGTAATCAACCTTTTTTTTTCCTTTTCACAGCTGTACAAAGAAAACTGCAGTTAGATCGTCAGGTACTCGCTCTCTCTCTCTAGAAAACCCGACAGTGCTCCCTCTCTCTCTCAAGCTCAGTTATTTTGTTTCTTAAAATTATTGTAGGATTCAAGAAAGAGCTTAGGAGCTAATGAGAACAGCAGAAAACAGCCTAACTACAGATCTCCAGCCAGAAAGAGCTCAGGCAATATTTCCTTTCCATTACCACCAAAAAGACCTTTTGATATCTCTGATTTTAAGCATGTCATACTCATTCCACTTAGGTTTTTATCATTTCATGTTTTTGTTTGCAAAATGTTAAATCTTGAAGTAATCCTTGAAATATCAGGCAGACCCTCGTACATTAGCAAATGCTGCTATGCTCCTATACAGGAACACTACTAGTAGTGTCTATCTTGCTTCTCCATTTATTCAACAGATGCCCAAATTCCTTTTTGAAGTACTTCTCTTATGTACCATCTTGGAGAAATTTTTTGTTAATGTTTTTGTAATGGGTTCAAATCCCACTGCGATCCTCTTCCTCTCTCTCTCTCTCTCTCTCTCCTCTTTGAAGAGAGAGATAGAGAGAAACAGTATTGAAGATATTGAGATGGTGCAATCTTGATACTATTTATGATTCTTAGTTGTGGTTCTGATTGCCCCGAAACCCAACTTTTGTAGGGATATGCTTTGTGTTTTGCGATTTTCTGATGGCTCATGATACTCTTTAACTTCAACTTTGGTTTCATTTGTTATGAAAAAGTTGACTAATATGAAATGATAATATTGTACAGGAAATACAGTAAGGTCTAAGAATGGAAGTGATGCTACTGGAAAGGGAAATGTACCTGATATACCATCTGGTAAGGTGGTGTCAAGTGTAACACACAAGATGTCAAAGGTGTCTCTTGGGTCAGTAGGTACCAAATCAATACCACCATCCCCTTCATTGATGAAGGCTGGGGGTTGGCATGGTCAATCCAGTGACATCCCCTCTGCTAGAAGGTACACTAGAAAGGCCATTGGTTGATTGGTACTGGTTGAGTTAAAAAGACCCGCTGTCATGTTACATGTATTATATTTGTTTTATGTATTTTGAGTTGTGTGTTCTAATTTTTGTAGATGTTTCACTAATTGATTCTATCTATATTTGAGTTGTTGGGTACTTGGAAGGTTTGCTTTACTAGGTTTTTGAAATAAAAAAATAATCTAATTTGTGCTGTTTGTTTGTCGATCTGATGGTTCATATATAGCTTCGTCCGATTATTTTATTATCTTTTTACTTTTGGTTTAAGCTGCACAGACCGTAAGATTTTATTCCTGATTGCTACCCAGTACTTTAAATTAAATGATAGGAAAACTAGGCCTGCCAAACGAGTCAAGCCAACTCATGGACTTTGAGTTTGACTCTTAAATGAGCTGAATTGAGCTGATCTCAGCTCAATTCGAGTTGAGCCCAAACTCAGCTCTTACTCAAAATTATTCATCTCTATCCAAGTCGATCTGATCCGATCTGAGCTGAGCCGGGTTTCGAGTTGAATCATTCTAGAACTTGGTTTCTTCCTGCCGAATCATTGAGCCAAGATGATTTCCTTTGCTTGTTCACCTTTTACAAAAACAAATAACCCAAAAATTGCGCTTGTACGATTCCCCAATCCCAGGCTGATTTAAATATCCGAACAATTCATATTGTTTCTATCGACTCTAGAATTGTTTTACGATGAATTCATCCAAAGAACTCAAATTCATCTGATAAATAAAGAGACCACTATAGCAAATTAGCATAAAAACAAATAGAGAAATACAATAAACTCTGCTCTCTATCTCTCTCTCTAATTTTGGCACTGTGAATATAAAGCGGATTCATTGTATGAATATAAAGCGCTGTAGTAAATTCTGGAAAACCCTGCTGTCGACATTTATATTTCCTGATGACGTTTCAATGGTTGACAATTAAATCGCAGTGCATGATAGGTTTTAGTGCAGTAGAAAACATTTTTTTTTAACTTAAATGAGAGTACATCTAATTTGTTTTGTTGTCTTCTTGATGGTTTTATATATTATTTTATTTTATTTTGCTGCACCTCTATAAAGGTTAGGTGTGAAGGCACGATTTCCATTTGCTGCACCTGTCAGACATTTGTGGAATTGCTGAGTTTCTAGTTGTGACGTAAACTAACTCGATGAGAAGTTGCATCGGCAAAATTCTTCGTACATTTTTTTGGGATTGTCGTAAGACTTGTTTTCTTAAAGCAAAGTTCTAAAACACGACTAAGCATTTCGGAACATAAATTAATACAACAAAACATGTTAATAAACACAATGAAAAAAACAGGGGACAAACCAGGACAAGCTCTGGTACTAATCCACACAAGCAAACAGCATCAATCTAAATCCCATCGTCCGTTTCCTCTTTCCTTTTTTCTCTATTCTATGGCTCCTATTTCTGTTATTTAAGCAGTCAAAACCAGGTTAGAGATACTGTGCTTGTATTCTCTCTCTATTTTCCTCCCACCATAGCTTAGCCCGCTCCTCGCCAAATTTCTCTCGGCTGCATTAATTGATCCAAAAAAGTACAAATTTAGAGTGGTTTTTTAGTTCACGTCAACATGCTATTAATCGAGTCATTTGGTCCATTTGAAAACAAACAAAGCAAATACTCCTTTTTTATATAGTACTCGAATTTGAAAGTTGGGTTTTTATTAAATTGACAACAAAAATGTCTACATTTTGCAATTAAAAAAAAAGATTTATTGTTACCTGAATCGGATCCGGCGAAGCTCACGAGTACCATCACCAAGCTCCCTGATAGTGACATAAACCCCTGGTTGATCCTCTTCAATCCACTCTGTTACATCCAAATCACTTGCATTGCTCACAGAAACTGATGCTTCGTCTCTTGATGATGTTGTGGCTCTCGAGGCAGCATCCATTGCCAGAGCACCAGTGGCAGAAGCAGAGTTCAGGTTAAAGTGATGGCCAAAGATGTGGTCTGTTGGATCAGGAACTGATCCAGATGGGGCATAGTACATTCCCTTTCCACTGCAAGATGCGGTGGAAGAAGGTCGATATGTGCTCCCAGCACGTGAGCCCAGCTCCTTACCCAGTGGTGGAGTGATTGCTGGGCTCTCTCTTGTGGAGCCCACTCCGGAATAGAAAGATTCTCTCTGTACAATAACATATGTTACAACGCAAACACAGGGGACTGGCTATTACTATTAGCCAGGATTCTGCAAAACATGTGTATTTGAAGTAAGTTTTGTTTACAGGTGATTGGATTGGTGCGGATTAGAATTTGCCCTCAAGTGTATTTTCCAAGAGGGAACCCCAGGTGTTGAATCCAGTGAAAAACTAGTCTTTTCTTTGATTTCTTATATATACAAAGTTCAAGAATTCAAGTCCTTGAATGTACATACCCATATTATATAATGTAACCAGGCTTAAATTTTTTTTTTTATAAGTTATGATAGAATAACTTTAACTACTTTGTCATATACTTGAAAATTAACATCTGAAATTCCATTTAATTTTTACATTACTTGAATGTATGAAGAATTGTACTATTTGCAACTAGAGGAAGTGATGCTGGGGAACTTTCGACAAAGGTATGTGCAAATTGTAGATTCAGACAGAGAAAAATACAAGTGCAGGTTGAATGTATAATTTGTTTTCAAAATGATCTAGAATTTATTTGGTATATCACTATGATTCATGCCCCTGGGAGTTGCACCTTTCGAGGAGACTGAATAAAAGGGAAAAAACATACAGTAAGTATGGGTCAGGCTGCTCCCTAGTTAGTTAACTGTGCTAAGATTGTGATGTTATGTTAAGCCTTACATGTTTATGTTACACAGAGACAGAGAGAGAGAGATAATGGAATAAAGTAACTGAACATGTGGTTGTCTATATATGCATGGTTAGTACAAATGATAAACAAGGAAACAAAGACTAAAAACAAGGGTTGTGCACAGCTGGAGCCAATGTCAGAAGGTTTAGAATATGCCCAAGGGAAACACGTTGCAACCATGAATATGATGACACAAGTACCACTATACCTTCCTATTAACTTCTAGTATTATTTTTTTATATATTTTCTTACTTGAGCAGAAAAAAATATTAATTGTTTGCAACAAGATATAGCAACGAAGAAACGGGTAACAAAGAAACAACTCCTTTAGGAGTTTGCTACAAGATGCACATGCAACAGAAAACTTGGCTTGAAGTATGACATGCTAGAAGCAAGATGAAGCAATTACAAAATAGAGAGCTATATGCAACTATATATGCATCGCTATAATTAAGAAGAGCATATGTGTGTTAAAAGAACATGCAGAGTCTGATGAATCAAACCTGGCCATCATCAGAGCGAGGAGGTGTAGGAAGACCCTGCCGGCTGAAGCGCTGGACATTGTATAGCTCCACTATTCGGTCATAATTTTCCCCCCACCACCTCTGTGCTTGCCACTTGTTAAACATCTCCCGGCTGCACCACAATATCATTTTACAGTATACTTTATTAGAAATAGAGATAATTAACATGACTGTGCTTGTTAATATGATGGTTACATGTGGACATGACAATGCAGAATTCGGATGCATAACAACAGCAATGCAACGGTAACATGGCACTTTTATGTTAGTAGAAAAGCAATATGTCACCTGTATCACTTACAGTAATTATCACTTGTAATAAGCATAAGACTATAAAGACTTGTATAAATAATATAATTAGAAAATGACAAAAGAGCAATGAGAACTTTAATATAATTACTACACAATCAATATAAAATGTATAACAACTATAACCTGAAACGGATGCGCTTCAGGTCATTGCCTGCTCCCCCAGGAAGAGAAACAAATGTAATCTGAACACCAGGCTCTATCTGGGCCGTCCATTCCTTCGGCTCTCCATTGTCCTCCACAACCACAGCCTCATTCTCTTCACGTGGGACCAAGCCACTCTTAGTAAACCTGGGATCACTGTTGAAGTGGCTGAAGTCCCACGCAGGTGTTGTGCCCGAGCTTGAACCATGCATGTATGTGTAGCTGCTGCCTGGATAGGATCCAATCCCAGAATCTGACAAGGAACCGTCATCTGCACCAGAGTAAGAGCCGGTACGACGGTGGTGGTATGTTGGTTTGGTTCTAAAAGAGGTGGAACCAATGCCACCTTTGTATTGTCGGCTTGATCCAGAGAATTTTAGTACCATGTCCTTCAGCTGCGTTTTAATGAAATGTTAGTTTTACATCGATCGAGAAGCTGTTAGGAAGTAAGTGATTAGAAACAAATGAGTAAATAAATTAATGAACAAATTAAAAAACACATCCGAAGGTAACTAATTGCATTATATATAATCATTTATCTGCCTGTCGTAATATTTGTATCCTCTTTTCACGAAACATCTCTATATTTACTTATTATTTTAGATCTTTGCTTTATGATCCAGATAAGTTACAATTACTTAGAAGTTAGAAAGAGTGTAAATACAAAGTAGAAATAACAAAAATGGTACGTTCTATATAAATATAACATTGATGGTTGATTCTAATATTTGCTGTCATCAAAGAGTTCTGAAAAATTATTTAGATTTTATGTTATTGCCTTTAGTTAATAAATAAAAAATTATATATACCAAGTACCAACTAAAGTTTACTAGTGTTAGAACTTAGCTTTATGTGCAAAGATTCACGTGCGAGAGAGATAAAGCAAAGACATTTGATTCTGTAGGTGGCTTTATTTAGTACCTGTCCCCTTGTTCGAATTCCAATGAATATGGCCTCTACAGCGTACAATAGTAGCAAATGTTATATGCGGTGTGTGCATCTCGCCATAATGTGTAGCAAGTCATTGATAGCACACCTAGCTAGGGATGTTCAAATGATTTGGTTTATTTTATTTCAGTTTGTTAAAACGGTTCATAATTGTTTTATTTATTTTGCTACATTCAGTTAAGACTATGATAGTTCAGTTATGTTTTTGATGTTAACTTTGATTTTGATAGCTAAAATCAATTAAGCAAATTTGTAACACATCATAATTTGTATTACAATATTACACATATTAATAGATGTATTAATAGCAGACAATTTGTAGCAAATTCGTAACAAATCACAATTTAATTGAGTTGATAGGGCTATTTAGTTTATTAGGTTTTTATCTATATGCAAATTAAAAAATAATTTAACCGATAAATAAACACCACACCCTCCCCATTTGCTGTGTTCAACAAGATGTGACTTGTATGTATATACAACCATAATTGTAACAACTGGAGCATTCTATTTCTGTGCCAACAAGACTCCTGACATGACACCATCCCAACGCTTGCTTTGACCACAATTTCTTTCGGTCTAGTCTACCTCTTCTGTTTTATGTTTGAACAAATAGTTGATTCATCTCAAAAAAAAAAAAAAAAAAAAAAAAATAGTTGATTCCGTACGCTAAAGCACTATGCTTTCTCGATCTTTTCCACTATCCACATTAAATAACCCGATGAGTATATATTACTAAAGAATAAAGATAGATATTTAATGATACATTCATAAATAGAAAATGTAGTGGTTTACTTTATAATCAATGTTTTCATCTGTTCATCAAATCAAGGAATAACGATTTGAATTTGCAAAATGAAAACTCTGCTTTAGGGGGAAACACTAAACAAACAAGAAATGAGAACCACACTGAATCTGTTCCCTTTCTATTTAACTTTAGTTTCTTGTTATACTTTTAAAGATTGCGGTCCATGAATAATGGAAGAAGGTAACAAACGGAGAGCAACAAGACATTGAAGCAATACCTGACAAATGCAACTTATGTCTACTTTGGACAATTAATGGACAAAGAGGAAGGACAAAGGCACAAGGCATCTGTTTCGGCCCAGGCTACGGTCTACCACCTGACATGGGGCCCACCTGGAACATAGAAGATGGGCCTACCTGCGGCCCAATGCTAGCACGAAACAGACTATCAGAGAGTACATATATGCACGCTTTCTTAGAAGATTTTGCCTCCCCAGCACTTTTTTTGATGCACTTGTTGAGCCCGTTTCAACTGGCCCCACTTCACAACTTCCTAGATTCCTCTCCAGTCTATACCCTAAATTTAGACCCTCTTTCTTTATCTAATTCCAGCTTGCGTTTGATATTATTATTGATTAGATCCTATTAAAATTGGGAGTAATTTTATTTACATAAAAAAATAGATTGATTTGTAGTTTTGTAAGATATTAAGATCATGCATACATTAATAGTAGCTTAATCAAGAATTTACAATGGATAACTACAGGTTCCCTACAAACGGAGAGGAAATGGAAAGAAAGGAACGTATACAGGCAACTGACAGGCGTGCCTGTGATGAACAGAACTGGCACTTTGCTTCTCAAGCGACCTTATTCTCCAGAAAATAAAGAGGAAAAAAAAGAAAGGAAACACTAGGCCCAGCCCAGCCTATATCCTACGAATAGATAGATGCCAGACCAGACTAAAGCAAACCTTTGGGCTCTATCGTAGATCTGGGACCAGTAAGATAATAGGAAAATAAAAAGAGATGCCAATATAAATAAATCCGGCCCACGGCCCTCTTTATTCTTTCCGTGCTAAATGGGGTAGCATTCCAGGTTTTAGGCTACTAAAACAAGCAAAACAGAACTACCGTGGCGCCTCTTTTGTGCTTCTTTAAGGCAAAGAGCATAAACGGGAACGAAAGTGGGGTTTTAAACCCCTTACCTCCCTCTGTCCTTCTCTCATCTCTCTGTTTTATTGTGTCCTTTTTGAGTTTCTCTGATTCTCCCTACTCTCTCTCTCTCTCTCTCTCTCCGTGCCTCGATTGGGATGACGGAAAGGGACCTCCCATCCCGTCCTTCCTCCCTTGACCAACTTTTCTTTTTCGTTTAATACAACACCCAACGTTTTACTTTTGATTTTCATCTCAATATTTTACTCGGATGTAAAAGAGTCAAGTACCCCCTACGACTACCCCTATCAGTGGTTACTTCTGAGCCTTACATAGAAAATAAAAGCAGAAAATATTGAATTTTAAATAGGTACATTGATTCTCAAAGTAATAATTTATAATTTTAATATTAGTCAAGTTATTCATTTCATGTTACTGATCTATTTAAAAACTAAAAGGATTAAAGCAAGAATCTTCTCTTCTGTTGTTAATATTTTTACTTTTCTTTTTTATTTTCAGCTTGTGCAATTATTACATGACCTGGTGTGATGATGACCATTCTGTTTTTGGTTAATGAAATATGCAGCAAGCCAGCGCATTGTTCCTACTAATTAATGATAATAGACAAAGGAACTTACTTGGGATGTAAGAGATTTTACTGCCCCAGGAGTAGCAGCGGATCTGGAGCTGCCTTCTCCAGTCTCTTTCGAACAAGCAATGCACGCCAGCATCTCGCTTTTTAGCGATCAAACCCCTGTAAAGAGCATAATTGAACTGTTTACGCTTCGGATAAAACAAAACCCAAGATCCCGAAAGAGAAACAAGCAATTAAAGAACTAAATGAACAAAGAAGAAAGGGACAAAAAAGGCTCATCTACCGACATTCGCAATACTGCACCTTAACAGCAATAACCCACTATTCATATTCATATTCCAAATTTATTTTAATGGCTCTGCAATTATTTGTCATAATTATTCCTACAATTAAACTTGATGCCCGCTAAATAAAAACTTTCAAAGACATTATTCGAGAAAAACTTGTAATTTTCAGATTTAACTTAAAATTTATTTCTAGTAATTTCATAATCCGTCTTGGATTCTACGACATAGTGATACAAAATTGCAGAGAAAGTGACATCAAAGTAGAGTTATACATATAGGGGTCCCATGCTTTTTCTTCTTGAGTAATAAAGGACCACTCGCATTTACACATCCTGACAACTTAATTTTGCAATATAGCAATTATACCGGAATAAACAAAAAAAACCCAATAAACATAATCAAGCAACCGTTTGAGTATATCTATAATTAAGCAAAGAAAATTCGAATTAAAGGCGATAATGGCATCTTGACTTGGGCACTTAAGAATTGACTGGATCAAAGGCCTCCGACAAAAAGAGAGACAGCCTTGAATTAAGAAGAGACATAATTATGATATAACACACCAGGTCTGAATGCACACAGTAGACAGTACACGTATGGATGCACCCACAATAAATAGTACACTCCTACAATTTTATATTAATTTTACTAATTTAAAAGCAGCAACAGAATCAGAATGAACGGATGGACGAGAGAAGGTTCTGAAAATAAACATGAGCACTGCACTGCCATCGAAGAGAGTTTGCAACACTCAAAAATCGTATAGAATAGTAATTGTGGGGCCCACGGAGAAATGTTGTTTTTTTCCCAATTTTTTTTTATTTATTTTCTCTCTCGTGCGGCTGCTCTTGTATGTATGCGTAAACAATGTTCTAAAAGCTAGAAAATAGGAGATGTAGCTTGTGTTATGCTAACGGGAGGCAAGAACAGAACCAAACCACAAGCGCGTACAGTTCTCCTCTCAGTATGAAAAAACCAGTAAATGCATCAAACAATGATGAAATCATGAAAGGTTTAGAGTTTGCACGAATCGGGGAAGTGTTTTCACAAAATAATCTTATTTCTAATAAAGGAAAAAAAAAAGATCAATGGAAAAACAAAGAAAAGTAGTCGGAAATTCTGAGATTTGATTTTTGCGATAACAGAGTCGACGAATTAGAGTTTCTACGAAGAATTCAGATAAGGAAATCCTAATTCGAAATTGAAAACATAGCTGACATTCTAAAAGAGTGAAAACCAGAGTACAAGGACTCAATTTGACATAAGAAAATTCGCTTCGCATAGTACTCGAGAATTTTTCAGACTGAGATCCCCAAATTTGAATGCTACTGCTACCAGGGAGATTGAAATCACAGACTGGAGAAGTATATACTTACAGCTCAATTGCTGCAGATTCTTGAAAACAGTCAGAGAGAACTAAATTGCAGTGCTCAAAGAAAAGCACAAAAGCTAATGTGAAACGATCCGAATTAAGAATGCAGAGAGAGTACATAATGGATCGAAGTTCAAAGCTGCAATTCAGAGATTACGACTTTGCATTAAATTTAATAAAGTGAGAAATGCATCTCTTACCTCTGTTTTCTCTGTTGTTGTGCTCAAGGCGTGCGCCTCTCTCTCGTGTATTTGAGTGAAGATGATGGTAGGCGAATCCAGATCTCAGTAATATACTCGGTGAGATTTTGAACTTTTAACCCCTCCTAAAACTGGAAAATTGTTCGTACTGAAACACTAGCTTGATTTCCGATCTCCTCCCGAAGTAGCTCTGATCTTACTTTTGTGATTTTATACTCTCATCGCTGTGTTTCTTTCTCAGACGAAATGGGGTCCCAATTAATCTCTCAATCACAACCCTTGCCTTGAGGTCTATTTATACATAGCTCCGCTTCTCCATTCGTCACCTTTTGATGAGGAATCAATCAGAGCCGTCCGTTTTTAATGCAATGCCAGTTACGAGTTACGACCGGTCTAATCGACGGATAGATGGGTCCCATCAACCGTACGGTATTATATACTGCATGGCATGATTCAGTATATGTTTTTATTCTCTCCAGTTACATCGAGAAGAACCAATCTCTGTAACGAGAATCTTTCCTCCTGTGTATCATACAACCATATCATGTCACTTCTTTAAATAGCAAATATATAATAAATAAATTGCATAAAAGCTATGAAAAGATTTACTCATATTAATGGATCAGCATGTTAACGCTGTATTAACTTTTTAATTTTGACGAATTAATTAAGTTGGAAAAGTAAATATTATTTCAAAAGTAAAAAAGAACAGCACGAAAGAAATTGCATTAAATTAAAAGAATATTGTTCCTGTATCTTCATTTTCAAAGTCCAAATTATCGATCCAAACTAGTGTTGTAAAAAACGGACTTAACGGCCGATTAATCGGCCGTTTAATCGGAAACGGCGACCAAACCGTTCCGAATACGCTTAACGGGTGCCTGTTGGCGGAAAAAAACGATTAATCGGCCATTTTTCCGATTAATCGGCCGATTAATCGGCCGTTTTCCGTTTAATCGGCCGTTTATTCCCGTTTATTCCCGTTTTTTCCCGTTTTTTCCGTTTATTCCCGTTCTTTTCCATTTATTCCAGTGAATTTTTTTTTATTTTTTATTTTATTATTGTGTGTGATAATAAGGTTTATAAATCATGCATTGTAGTTTTATTTGTGCTTGGATATTCATCCAATATTTTTTATATATGTTTTTTTTTTCTTCTTGCTTACTTTGAAATTGATTAATTATTCTATTATTTATATACCATATATTTTTTTTACTTACTAATATAATTTTTTCAATTAGTACGACATGTTCATTTATAAAATTATGTTATTATCATAAATTAAATTTAGTGATTTTATGTTGGAATGTTTTCTTTCTTTCAAATAATATGTTATTAGTATTTGAAAAAGCTTAATTCTCAAATTTATTTTTCATTAAATAAATGTGTTACTTAAACATGCAAAATGATTACGTGTTACGAAGAAATAAGCATAGTATCATGTTATAATAATAAAACTAACTTAAATTAAGTTTATTTGATAAGTTTAATGAGTTAAATAAATAATTTTTAATAAATTATGATATATATACATAAATTTAATAAAAACGTTAAATTGTCCGCATAATTCCGATTAATCGGCCGCATACCGATTAATCGCTTGGCGGTACCCCATCCGTCCGACGACCGCATACCGTTATTTACAACACTGATCCAAACTACTTAACATGATATTCATACTAAAATATACTTGGGTTAAAATTTTATAATTTTTTTACTATTTTTTAAAATAGATACAAAATCATTGTTTCTGAACAGTTAAAAAACAGTGATGTTGTACCTATCTTAAAATATAGTAAAAAAAATTCCAAAAATTATAAAATTTCATTCCAACATATTTTAGTATAGATATCATGTTGAGCGGTTCGGATCATAGTTTGAACTTTGAAATCAAAGATATAAAATATGAGCTATTGGAACATCCTCGTATATAAATTACATAAAAGCTATGAAAAGATTTACTAATACTGAAGACTGAACGTTATCTTTATGACGAATTAAGATTGAAAAGTAATTAAGTACTAATTCAAAAGAAAAGAAAACAAATAAAAAAGTTCATTTAATTCTAAGCTGGATAATGTATTTTTCTTTTTTGCAATACATAAATTACTGAATCTGTTTTAGCAATTGGCAATCTAGCTTTGAACGAATGTCAATTATACTTTAGATAACTTCAAAACATACACAAAACTTTTGAAATCAAAACCTTTTCCGTGAACAGTTAGCTTGAGTTAAAAAAAAATGGCATTGAATTTTAATTCAAAATGTGAGTAATTAAGTATATCAACCAAATTAGTTTCAGGAATTAAAACACATAAAATTTTGAAGTTGCACCGTTAATAAAAAAATGTAAACATTTGTGTAACTCAAAATTGTTGCAAATAATTCCTTCCCAGTCATGAAAAAAAAAATGAAGAAAGGAATTTTGAGCAGACCTGCGTGCCGACATTATACGCAATGCAAAAAGAAAAGAAAAGAAAATATCTAATGTTAATAGAATAGTTGAGAGTAGTGTTGTAAATAACGGTATGCGGTCATCAGACAGATAGGATACTGTCAAGCGATTAATCGAGAATAATCGGCCGATTAGTTGGCAAAATCCGTACTGTTTGGTCTACCAACGACTAATCGGCCGATTAATTAGTCTAAACGAACTTTTTTTACAACACTAATTCAAAGTAAAAAAATGATTTTGTCTGTTCAGAAACAATAATTTTGTATCTATTCGTTGGTGCTAGTATACATTACTAAAAATTACCAACCATCCAACGAACGCAAATCCTCAACATTATATTTTGAATTAATGAATCTCAATCATTTGATATGCTTTAAGAATCATGCAAACTAAATCTGCACTAATATTAAAAACCCTTGTGTTAAAATCAAACAGTGAGATTGACTATATTTTAAATCTAACGGCTGAGATGCATTACCTAAAAAGATTTCTTTTTGAGTTAATGCAGGGATGCGTCTTACCATCCAAATTTAATGGTTTTCATCCAAATTTAATGGTTTTCTTACTACGTAGAAAATTGTAAAAAGAGAAAAATTCAAAAAAATAATAAGTAAAATGAATTAAGCATGCACAGAGTACCGAGACATTTAAATTCACATGGGGACAAATTTGGGTCTGATGTACATCCTCGGATAGGTTTCGTCTCATCCGCTTTAAGATCCGTGCACACGACCACACACAGATATTAAAGCAATACGCACATATTTTAAAACGGATCAGACGGTTGTGCAACCCATCGAACTCAGTTTGAGTCCGATGAGCATCGGACCCAAATTTGTCCCCACTTCCAAACTCAACTCTATAAAAATAAAAGAACATTAAATATTTGTTCAAGGAAAAACCATTCCCATATCTTAATTAATTTGCTAGTAAAATCTGATAATATCTTAAAAATTTGAAAATACCTTTCAATTATTATTTTATTTGTATAATTAAAGGGAAAAATGCTACGAAACTTAATGATACGTATCATTGCCGATGACGTGTAGAAAACTAAAGTTCATGATGATGGAATTAAAGTTAAGATCATTGATAACCATCACCAAGATGTACACAATTTTGCTCAGGCTAGCCACTGCGTGCAAGTTTGGTGTGCAGAAAGAAAGTTAATCCGCTCCATCTCATGGTAAGGAGCAGCTTGGGTCGGATGCCCCTCGTCCTCAAATTGAGTTCGATGAGTTTCATAACTGTCCGATCCGCTTTAAAATCCTTACACACAGATATTAAAACTAATGTGCACAGATATTAAAATTAATCCGCTCCATCTTAAAGCAGATCGAACGGTCATGTAACTCATCGAACTTAGTTTGAGTTCGATGGGCATCAGACCCAAGCTGGCCCCCTCATGGTAAGTTCACATTTCTTTTTTCTTCTTTTTGATATTGCAAAGTTCACATTTCCATACAGCAATTGGTTGTACAACAAAAATAAATACCGGACGCGCGCAACTCTGGTATTAGGGGTGAAAACAGTATGGATAACATATGATTCGTGTTCAATCTAAAAAATTAGATATGGATATCTGATATCTGAATATCCGTATAGATAAAGATACTAATGTGATTTTACGTTTCAATTATTTGGATCCATATAGTAGATATATACCATATATTTTAATATATATTATGAAAAAAATATGTTATTCACCATTATAATTAGATAAATATTATAAACTTTAGTATATTTTAATTTTGTTTTTGTATTATTTTAATAAATTCCGATCCGATCAGGATTCATATATGTATCCGTCTGATATCCGCTCCGTATTCGTATTCGAAAAAAGAAAAAAAAATATGTATATACCAGTCCTCTCGATCCGTTTTCACCCCTACAGTCATATAAGTAATACGTCAAAGCAATTTTATTTAGATATGAATTTAAAAAAATTCTCAACTGCATATAATATAGTACGGGAATGGCTACAGTGCTATGGATAGCATAGAAGACCTCTGTGCAACGGCTCAAAATTTGAGTTTTTAAAATCCTAACGGCCGAGCCAAACCGTTCAACATGTAATATGTACTAAAATATACTTTCAAATCAAATTTTATATTTTTTTAAATTTTTTTACTCTTTATTAAGTATTTTACAAAACTGTTATTTTCAGTAATCCAGAATTATATTTTACTTTACTGACACTCAATAATACATGTTTTGTGTACGTAAATATTTCAAAATTTTCAAATTTATTTAGTACAAAATCACGCCGTAAAAAATGACAACTTCTTTAAATGAGTGTCAAATTTACGCATGACTATTGCAAAATGCACGTGTACTGTTTTGAACTTCCACGCTCTGTATTCAAATCACTTTTAAAATGTGTACTTAGTTGTTGTAAAATTAATTGTTTGTAGTACATATACTTTTCTATTTATTTTTAGAAGTCCTAAAATAATTGGAAAGTATTTTTAAGGTCCGAGCTTGAGTTATTGAGCATATTATTCTGAGCATTATACAATAACTTGACTTATTTGTAATTTGGCACTCCGAAATTAAAATTTTGAGAAGCTTATGTAAATTCAGAAATATTAAATAAAGTGTGCAATAAATTTACATACAGTCATTCTTTGTTCAATTATCCCATTTTTTGTTTGTTTGTTTTGTTGAAAGCTCCTAGGTGATTTTATCGATATAGAGAGTTACAAAGTAACTGTTACATAAGATGACACAACGAGTGTCTTTAATAGTATGCAGTTGTAAACAAACTAAAAACACACAAGGGTTCCTGTAGATACAAATTTAGTCATTCTTGTTTGATTGTAATGATAGAATTCTAATAATTGTTTCCATTGTGCGCATAGTTGTTTTGTTCTTGCTGATAGACTACATTGTAGATGCACTAAATCAAATTAGGACGGAAACTAAATCAATTGGATCAGCACAGTCACCGCTCAGTAGTCCCAATGAAGGAACTGAATCACACCGGATCAGAAACTTAATCAAGCGAACCAGTAGAGTCACCACTCAAAGATCATAACGAAGAGGTGCCAGTGTAGAAAGAAAGAGAACAATGAGGAGGAGATGTAGAGAGAAGAGAAGAGGCAAAAGGAGGAAGAGCAGCAACAATAATAACAACAAAAGTCAGCGGCGGATCTAAAACTATTCAAAAGATGGCTAAACCATCCCTATAATTTTAAAATTTTAGTTATGTATACTAAAATTTAATTTAATTTAATTTAATTTTTTGGAACAATTTATATAATCTAGCCCCTCTTATAAATGTCACTTGTCTACTTGTTGTCTAGTGGTAAGAGCTTATGTTGGGACTGTGGAGAAGTTGAGTTCAATTCTCATTAGCCACAATTTATGCATTTTAATTTTTAACCTCCCCTATAAATATTTTCTAGTTCTGCCCCTGACAAAAGTACTATGCAAATAAAAATAATAATATATACAGTGCGTACCGTCGGAGAAAAGAGAAGAACTGACACTAAAAACTTCAAATGACTCTCAAACAGTAGTTTTTTTTTCCGCCTGAATTTCTTTTTGAATTTCGCCGGTAAGTGGTTGGATCAAAATCTGCTGCGATTCTACGCATATGAATAATATTCTAAAATTTATGTCTTTTCAAATCTAGCTGTTCAATATTTTTTGTGCACGTATCTCGAAAAAAACAGTTAATTTTTATATGCACGAATCTCAAAATAATTTAATAATTAAATTTAAAAAAATAAAAAATTTAGAGTACTCTTCACAGGAAAAGATCGCAGCAGATTTGAATCCCTAAGCAGTTAGCCTAAGATGTTCCTTCTGTTCAATTATCCAATCTGGATAAACTGTCCAGTGCCAATTTGAGGCAACTTGACAAGATTTAATATTTCCTGACATGCCATAAGTCCGGCGCACGTGCGAAAGGGCATTTACTGCATATACCCACAAGGACGATCGGGGCCGTTGGTAAGATATTGTGGCGACAAATGGCGAGTGAGAGGCTATGTATATGTACCATGTGCAGGCAAGATGCTATGTGGATCTTAGACGTGAACCATAATTGAAAGGAATGAAATCAAATCCGACGGCCGAGATGTGATCGATGGACAGGTGTCAGTTACATATAACAAAGCATATCAAACGAAAAGAAGAAAACGAAAGGACGTGTTGGAATTGAAACGAAAATTAATTAGAGAAGAGGTACATATATACAGGAAGCGAGATATGACACCCTGCAGCTTCTTTGTTGACCTGACTTGTCCTATCTCTCTCTCCTCTCTTCTGCATGGGAGGCCGTGGTGAATTTTTTTGTTATTTTCTATTTTTTAAATTTTAGAATTAAAAAAAATCAAATCTTCATAAAAGATATTTATTTATTTTTTTTCTTAAAAAATGTGAAACCACACTTAACAAGCTGATGGAAGAGGAGGATAATAATACCTCGTGTTTTTCATACTTCATTATAACTCATATATTATGTTTTTATTTTCAAAATCTAAAATATGACATCCATACTAAAATATGATTGGATGTGAAATTTTATAATTTTTTGAATTTTTTACTATTTTTTAGATAGGCAGAAAATCACTATTTTTGAACGGTCCAGATATATTGATTTTGTACCTATCTTTAAAAAATAGAAAAAAAAACTTACAAAAATTATAAAATTTCATGTCAACCATATTTTAGTAATGGAACCACACTGATTTTACGATTTCGGTAGTTTTTGAACAAATTTATAGTCATGATGGGATTTAATGTCAGAAAAATACTGGAACCGCACTATTAATGCAGCCTTAGAAACTTGCACTTGGCGAAACAAAAAATAATCAATTTATTTCCTGAAGATTATAATTTTTTTAATTCTATAAAAAAAAATCAGATTCTTTTCTGTAATTGTTATTTTTTTTAGTTTCTTTTCTTTACTTTATGGGTTGGTTAATTTTTAAATAATGGAAAGTCATGGTGGAAGTCCCTTTCAAAAGGGGTAGTGGTGAAACAAGGACAAGTACAGATTTGATTGAATTTGGCAATAAATTTTCTTTAATTAGGAAGTTCATCCTTTTCAGAAGCAATTGTCAGCAAAAGGAATGTTTATAAATAATAAAAAATGATACTTTTTTTGCGTGCTTTTGTTTGCTTTGACGATAATCAATAGCTATTAACTTGGCAAAATTCTCTAAATCATATTATTTTGACAATTTGACCATTACATATTGTAAGTCTTGTAACTATGTGTTGTTCTTGTATGTTCACAATCTACCAATCTGAGCACGAGAATAAAAAATCATGCAGGCTCACTAGTGTCTACTAATATGAGCGCACTAACTTTTGGTTTTGCTATTTTTTTCTTATTTTTTTTTATCTACTTTTGTTAAGGGGTTCAATTGTAATATTTTAAGGGATCAGAATCTACTCATTTTCTTTAGAAAAGGAGCACCCTCCTATTCTCAAATCCGGATCGTTTAAAATTCATCGTACGGTCTCGATTAAATATGAATCATTTTAATAGATTAAATTGATTCGAAAATGAAAAGTAATTGAGGCCGTACGATGGATTTTGAACGATCTGAATTTGAAAATAGGAGGGTGCTCCTTTTCTTTAGAAAAGGAACATATTATGATTCTCATACTGGTACAGATGTGTATGTACTGGTAAGAATCAATGTGTAACTAGTTTGCTACTTGCTCCTTTTCCCCAAAGACTACCCCTACGGGTTTTCAACTAAAAAAAACTATCTGTTGTTCCTATAATCATCGTATTATTTTAGTATATTATATAATATTAATTTTATTTTTCTTTCAAGGTTTACTTTAAAATTTCTAATACATAGAGAGACATTTTATATAACCGAATTTGCATACCGGGAAGTAAGTGTGTGCTATGCTTATAAAAAATATGTGGTAAGCATAACTTCAAAATTAACTTCTGACTATGGATTTAAACCGTTGAAACTGATACGCTTTACGAGTGATAAGTGTAAATGCAAAAAATTTAATTTTTTCAATTTATTTAGTATAAAGTCTAGTGTAACAATAAATAAAGTTTTTTTTAATTATTTTAATGTATTTATTTTCCATTATTTTTTGTCAGCTTGAATTTGTATTGAATAAATTCGAAATTTCAAAATTTTATACGCACATGCATTATTTTTGAAGTATATCGGTTTTAATAGTCTAGATTCATTATTTGAAATCAATCCAATAAATTTTGAAGTTATGTAGAATATGCTACGCGCTAGCTTTTCTCAATATACTTTTATAAAAAATTGAAACAAGTTAATTAATACATCAATAAATATGCATGAAACAAAATACGAATGATATCCTTACTGAATTGTCACTAGTTGTGAGAAAAACAAAGGCACAAAATCTAAATATATAGCAATCAATCGTTTTTTTTAGGTTTATGAGGATTATTTAAAATTCATGTCATCATGTGCATATTTGTAACAAAAAATTCCTGTAATTAGCTTGTTTTTTTTGTTTTGGAGAATGTTATTTTGTCAGCCAGCTAAATTTATTGTAATAATTAGAAAAAAAAATACAGCAAATTTAGGTTGGATAATTGTTAATGTTTGCAAAAAAAATAATTCATACAAAGCCTTTAAAAAAAAAGTTCAAGTGCTTGTATATTTTTGACATGTACATAAAATATTGAATTCTCAAGGGACTTAAATGACAAATTTGTACTTTTCAGTATATGATCAAATATTACGTGTCAAGATTTAAAAATTTATTAACCAAAAAATTCTGTAAATTGATCATCACCGTATTTAATTGAAAATATTTCTACAGATATTTTTAACTCAAACATTCTAAATAGGTGAATATTGGTTGAATTAAAAACCTAATTTATGTGACTTGAAAACTATAAAACAGAAAAACAATTCGTTCGTCTATTTTTAGTACGAAGCGAATTGGAGACTGTTGCATTATTTTATTAAAAATTAAAATGAAATTGTGACTTTTTGACCAATTCATTGACCGGTCTGTAGTCTGTACATTTTTAATTCTTTTCTAGTGGTTTTTATGGATTGCATTTAAATCCATGATGTGTCCGACAGGGCTATACACGTACCCGTACAGAGATATATATATTTTTAACTGAGTTTCCATGAGAAGAATGAATGAGGCACGTTATAAATAAGAGAGAAAGGGGCAGTAGATTGGGAAAAATGACACGGGGAGATGGGTCCGTCATTGAACGGCATGGTTTCGACACACAATGCCACATTGTGTGTGACTGTTACGTGCTGTGACTTGCATGTTGCGTGTCATGGTCATATTTCTAAAATTTGACACGGCACGTCACGCGAAATATTTGGTCACGGCATGTCACGTAGTCATGCGAGTTACGTGTAGTTAGAACCGTTAGATCTTAATTAAATGGTGAATCTTGAATAAACTAACTTATATTATGAAAAAAAAAAAATAGTTCAACGTGATCAAACGTTACTAGTCACTTTTGGACAGAGCATGTTTGGGCATGGCACGTTTGGACAGTGTGACTCGCGTGCTGTGACCACCTTCGATATTTTGGTCACGGCATGTGTGACTGTTCACTTTATCACAGCACGGCACGTTACGAGACCAAAATCATAGCATGTTAGTCACGACACTTCACAGTTATTTTCTCGTTTCCTCCAAAGAAAAAATAAGATAAAATGCATAATGATTCTTCGATTATACATAATACAAATTCTTTTAATGTCCTTTAACTAATTAGCTGATAGATTTAGTGTACTGCTTTATTTTTATTTATTTTTGAAAGGAATGTGTACCGATATGTAGCCGTTATAAAAAAGAAATTGAAATATTTGTAGGCTTGCTCGATAACACGACGTATCAAAATAATATAGGCATGCTCGGATTCAAGTTTTCAATTCAGCTCAGAACACATAACAAAGTCCGGAGAATATGTATCCGACCTAAATTCAGCTATTGTTCAAATCTATGACCTTTCATTTAGGTATTGTTGATTCAACCTGTCAAATCTCCACATGCAAAAGGCAGTTCAAATTGTACTACCACAACTAAAGACAAATTTTGTTGGAACTTGAGATCTAAAGACTCAAAATTCTCTCACCAATAAATTTGTTTAAAATCTTCATTTATGATATTTGGAATTTAGAGGGTTAAATTGAATATAAATTAAATAAAAAAGAAAAAAAACTGAAGAATCGTTTCTCAGTTTTTCCTTTAAAAGCATCCTTGTGAGGCGTTTTTACAGTTCTCCTTTTTCATAATGAGGCACCTTAATCTTTCATTAATTTCTCATTAAATCTCTTAATAGCGCATCCCTTGATTAGTCACTGATCTTTGAATATATGTGCGCACCATGGAGTTATTCTATTTCTCTGTTTTTGTCTCTAAAGGACAGATTAGTTCTGTGATTTCATTTCATATTTCCATCCAAGAAAATACAAAGAAAAACTATGATTTCAATATTCAAATTAAATCCTTCGATTGATCTATATATGCTGGATATTGCGGAGTTATCGTCAGTTGGTTCTATGGCGTGTCTAAAAAACAACAAGTCCGGATTATCTTGATTGCAGTTCTATCTTGCACGGTGAGACGAAATACGCTTAAGGACAGTGATTCACACGATACGAATAACTCTATTTCAATTTAATTTATTTTAATTAATTTCTAACTATCCGAATATTATGAAAATTTATACCAGCAAATTTTTGTACTACAAACATGAATATCAATGAATTGACATAGGTAATTATATGATATTATTATCATCAAATGGCTCTCTTCTTCTATAAGCAAATCTTTGCACTATCAAATTCTTACCGTGTTATAAGTTATTTTTGCAGTTTTAAAGTCCAAATAGTCGATATGAACCGTTCAACATGATCTCCATATTAAAATGTGCTTGGAGACCAAATTTTATATTTTTTTTGAAATTGTTTTAGTATTTATTAAGATGTGTACAAAATTATTGTTTTCAAACAATTTTGGACCATTGAAAAACTGCGATTTTCAAAAATTCCAAAAAAATAGCAATAAATTTTCAAAAATATAAAATTTGGTCTCCAAGTACATTTTAATATGGAGATCATGTTGAACGATTCAAATCGACTGTTTGGATTTTTAAAATAGTAAAAATAACCTATAACCAAATAGTGTCAAGATGTGTCACCATAAAATAGTGTAATTAGATCTCTCCTCATTATATATATATATAGAGGAGGGATCCACTTACACCATTTTTGGGTGGCACCGAATTACACCTTATATTTTTAAAGTTTAAACAGTCGATCCAAACCATTCAATATGTTGGATATATTAAAATGTCCTTGTATATCAAATTTTATATATTTTTTTTTGAATTTTTTACTATTTATCAAGATGGGTACAAAAATTCAATGGTCTGAAAACAACGATTTTGTAAAATATTTAATAAATAGTAAAAAATTAAAAAAAATGAAAATTTTGATATCTAAGCACATTTTAATATGTAAATTATATTGAGTGGTTTGGATTGACTGTTTGGACTTTGAAAACTTTAAAAATAGATGGTGTAATTTGGTGTCACCATAAAATGGTGTAATTGGATCTCTCCTCATTATATATATATATATATATATATATATATATATATATATATATATATATATATATATATATATATATATATATATATATATATATATATATATATATATATATTTATATATATATATATAGGACAGGGCTACGGTGCTACGCGTAGCATAGAGCACTTCTGTGCAACGGCTCAAAATTTGAGTTTTTAAAATCCTAATGGTCGATCCGAATGTTAAATGTGTTCTCCATATTGAAATGTACTTGGAGACCAAATTTTACATTTTTTGGAATTTTTTTACTATTTATTAAACCACTTTGAAAATCGTTGATCCAACGGTGGCTTAACCAAACAGTGAAACCGTTGGATCAGCGATTTTCAAAGGGGCTTAATAAATAGTAAAAAAATCCAAAAAATATAAAATTTGGTCTCCAAGCACATTTCAATATGTAAAACACATCTAACGGTTTGGATCGACCGTTAGAATTTTGAAAATTCAAATTTTGAGCCGTTGCACGGAGGTCTCTATGTTACGCATAGCATATTAGCCAAAACCTATATATATATATATATATATATATATATATATATATATATATATATATATATATATATATATATAAGATTAACTATTTGGTCTTTAAAAACGGAGATATGAGCGTGAAGTAAAACAAGATCCTTATTTTATAACTCATCATAGCCCATCTCTATATATGAAGTAGAATTAGGGTGTTTTTAAACTCATTAAATCTCTTGTTGAGATTCACTTCAAAATCTTTCAGATTGGTTTCAAACGATAAATTCAAGCTGTTAAAACCGATCTATGCTTACATTCAATTTTCTTCTTCTTTTAATTAAGGTAGATATTCAAATAAGAATTCTTTTTTGCTTTTAATTAATGTTAGACAAAATTTTTAAAACAAAAAAAACAAGCAAGAAGAATGAAAAGATAAAATATGAAACAATTAGGCTACTTTTTGGTTGAGATTTATCTTTAAACAAAAGAATTGTGAATTGACTGATACTTTTTCTTCTAGCAATTACACAACAAGGACAATGGGACCAAAATCATTACTAACCAAAGAAGCATCTCTCTCTACATCTCCGCCATTTAATTTAATAATTACCAACTTAAATTCAAACTGGACAAATTGTTACTTTAGCCACCCTGGCACTTGATTAAACTTGATTGATTGGTTTCTGAGCAAACTAGCTTTGATAAAGAAAGATAGAAAGAAGCAAAAGCTAAAGAAAAAAAGGATCTATAGGAGAGCGCCTAGAGAGAGTAATATCCTGAGAAAAAAACAAAAAGAACCTCCTCTGATCTCATATTCTGATGGGCTTAATTAATACGCCAGCTATTAAGTGTATATGTAGCCATGTAGGTGGTATAAAGGCAATCCCTAGAGAACCAAGAGCAATAAATGCTACTTAATTAATGAAAAAAAAAAAAAAAAGGCAAAGCACTTCATACAATTAATTATTTGGTGAAAGAGACTACTGTCTACCTTAGTCTCTAGAGCGGCGTCGCTTGCTTCATTCGGCTTCCTCTCGTCTTTTCTTTTCTTTTTCTTTCTATCCATCTATCTTTCTCTGAATCTGTTTTATTTCCTTTATGATCATGGAATTTATACTTCTCTGTTTCTCTCTGTTTTTTGGCGCCCTTTAAACAACATTTTAAAATGGAGAGCAAAGATAAAACTGTCAATCCTAAAGAAATCAGGATCAAAATATACTCTCTTTTTTTCATCTGGATCGTTCAAAATTTATCGTACGGCTTCAATTAAACATGAATCATTTTAATAGATTAAATTGATATAAAAATAACAAGTGATTGGGGCCGTGCAATTAATTTTGAACGATTCAGATGGAAGAAAAAGATGGTCCTTTTTTCCTCAAAAAAATGAGCTGATTTGGAGTTAAAAAATCAAATAAAAATGAAATATGATAAAATACGATAGAGAGAGAGTGAGCGCGCGATTACGAAAAAATAATAATGATCATATTGTTTTTAAACACTCACAAGAAATTTTTAATCAGATTTCTAATTCGCATTCTTTACTCAAAAAACAAAAAACGTTGTCCGTAATTACTAAATTAAAGGCTAGTTTTCATATGATTGTGTGGTTTTAATATTTTTTATTAGGCAAATTGTGATTAGAGCAGACACTTTTTTTTACATTTTTTTTTTAAATAGACACTTTATTTATCTTCTTTTATTTAATAAATAAAAAAAGCAGACCGCAAAATGAAAGATAACAAAAAAAAAGTAGGTTTTTGTATTGAATATGACCGTTGATAACAACTAAATTGATACTTTCTTGATAGTAGTTGAGTTTAAGATCTCTAAGATATGTCAAATCATCAATGTTTTCAATTACTGAATTAAATTTTATTATTGTCAAATTTAGTCGTAACAATTTTTTTTAAATAAATATTTATCAATGTACAAAATTGATTGTTTTTTTATGTATACGAACATCTATAGATATGTCTATTTTTTATGTTGTATATTTGATAGAATTTAATATAATTAAAAAATAAATTTTATTTATTCAACTGTATTTTTATATTTAATGTGAATTTCAAAAAATAATTTTAATAAACAAAAAGATTAGAAAGCGTCACTGAAAAGGATCTGAAAGGAGTACGCTGATAAAGAAATTTTACCCATTTTCTATGTAAAATATTAATTTCTTACATTAAAAGATGTGATATATATTTTGTATCTGGGGAATATCTTATAAAGGACAGAGATGCAGCCCTTTCAATGTTATTTGGGTTATTAAAAGATATTTAAATAATTATTAATTTGTCTTCCTAATTCTCTAAAAAAATTATTTCAAAGTTATTTGGGTTATTAAAAGATACTTAATAATTACTTAATTTGCCTTCTAAATTCTCTAATTTTTTTTTTCTATTGACACATTTAAAATTATGTATTGAATATGACCGCTCCTCTCTGGACAGTTGGAGCATATTTAATAAATTTTTTTGGGGTATTAATAAAAAAAGCGATGAAAAACAACGGAACGTTTTTGGTGTTATAATTTTAAGAAAAAATATTATTGCAACTCAGGTTATACTTATGTATCCCTTAACTACATTTTAAAAATACTTGTTCTTAACATACTCGTTTTTCATTTCTAAATTTAAAAATATTTATATATAATCTACAAAGTATTTATTATTTATTTCTTTTCTGAATAATTTTGAGAAAGGACATCAGATTAAAGACTTAATAGAATTAGTAAATATACAACATTTGCCGAAATTATTATATCTTCTAAGAAGACATAGTGTAATTAGTTGTCAGTATAATTATATCTTTTAAGAGCACATAGTAAGTTTGATGGGCATCATACGTACTTTTAGATTTGATGGGCACCGAATGTGCTGATCATAGTTTAAAATTTGTGCGCAAATTTTTTAAAACAAATCAAACGACGGTTCTGATGCCCATCAGATTTAAAAGTACGTCAAATGCCCATTGAACTTACACTATTCTCATATTTTTTTTTTTAACCTTTTTTTAAATCCAAAATATGTCGTATTTTTATTTTTTTGGCTCCTCCTCTTCATGTAGACATAGAAAATAATGTCTCCATGACGCAATTGTTTGTATAATTGATATGTGCAAACTTTCTTTTCTGGCAACTAATTCGCTGTTACATGCAGAATCAATCTTGTTTCAGTAAAAAAAAAAGAATCAATCTTGTGTTTTTGCTTTCTGATGGGCTTTTGTTTGGTCTGGAAAAATTCTACAGAAACAGATAAGGACGGGGTGTGTGTACTAAGCTGCGAATAGAGCAAGACGTAAGGGGTAAAAAGAAGAATATTCTTTAAAAAACAGAGCCTCCGATAGGACGTTTTCAAGATTTTCTGATCCCGAAGTTTATTTTTTTGTGGTTTCTCTACAATTTGCAACATATTCATTTATTTCTCTGTTGAACAACTTTTTTATTTTTCTTTTTATTGGGTTGGACCGAATTAGTATTCTCTGCATCAACTCAAAAGATTCTCAGAATCTTTTGAGTTAATGAATCTCAACCGTCCGATATGTTTTAAGATTTATACAGACTAGATCTGCACTAATATTGAAACTGAATTGGTTTAAAATCAGATGGTTCATATTCATTAACTCAAAAGATTACCTTTTGAAATAATGCAGAGGATATGCGTTCATGGGACCGGAGGACGACTCACGAATTCATATCCCGTGCAATAAGTTTTGAATTAATTTATTGAGTCTAAATAAATTGTAGAATGATTTAATTAAATACAGGTATTAAATTTATAATATGACCCGATATGATATATTCAATTGTGATTTGTTGATTTTAGTTGGGAATTTAAGACTATTAAGATTTACTATACATTAATAAAGATTTAGTATATATTAATTAAGCAAGAAAAAATAACTGAATAAAATAATAAATAAATAATTAAATTACACGGGTAGGGTTTTTCGACATTAATGAGGCGAGAATCGTTCGGTATCTGATGGTTAAGCGTTAATAAAATGTCAATAAACTTTAAAAAAAATAGTATTTTTTTATTATTTTAAGCAATATTAATAATGAACGTAATACCAATTATGTCAAAGAAGATAAACAAAATTTTCCAATCATATGGATTGATAATAATCGAATAATTTTTTTTGCACTAGATAAGGGTTAAAGATATCAAATCACATGTAGTGAAAGATAATAAATTATAAAGCATAATATTTAAAAGCTTGTTAGGCCTACAAAATCTAAAAGATTATGCTTGTACGAGAAAATTTGAAAATGACGATCTTGATTCTCAATCATTAAAGTCGACAATCTGATTCTCAGCTCAATTTTCGCCAGAGATTAGGACCACAAACACAAACAAGTCAAGTCTAGAGTGGGAAAAATAGCATACTGGAGCTGGCTCCGTTGTCGAACGGTACGGCACGTGTGACTGTTACGTGTAGTGACTCGTGTGTTGCGTGACAGGACCATTTGCGTGCCGAAGTCATGTTTTGAAAATTTAGTACGACACAACACGTCACGCGAAAGATCTGGTCACGGCACGGCACAATACGTTGTCACACGAGTCACACGTAATTAGAACCGTTAGATGTTGATTAAATGGTGAATCTTGAATAAACTAACTTAAATTATGGAAAAAAAAAATAGTTAAACATGACCAAACATGTCTAGCCACATTTGGACACGACACATTTGGGTGCGACGTGTTTGGGCACGGCGTGACGCAACCACCTTCGATATTTTGGTCACGATACAGCACATGTGACTGTTCACTTGGTCACGGTATGGCACGACACAGCACGCTTTTACCACTCTAGTCAAGTCTAAGTCGAGTTAAGCAAAATTTGAACTCGACACATGTCAAAATAAGCCAAGCTATGAGTTGAATTTGATCTTAAACGAGCTAATTATGAATTGAGACGAGCCAGCTTGTTAATAGCTCATTTATATGTTATAAAATAAAATAAAATTCTTCAATTTAAACTTCTGGCAACAAGATTCATCCTTTCGTGTAATCGCGAATAAAATAGTTGTAATAAAAAAAAAATAGTTTCATCATCTTTTTGTAGTGAGCTAATGTATAAATATAATTAAATTAACATAAGTTAAACTAAAGCAAGCTTGAATTCAATCATACCAATACGAATCATAATTAGGCGAGTTAATTATAATTTTTTTTTTTGGTCAGAACAATTGACAATTATAGAGGATTTTTGCTCATTTGCAGAATTATCGCTCACTCATACCAACTCCGTATATGTAGTTTGTACATAACTTGTTTCAAGTCAAGAAAAAAAAAGAGAGGTTGTGTGATAGACATAGCGAACAAATATAAAATACAAATTTTTTTTTATGAAAATATAACAATATATTTGGGACTAAAAACTTTATTATTATTATTGCATAATTACCGCTCAGCATATATGTTAGAAAAAGAGATTGGTCAAATTCCTTCATTATAATTTTATCTGAATTTTGTTTCGTATATCCGAATGTGTGGTGAAGTATCCTTTAAATTTTCTCTGATTTTTACAATATTTATGACACTTATTATTATTATTTTTTGACAATTTTCTCTGCATAATGCATTGGGTAATGGATTCGTTTTGTTGTTCTCGCGGTGAGCAACAGAAGATGATCCTATAATAAAGATAAAATATTTCTGTAATGATTTTATGTTTCCCCACCCCTGCAGTAATTTTACCGAAGTGCGGAAATAACTTATAGCACACCCGCCACACGCAAGAACACATAGTCATACACCTTGACGATCCTCGAATATTAAACTGAATATTAGCAGATCTTCCACCCAAAATACTCAGCCCATAAATAGTATTACTCCAGGCCGAGATCTAGTCGGAATTTGTTAACTAGCCCAAATTAGTAGAAAAATGAACCCCATCACCTAGAAAATCGGGATGATGTTCGGTTGGAGCCGTTTGATATACATTAAGATTCGCACAGACAGATTTAAGATTTGTATTGGTCGGGTACTTCCGACTCTTGATGTATATGGACGGTTTACTCATAAAATTTTTACTTGGATAGTATGGATAGTAGGAATTTTGGACCGTATGATCTCGATCGTATGGTTTGTCAGAATCTATAGCTGATTTAATTTTAGACCGTATGATCTGGATTGTATAGTTGATTTAATTTGTGTTTAACAGAATCTACATGTCTCTGAGATTGTAGCTAGATAGGGGCAGAGAATAAATAATATAGGTAATTCCTCCATGACTCATAATCTTTACGCCTAAAATTAATAAATACAAATACACCAGCATTTTTTAATGTAACAATTATAGGCAACAATATGTCACCTCATACAATTAGTAGCAACACTTACCATCTTTCTAGTAATGACAATTAGACATGACCAGACCTCGATATTTATTGTTTATCGGACGAAAAAACAGGTATTAATTTTGAAGAAAACTTACTAGGCAACTCAATAACAAATTATATACTTAATTAAGAAATAACGAGGAATAATCGTCGCAGTTGATAAGCTGGTCCAGTGCACTGAGCTGTGATTCAAAACACACCTCATTTTGTTGCCACGCTAGAACACCGTCACCCGGACATGCAAAGTTGTAATCCTCCACTCCTAACTGATCAATACTGCTACTTTGGCTGTCCCTTTGGTTGGCGTCAGGCATTGATGAAAAATTGAAGAACTGAATGAATTCGAGGTCGAATCCCGATAGCTCTGTGGATGAATTATCAAGCTCTTCTATGTTTGCGCATGCCTCAAACTCCATACCTTGATTTATTCGATGAGGAGTTTCACAACGAATGTTGGTGTTCGCGGTGAATGATCGTCGGAAACCTTCTGAAATCTGTTGATTAGACTTGCTGTTCAGATCATCAATTGTAAGGGGATTTTTGCTCAAGTGAGTATTCCAGTGGTTTTTAATCTCGTTGTCAGTTCGACCTGGTAGCCTTGCAGCTATCAGTGACCACCTATAAAGAAAAGAGTCCAAATTCCAAAATAAGAATCATTTTCAACTACACAAAAACCAAATGCCTCTATCATGTCATGTCAAGGGTAAAAAAAAAAAAGAAGGGAAAAGGATATACTTTTACCAAGGGAATCTAAAAGAGCCCACCCCGTATGATGGGCCCGGCCCAATTGAGTTCTTGGGGTTTTTCTCAATTACAGGTTCTTGGGGTTATATATTTGTAGGTGAAATTGGTTGCATAGAAAAAAATAATTTGTATTTTCGTCAAAGGTAAAATTTATGAGAACGGAGTGGGTTTGATGTTCATCCGACCTACTTTTATTTTCAACGAGTTCCATGACTGTCTAATCCATTTTAAGATATGTGCGCACGAAAATCAAAACAGATGCGTACGAATCTTAAAGCATATTGAACGGTGATTGAACCCATCGAACCAAAGTAGCTCTGATGCCCATCGGACCTACTCTCAGATCAAAATTTATATGTTCACTTTATGTATTTAAATCATGGCATCAACTTGTAATAAAATTAAATTTCAAGATGTTCTTTCTCAATATATAGCTAAGCTAATTAAATGTATGGCACTAACTGCAAGGATAAAATAAATATTTGCTAAGCGAATTGAGTAGATTAATGTTGTTATAAATGATTAAAATTTTGGTCTCTCTCTCTGTTTTTTTTTTTTTTTTTTACCTATTGCCAAGTAGGTTGTGGAGGCGAATAATGAGATCTTCCTCATCCTCAGATATATTTCCTCTCTTGATTCCTGGCCTCAGATAATTTAACCATCTCAGTCTACAGCTCTTACCGCACCTATTTAGACCTAAGATAGAGAGAGATATATATATATCATCATATAAGAAACTTGGGGAAGTTTGGTTAATCCAAGAAATTAATTATTGTATATCATCTCATTGCAAATGTAATTAATTAATGCAGAAAACATGATGTATTAAGAGATTGTGTAGCTAATTGTTTATGAAGGGAAGCATGTGTAATTCTATATATTTAATTAGGCATGCAGTTACCAGCTTTGGTTGGGAGAGAGCGCCATTTTTTATCTCCATGTAACCTAACGAAATCCACGAGCCTCTTATCCTCCTCAGCTGTCCATGCGCCTCTATTCACCACCTCCTTGTACTTATTGTTTCCTTTCTTATTCACGCTGCTACCTCTCTCTACCTTCTTCACCATTGCCTTAATTTCTTATTTTGGGAATTTAATTATGAAAGGGAGGAGATCGAAATAATATATATATAAATAATTTGTTGAATGAATAAGGGAAGAAAGAGAAGGTGAGATCTATATGGGCAGAAGAGTGCTAGAGACAAATAAATCAATCATACCCTTATATGAGATGCGTCTCTAGCTCTTTCGTCTCCTTTTATACTGTTTGAGAACCTACCTCTCTCTCTCTCTCTATGAATGCATGTGCATCTTATCCAGCTACTCTTCTTCTCTCGTATGACATCACATGCATAGCTAACATTTGATCAGTCAATTTCTCTCTCAGGGAATTAATAGTGCGCATGTACGTACCAAAGAAACAAATAGTCCAAGAAGACGGGGAGATGACTAATGAGACACCATTTTTGGCTGCATATATATACCACCTTACATTCAGTTCAGGAATTAGATCTCAACTTGTTGAATTTAAGAACATTTAATTAATTTATTGTATATTTGTATATGGTCCCTAGCTAGGCAATAATGCACATAATTTTTTTTTTTGGGGTTAATTTCATCGCCGCCTTTATTTTATACACAAGGATAAATTGATAAGCCAAATTAGAGAAATATTAATTGAAGGTTTAACGGGTACAATAAGAGTCAAGTGGAAGCATTTTTATACCCGTATCCATTACAAATTGTTCTTAGCCGTACTCTATCCGTACCCGCTACAAATTATCTTTTCCGTACTCTACTCTTATCCGTTATGGTTGTCGGATAACAAAACGGTACTAGATAAATAACAGGTAATACTATTATAATAATTATTTTTATTATTTATTAAATAAAATATTAAAATATATATATTCATTTGACACATGCATAATACTTTATTTGAAAAAAAAAATCATCATGCTAAGCGCAAGTAAAACAATTAAAGTACTATTTTCATTGCCTATTAATATATATAATATATATAGTTTTTCTTTTATAATTACCCGATCGGGTAACGGGTACGAAATATGCTTTACCCGAACCCTTACCCATTTAGATAACGAAAAAAATATTTACCCATACCCGTATCCGATAAGTTTACGAAAAAAATTTACCCATACCCGTCTTATCAGATACAGTACGGATCGGATAAACGGGTAAAAGGGTACCATTGACACCCCTAATTGAAGGTTCTTGTTATCATTATTTTTTTTCTCACAAAATAGGAAGAGTAGAACTAGGGTGCTCTTAGGAGTACCAAGTCCTTTTGTACTCTTAACTCTAAAACTTATCGGATTAACTTCGAACGACGAATCTAAACCGTTGAAATCCTTCTACCTTACGAGTGATGCGTCTACATGTGAAAATTTTAAAGTTTCGAATTAATTTAGTATAAAGTCAAGTGTTCAAAAGTCTTCCAAAAATGAATGCATTCAAATTAATTTATAAAGTTTCTAATTTTGACCACTTGACTTTATACTAAATTAATCCGTAACTTTAAAATTTTCACATGTAGACACATCACTCGTAAGGCAGAAGGATTTCAACAGTTTAGATTCGTCGTTTGAAGTTAATCCGATAGATTTTAGACCTAAGAGTACAAAGAACTTGGTACTCCCAGGAGCACCCTAGTTCTACTCAAATAAGAAAACGTGACAAAAAGGTAAGTTCCCTTGATGAAAAGAAGAGAGAAAATTTTAACTAGCTAGCGAATGCTTTGATAACCGTGTCCGTTTAATAATAAAAGCAAAAGATAAAGCATTAATTTCTACTATAACATGAATAATGTTTAGATTTATTGGTAATTATTATGTGCTTCTTTGCTATTTGATTAGTGTGAATCTGTTGATGTTTTTAGTTGATTTCGGCCACATCTTTATATGCTAAAATTACCAAAAGTAATACATAATATATAAGCTCTAACATACGTCCTTTCTCCCTTGCTAATAAATTTATTCGGCTATATAAATCAGATAAACCAAATATCATGCATTAATTAATTCTACTATACACTATTACATAAAACGTTTCCATATATATACAGTTGAAAAATGAGCTTATAAACGGGTTTGCAATCGTGTCTGTAGGAGTTGTGTATACATAAGGGTCTGTCAGCCGCTGTAGTTCAATTTAATTGAATTTTTTTTCCCACATGAACAGTACTTTTTAGTTCAATTTCCGTACCTATGTCCAGTCCCAATGGCCAGGCCGAACATGCTCTAATAGAGTGCCTATGTCTAGTCCCAATGGTCCGCCGAACATGTCCTAATAGAATCAATAAATTATACACAGTTCTAGAACCGTGTGTATGTATTTCTAAAAAATTCGATGATTTAAAAAGTTATATAGACTGACTTTTTAAAAAGGTACTTCTTTCCTCATAATTATATAAGCTATAGGATTGTAATGGAGTTTTTTCTTTTCTTTGGTGTTTGTCTAAGTTTCGTCTTTGCTGCCCTGTAATCTTTGCGCTGAAAAAAAAACAAAAGTAAGTCGATTTTAGAGTGCGCGTGTGATTCCGACAAAAATTTGGTTGATGATAACTAGGGATGGCAAAAAAGTCCGGTCGGCCCGGTCATCCCTGCCAGGCCTGCCCATTACCCGGTCAGCCTGGTGATGTGATGGGCCAGGTAAGGCCGGGCCTAAAGACGGGCCAGGTCAGATCTGAGCTTAAGTCGAAGCCCACAGGCAGCCCGTTGGGCTTATCTGATTTTCTGGTTTCTGGTTTTCTGGTTTTTTAGTTTTCTGGTTTTCTGGTTTTTTGATTTTTTGATTTTTTGATTTCTGATTTTCTGGTTTTTGGTTTTCTGGTTTTCTGGTTTTCTGGTTTTTTGGTTTTCTGATTTTCTGATTTCTGATTTTCTGTTTTCTGGTTTCTGGTTTTCTGGTTTCTGTTTTTCTGGTTTTCTGGTTTTCTAGTTTTCTGATTTTTTAATTTTCTGATTTTCTAATTTTTTTTGTTTTCTAATTTTCTGATTTTTGTAGGCAAAATAGCGGGCAGGCACAGGCAAGCCTTGGCCTGGAGGAAAAGCCCATTGGGCAGGCCGGGCCTAGATTTTCAAGCCCGACAGACTGGGCCGGACAAGCGGGCCATTAAATTTTTGCGGGCAGGCCAAGCTTGGGCTTGACAAAATACCCGTAGGCTAGGTCCATTGCCATCCCTAATGATAACGGCCATTATAGATTTATAGCACCCCCCTCATTTTTTTTAAAATTTTTTTATGTTATTGAAGGTAGTAGCCCTCTTAAGAGTTCATTATGATTAATTAATTGGAAAATTTAGTTATTTGTCACTTCAAAATCTTCAAATCTAAAAAATGCCATCACGAAACCATAAATCTGAAAAATGATACTCTAAACTTAGTTAATTCTTAAATTTGCCACAAATACACAATTTTTATACTTTTTTTTTATTAAAAATTAACTGAAAAATACAGTTTTGAGATACATATAATGAGGGGCCTGAAGGATATATAGGGAAATACAGAAATATGTATCTCAAAACTATATTTTTCAGTTAATTTTTAATAAAAAGAAGTATAAAAATTGTGTATTTGTGGCAAATTTAAGAATTAACTAAGTTTAGAGTGTCATTTTTCAGATTTATAGTTTTGTGATGGTATTTTTCAGATTTGAAAATTTGAGAGTGACAAATAACCAATTTTCCCTAATTAATTTATAACTCTTTAGGAAGGAGCTATTTGATGTGCAAGAATATATGAATGATTTTAAAAAATATTAGAAAAATATTTTGTTTATCAGTTTTTTTTATATTTTTTTATTGAAATATTTGATATAAGGAAAAAGTATAAGAGAGGAGGAAAAAAATATTCTATACGTCTCACTTATAATGACGGAAGATTGTATTTTAGGGCAAAAATTAGAAAAAAATGAAGAAGAAAAATTTAAAGATAATTAATAAGAATCCGACATGATCTAATTTTTTTTTTTTGTGGGAAATTTACTCATCAAAATTCAAACAACATGCCTTCTGAATTTTCAAATTCCTGTATATCGAACCCTTTGCAAAGAAAATAAAATTTGAATATAATTAAACACTGGACAGAAAATATTGATTGATGCATTTCATGTAGATAAAATTTTATCATTCGTCCACATCGAAGTGTGTAGTAGATTCATGGAGGGAGGAGCAGATCTACGTGTTAACGTGTATGTGAGGAGGTGTTAAGTCACTTATGATTTAAATTTTTTTAATTATATATATTAAAACTTAATTTAATTTTTTAGTTTTTTGAATTTTTATATAGTCTAACCCTCCTCATAAAATAACAAATATGTTTTTGTAATCTAGTGGTTTGAGTTCTAATTGGTATGTGTAAGGTCAGAGTTCAGATCCAGTGAAGTAAAGCAATTTTTGGGTATTGGATCGAGACCGTCTGATTTGAATCCGAGACAATCTATTTAGATCTGGAATGCACAAATTCCAAGAACGAATTCAAATTCTGAAACCATTCTGAGCGTCAGATTCGAATTGGACGGTCCCGATCTAAAATCCAAAAGTTGGGTTACTTTAGAGGATCCGACCTGTAAAGTCTTCAATTCCTACTAACCACAATATTTTTTTTTTGTCATTTATTATATTTTATAAATTAGTTCCTCCTATTCAAATTTTCTAGTTCCGCCCTACGTACACTGGGGTGCTATAAGATTCGTGCGGAAACATAATGAATGATTGGAATCTGACCTGAGCGGGTCAAGTACTTGAGGTGTACAATACCTTTCGACCTAATTATTAGTGGTTTTGAAAGAGTTGTATGCACTGTTTAGCCAACTACCGAGTTCGTTGGAGAAACAAATCCCCATGCACGCCATGTAACTCTTCTTGGTAGGACCATTACCAATATTTAATTAATTTCTGGCGTTCGTTTATTAATTTTATACTTCATCAGAGTTTCAGGAACAAAAATTAATTAAAGTGCATTCAGTTCTTTTATTTTTCCATCCATGCACTCGAAACAGTATCGAATTGCCATGCATGGTTCTAATCAATTATATATTATATTTTAGTAAAGGGAAAATTTGTATGTATATTTCTCAAAAAATTTTTTTTTGAAATTATATATTTCCCCTTCTAAAATTCATAATATCATATTTGGAATAAGGTTTGGTCCAAATGGCTTTGGACCAGACATTGTACAAAGCCTCTAAAAATAGTATGATTAAAGTCCGAACAGTCGATTTGAACAGCTCAACATGATTTTCATATTAAAATGTGCTCAGGGACCAAATTTTATTTTTTTTGAAATTTTTTTACTATTTTTTAGATACATACAAAATCACTGTTTTTAGATCCTGAGCACATTTTCATATGAAAATCATGTTGAACGGTTTGGACCGATTGTTCAGACTTTAATCGTATAATTTTTAGAGGCTTTGGACGGTGTTCAGTCGAAAGTCATTTGGACAAAATCTTATTCCATCATATTTACCCATTTTAATTTATAAAACTCACAAATTTACTCCATTGATCGTCTTTTCTTTTAAAACTCATTTTAAATTTACAAACTTTCCATTTAGTAAAGATATATATATATATATATAGCCCGTGTTAAGAAATGAATTCGCATCTCCTGAGATATCTCAAACTTTTTTAGTTGATATTTGGAAAATTCAGACTGTTCAAATCTTTTCTGCACGAATCTCAGAGCAAAAATTATACTACACTGTGCATTTTGAATAGACACCGAATTAAATATGACCTAGCTTATCTCTGAGCAAAAATTATATTTTAAATTTACAAACTTTTCATTTTAGACTTTACTAAATATATATATATGTACCCCGTGTTAAGAAATGAATTCGCATCTCCTAAGATATCTCAAACTTTTTAGTTGATATTTGGAAAATTCAGACTGTTCAAATCTTTTCTGCACGAATCTCAGAGCAAAAATTATACTATCCGTGCACTCCCAATAGGCACCGAATTAAATATGACCTAGCTTATCTCTGAGCAAAAATTATATTTTAAATTTACAAACTTTTCACTTTAGACTTTACCAAAAATAAAAAAATATATGTAGCCCGTGTTAAGAAATGAATTCGCATCTTCTGAGATATCTCAAATTTTTAGTTGATAATTGGAAAATTTCCCTGTTCAAATCTTTTCTGCACGAATCTCAGAGCAAAAATTATACTACCCGTGAGATTCGACGAATCTCAGAGGATAGGGACTCGTATGAAATGTTTTATCTTTTAATTAATATGTTTATGAGGACTAATTAGGTCTTTTACACAAGTGTATTTCTTGATTGTCAATGTGTATTTATCAGAATTAGAGAAAAAAACTATTTGCTCTTACAAACTGACTAAATATGTCTTTTATACATGCTACAAATTTTTTATTTTTTTTAATAAAGAGTAAAATTAAATACTTTATAAATTTAAAATGAGTTTTAATAAAAAAAAGAATAAATAAATTTGTGAGTTTTTGAAATTAAGTATATGATATTAGGAATATTTAGAGGGGAAAGCGTAATTTAAAGATTTTTGAGAGATATACATAAAAAATTTCTATTATTTAATATCCACAATGAATTTCTTATTGGATTTCAAAGTTGTGAACACATAGGATATTACTTTTATCACTAAATGAGAAGCTAGTTCACATGACTCCACCCTTGGAGTTACAATTGGTTAAAAGTATAAAGAGTAGGGCTCAAATGCCCCCATTGCTTCATGTTCTAATCGCACCCAACATATTTATTTTCAATTTCAAAGTCCAAACACAAGACCTAAATTGCTCAACATAATCTCTATGTTAAAATGTGCTTAGAGCTCAAATTTTATATTTTCTTTTTGAAATTTTTTGTACTATTTTTTTAAGATAAGTACAAAATTACTGTTTTTCAGGAAATTGTGAACCATCTAAAAACAATAATTTTATACCTAAGAAAATAGTAAAAATAAATTTAAAAATATATAAAATTTGGTCTCCAACCATGTTTTAACATGGATATCATGTTGAACGGTTCAGAACGTCTATTTGAACTTTAAAATTAAAAATACAGATGTTGGAGTACAATTGAAGCATGAAGCAATGAGGCATATTTGAGCCCTCCTCACGTATAAAAAAAAGGAGTAAATTGCCATTGTAAAAATAAATTTTTGAGTAAAGATTGGAGGTCAAACCACCCAACTATTTAATATCTTTGTTATTACAACAAATAATTTCTCTCATCTGGATTTCGAACTCATGACCTCTCCCACAGAGACTATGTGCTTTAACCACTAGACCAAAAACTAGTTAGTAAAAGTAAATTGGAAAGACATTCTCAATTCCGAAATTAAATTCAGGTACTGACTGAATCGAAGCCCAACTATATATATATGAATTTGAATCATCATAAAAATGATCATGCGAGTAATGATAAGCTGCATGAGTGGGGGTGAACTCGGTGATTGTAAGTGTTGATTGCTCATGCTAATGTAAAAAGAAATATGCTTTGATGATTAACATGATTTCCTCCATAACACCCCCCCTGCGGTCCAGAAATAACCTGCTCAGTGTATCTTACCGCCTGACAGCTCTAAAATGTACCTCTCTATCATAATCAGGACCACTGCGATTGTTCTCGAGTCCTGATTTAATTTACCCTGGATTTTTATTTATAAAATTACGTAAAACAAAGAAACCAATAGCATCAAAAGTTTTCACAATCAAGTAAGAAATCAAGTTACTTTGAATAAAAAAAATACAAAATAGGAAACCATGAAGGTTTTCAATTGCTTAATCACTCACTCAATCAGTATTCGTTATAAATATTTAATTGTCAAGTAAGATTAGCTAACCGTTTATTAGAACAACTGAGAATTAGTCTGTGATTTAGTGGCAATGACACAGTCTCTATGTGAGAGGTTATTAGTTTGAAATCCAAATAAGAGAAATTATTTGTTATAATAACAAAGGTATTAAATAATTAGGTGACTTGACTTCCAACTTCATTAAAAAAAATAAAACAACTTAAAATTTATAACTTTACTAAATAAGAAAATTGTTATGTTAACATGACTTAGCTATATGTTTCTAAGTAATACATACTTATTAATCAAAAGTATTTATATATTAATTAGCCAAAACGTCAAAGTTTCTAATACACAATAAAAAAAAATTAATTCCAACATATAAGGTAGCAAACAAGACTTGTATTTTCATTACCATCCTAGAACAACGATGACCAAGCATGTGTAATTTGTATAATACAACATCACTTTATTTGTTGTAATTTTTTGCAAATTTTAACCATTGTATGATTGACAAATATATTCAACCAATTAACTATTAGCTGCTAATTCTTAACATTAACTGTTATTGACAGTTGAGATGTTCAAAAGGTGGACACAAATTTGGATGCCCTCATGTAAAATCCAAAATAATCATATAAACCATCTTCACAAGAAGGTTGAAAAGAAACCAGTAGGATGATATAATCACCTTCTCGTACTCTTAACTGATTAATTTTTTTTTTATAGAAAGATGGAGGTCTAGTCTACGGTCTATCAACTTCTATTTAATGCCCATAAATTATTCTTCATTCTGATTTCAAACTCACAACCTCTCATATGAAGGTGTTATCATTTGTCACTAAATTCAAAACTGGTTCTTACTCTTTAAGGTGATGTTTGGTTGAGATCTAAAGATTTGAAGCCCTAAGTTGATTATTCTAACTTAGGCCGGTCTAAGTTATTTATGTTTGGGTGAGACTTAAAAGTTAAATTATGTTATGTTATGATTTATAATTTATTAGAATTTTACTTTTGTTTGTAATACAATAACCATTTAATTTAAGAGCTAAAACCCATGTTCTGTTTCTAGAGAGGTAAAAATTTATTAAAAGTTGCTAACAAAAATAAAAGAAGAAACAATTCAATATATATAACGAAATGAAGTTAAAATTCGATTTTCTACATATTAGTCTCTCCATGATTAATGTCACACACCAGTGACAGATATTGCGAAAAAAAGTTTAAAAAAATTCTTATTAATTTAAATAGAACATAATTTTACAATTATTTTTTATAAATTAAATATATTTTTAGGAAAAATGTACAATTTGTCCTTCGTTTTTCAAACCAACAAACAAAATACCTCTTTTTGTAAATTATTAACAAAATGTCCTTGTGGACCCCATTTTCTCCTTCTTTTTCCCTCTCTGTCACTCTTCCTTATTCACTCCTACAACTTTTCATTTGAAATGGAGGGTTAATACTATATGGGAATTTTGTGAACTTAGGAGTGCATATATAGTGTTAACCAAACGGTCCGGTCCGGTCCAAATCCGGTCGGTTCATAGTTCCACACGGGTCATGGTTCCCACGGTCCACAGTTCTACATGGATCGGATCCAACGGTTCTAACTTGAAATGGTAGGCTCAAACTCGTGCTAGAAGCATAGTCCAAATTCACACAGTCCGGTCCGAGCGGGTCTACATTTTTTTTTTTAATACCCTGTGCTAAAGCATAAGTAACGAAAAGATTTTTTTAATACCCGGGCGGGTCTCTCTTATATATTAATTCATCTAACTTTCAGTTATGTATTCTTTTTGTTTGTTGCAGATTTTGACTTGTCAGAGGCTCAAATCAAACATGCAATCACCATTGAAAGACTAGCACCTTGATTGGATGCATTGAGGATTGAACTGTGCCCAGTACACATGAGTGAATACTCTTTTTGGAAGATATATTTTGTTTTGTTGCACCCCAGACTCAGTAAACGTACACAATGCGGACCTCTTGTCCACCCCTCAGGTTTCCTATTTGACCCTCCCTTATTTTATCTGTTACACAGGCACTTGCCCAATATTATCATTTCCGTACTGATGTTTTTCGTGTATTGAAATCTGGTGCCAAGTTAGTAATTTAGAAAATGATCTCCTGTTTTCTTTTTTTTTCCAGATTGTTGAAGCAAGAGCAATGCTAATGCAGTGTTTGCAAAGCAAATCTAAGCCAGAAGCACAGAGGCCGGTTTTTCTGAGTTTTCTCCGATCCAGTCCCGTTTTGTCACAGTTCGGGTGGCCACAGTTCACGGGTGTTGGCGGGTCCAGTCTAGTACGGTTGCAGTCCAAAATAGTAGCTAAAAATCGTTCTAGAATCTTAAATTGAATCGGTCCGGACCGGTATGGTTTTAAACCTCGGTCCGGTCCTGGACCACCCGGTTTTTTTCAAAACACTATGCATGTATTTAATTCTATAATTTTCTTTTTAATGTAGATCTTATAAGCTAAAATTGAAAACATAATATTAGCTAATGTACAAAATATTTTTAACAAATGATTTCCTTTAACTATCATTATAGAATATATGTAACTCTAAATATTTGTATCAGTCAAACATATTTTTAAATTAATTTAATTGAAGTCAAATTTTCAAACAGACATATAAGCTATACGCCTTTCTTGTAACTCCGTCTGTGGAATTCCTTTCTTTATTATTTATGGTAAAATTAGAAACTTATTTGAAAATTTGTAGTCATTTTAAGGATCGCCTTTCTTGTAACTTCGTTTGTGGAATTCCTCCTTTTTTTAGTATTTATGGTAGAATTACAAACTTATTTGAAAATTTGTAGTCATTTTAAGGATTGCAAGAAAGGCGTATAGCTATATATCTGTTTGAAATTTCAAAATTTCAAAATTATTTAAAAATTTGACTTCAATTAAATTAATTTTAAAATATGTTGACTAACACAAATATTTAGACTTACATATATTCTATAATGACGGTTAAAGGAAATCATTTGTATATTAGTTAATATTATGTTGTCAATTTTAGTTTATAAGATCTACATTAAAAAGATAATTATACAATAAAATATATGCACTCCTAAGTTCACAAAATTTCCATATAGTATTAACCCTCCAAGCCTCCATTTCAAATAAAAAAAGTTGTAGGAGTAAACAAGAAAGAAGTGAGACTCCAAGCCTCCATTTCAAATAAAAAAAGTTGTAGGAGTAAACAAGAAAGAAGTGAGAGAGAGAGAGGGAAAAAGTGAGAAGGAGAAAAATAGGACCCACCAGAGTACTTTGTTAATAATTTACAAGGAGGGATATTTTGTTTGTTGGTTTGAAAAAGAATAGCAAATTGTACATTTTCTCATATTTTTATAATATTTTATGTACACAAGTATACTATAGTGATACATTTAATGAGTTAAATCATCTTAATTAGGTAATTTGAGATAATTTAGCAATTTTTTTTATTAATTTTGTTTGAACCAATCGTAAGTTAAATCACAAGTGTGGACTAAATGTTAAACCACCTTGATAGGTGGCTAAACTTTTTACATTTTAGACAGACCTAAAGATATGCTTATGTGAGTTCAGCTCAATTAAATCACATTTGACAGTTTAACTGAGACCTAAACTCTTTATTCCATACTTTAGACCTCAACCAATCATAATCTAACTAATTATATTTCATGTTATATTTCCCATAGTATATGCCCGCCAAGACCAACTGACCAAGCACAGATTAATGTGGGACAAAAAATGTAACCTATATTTCCCAAAATATACTTCCTGAGAAGAACATTTCCTATAAATAAACATCTTTATGAGCAATTGTATCCTATCAATGAACATACACGTGAATACAGGAGAGCAAAAAAGCACATCCCCAAATCTAACATTGAGAAGCACAAACCCCAGAACAAATATTCTGAAACAATGACTATGCACATAATCATCAAAAATAATGGACAAAGAAAATTCAATCAATAGGGTGTTTATCCTTGTCAGCTTGTCGTGAGGTGTACTGTGCAGATAGAAGAAGCAGCGAAAGAAATGCACTCGCCACAAAAATTGCATCAAACCAGCGGTGGTAGAAATCAAATTGTAAATCCCCTCCCAAAACATCCGTAATAATCTCCCTAAAATGCAGGGTATTAATTGCTAATACTGTATAATAACAGTAGCGGATGAAAGAACGCTTAAAAATGGTGTATACCTGTATTCTGAGGCTAGGCTTTTGCGAATGAGAAGGATAGAAGAGACAAAGTACATTCCCATTATCTCTGCCAAGAAAAGAACCACATTTGTGGTTGAGCCACTACCAACTCTAGAAATCGCAAAGAAGAACTGCATACATGAACAAAAAATTATAAAATAAAAATAAGATCACTTAACATCTTTGTTTTTTATTTCTTTCACCAGATGGCCAGAACCATGTGCTAATTGTTTCCCTGATGGATTGATCCAGCAAAGTGCTCAACTTATCAAAATGACATATAATTGTACTGCCCAAAATCAGTGGCAGACTGGACTTAATGCATTACTGAGCTGCTTAGAGTCAGTAATAATAGAGCTTAAATATTGCCTTTTTGGGTGTGGTGTGGAACTTGATAATTAAATCATGATTAACCATTGGTACAAGGTCAAGTCTGCTAAATATCCCCAACTGCTCGTATAAAGCAAAAGCGTACCCTCTCTTCTATTCAACAAGATTCTTGTATCCAAATGTTCAACTAAGACATGATCAAGCACAACCCAATACTGATTTAAGTCCCAATCAGATTCAGTTTTGCTGAATTTACTTCACAATCTAATTTCAACTCAATTAACAGTCGTGATAGTCTCAGTCAAAACTTAATTTTGCCATAATTTGCCTCAGTTATGCAATTGGACAACAAAATATACAATAAAAAAAATGAGACGGAGATACACCAAATAAAGAGTAATTCTTTGTACATAATTTTCAGCTAAAAAATTAATAATAGAATACAATGAGGAAGGAAAATAGAACCTTCATGACATTTCCAAGAAAACCACGAACAGACATCACGACCAGCATACCGATGAACATCAAGGATACATACTGTCATTTAATAGCAAAATTCACATCAATATCTCTTATGAGAACTGATTAATAATAACTCAATGTACAAGCTCTGCACATTGTTCTATCGTATTTTACTCGTGTTCTAATCATACACCATTATAAAGCATGAACCTAGATACGAACTTGTCAAACATGAAGGCACAAAAAATAACAGCTATGACTTTAGTTTAGTCCAATTAAAGTGGAGGTTAGATTCAGTTTCAGTATTGCAAGAATAACAAGTGCATACTTGTGATAGGAGAGGGGCATCTATGCCAATGTCAAAGTATTGCAAGAATATTTTGATCGTCATCGTCACTGGATCCACTGAACCCGCCTGTGACAAACATAAATAATTAAAGGCTATGGTAATGCATATATAATTAATATTTCCTAGTAACAGTAATAATAATGTGATTAGCAATAGAAACAGTAATAATGAATAATAACAATAACAACAATAATAGCATTTACTACTGTAGTATTGTTATTAATACCACTGCTAATGATAAATTAATCAATGATGATGAATTCGCTATGAAAACACAAAGTTTGTCATATATGATACTTATGCTTCTGTGTGCATTCCCAACAATATATAGTGCTTCTAAATTGCAAAAAGCAAGAAAGTATTTACCTCCTTAAATACCACACTCTGGAGGGACTGAAAAAAAAAAATCAAAGAGAAAGGGAAAGCAATCAGTATGGAGTCACTAGGTTACACATTACAAAGTAGAGCATAATCCATCCTATCCAGTTCCTCAACTAGCCTAATTAAGTGATATCCCAATAAGTGTGCATCTGTGCCCACACACAAGCCTTGGCAAGTTGGATGAATACCATAAAATGGAAGTTGGTATGTGCAACCAGATTGGCTTGCTAGATGAATATAGTTATCCTTAGCATCATGTACCTTGATCATTTTGTAAACACAGTATACTGACAATGCATATCCTAACAAATTTTGCAGATGTCCTCTCCATGTCCGAGAAAAAGCTGCAGCTATCTGATTTAAAGATGAAAAAAATATTCAGCAACTCATGTTCATCATACAAAATATAATATGCTTGGATATCAATCATATGATATCAATTTAGCTGCTCTGCAACCAGCAACTGTTTTTTTATACACGGTAACATTTTATGCACAGCTATAACAATACGGAAAAAATGAAAAAGGAAAATAATTAATAGGATGTTGTAGTAAAAATACATTCACGTGCATCCCTGTAAAACATCAAATAACTCTCAACTGCAGTGCAAGGTTAAAAGATGATACACAGGTACAAAACTGCTGTCCTTTCTCATGAAAGGCGAACACCGGATTTACTGATTTCTCATTTATTTGAAGAAAAAATTAAGTCTGAGGCATGGAGGATAATTTATCTTTTGTAGAATGTTTATGGATTATTCATTTCAGGCACTTGCTGTTGTTTGAAGACATGCATGCTCAAGACTGTGTAGGTTCACACTAGAAATTACTTTGTGTGCATGTGCATACAACTAAGATATAAGATGAGAGGAGAAACCTTAGCTTGACGAAGTTCATATAATTCAAGGAAGAGTTGCTTAGATAGCTCCTCCAAAGCTTGCACCTCTGCTTCTAAGCTCTTTATATCTTTTAAAATAAACATTCAAATAAGGGTTTGTGTGAATATTTTTGTTCCCGAAGTAATTATAACAGTTACATAATATTCCCTGGTTCTTACAAGTTACAATCAGCCACCATGAGTATTAATATTCTGCATATTTGAAGTAAAATAAAACAACCTAAACTAGAGGCTACACTAATATTTTTGTAAGACCAACTTCTGCCAGACATAGGCTATTTAAAAACTAATTTCTTCACATACGTCAGCCATAGTCAACACAACTTGACAAAAATAGTTTCTGACCACTGTTAGATTTTATATATGTCCTTTTAGAAAAATATTGAAGTTTTGGAAGTTTCGATTGCAAGAAAAGGAAATTGGTCATAGCTTCAACATAAAAGACAAAAACAAATCTATAATTGAACCAAAGCATTATTCATCCACATCCTTTAAAATAAAAAATAGCATAATAGAAATGTATTGAGAGAAATAGGAATCAAATTTTAAAAAATTTCGGTCCTTATTAATCTTTGAAGTTTCAGGCTACACTAAGCTTCATTACCTTAATTAAATTCTTTGTATACGTGGGCACAGGAGCCCTCTGAATTTTAGTATGTACCATTTCAGGTTTAAGTATTGCAAAAGGCACCAAGGTGCCTTGTCGAACTGGCAAATTAAAACCATATATCAACATGCTTGCAGGCAACACCAGTAATTGTTGGGATAGTACAAAAAGAACAAAATCAAGAGAAGCCAGTTGCTTTCGGTACTTATGAGAACTAGTTGCATTATGTGGAACGGCTAGGGCCAATTAAAACTAGTTGCAGGCAACCTGCTTGACTTATGGTTAGTATTGTAGTGCAACTTATAAAAAGGAAGGATTCTTGGTATCAATTAAAACTATAAGAAACTTCAATATTCCTTCTGAAAAGGATAATTTATTGGGGGTAGTTGGATAAACAAAGACAAATATTTGAATACCTTGCTCGGTTTGATCTTCTTGAACTGAACGCACAACTGTTCCGACAATGCGCTTTAGGAAAGATCTAGCCTTTAGCTTCTGAAAAAAAAAATCCACAGTTTCATACTAATGTTATTTATTTTCTTAGTTAACTTGAATGCACTAATTGGTACTTGTATTGAAATGGATAAGTTCAGTGCAAAGGCACTTTTTATACCACTACTTGATCAAAGCTTGCGTCAAACAAATTTTAGTGTACTTTTCATTTTCTAAATTATTTTTTCTTTGGCACTCGTTTCAGCTTCCCTAACCAGATGTAATTTTACATGTTACGCTACCTTATGTGCATGGACGAATGGTGTTTCTTTGCAAGCTTGACTTAAGTAAATATTATATGGCAGAAACCTGTCATCTATTTGCTCATTTTAAACTTGTAAGTTGTAATAGACAAGAAAAGACATGCCTCCTCAGATCCCTGGATGCGCTCCATCTCGATTTGAGAAAGAATAATCTTCTTCTTCTTTGTTATACTTGTCTCTATTGACTGCATCAATTGCCTCTCCAAAGCCTTTATGTCTGTTTCATCAATATCCCTGCCAATTAACTATGTATTCTTAATAATAAGAAGTACGCAATAAAGAACTTGGACAGAAGTGACATGAGAATGTGTAAAATAAACCTGATGAAGAGCGACAAATAGCTATAAGGGAGATTGACAGCTCCGAAACCAGATAGCACAGCCATGACCATTACGCCTATTACCCCGATTCGGCTTACCAATTGCGACATTGTGAAGAATCCTACAATTACAAATATAAAGTTTATTTTTTTCTTTTTTTTTTTTTGGAGTAGGCTTTCAATGGTATCTGTACTGAAGCCACTTTATGCATGTTAATAATTCACATTTGAGTAAAACCTGAGTTGAACACAAATTTCCTCCAACACTCTTAAACTGACAACTGTGCATCAAACCTAAAGTTAACCCATGTCCTAGCCTACTTTAGCCTCAATTCACCATTAAGTATGATCCATGTGAGTGGTAATGACATTGCTGATCATTTTGTATGTCAGAGGTACAGTGAGCCACAATTCAACATAATTAACCCTCAACTCAACCCAAAGTTTGCCTCACTGAACAATTCCACTGTGTAACCAAACTAAATGTAATTTAGCTTTGAAAACCTCAAATGCTCAATGAAGTTTAGACAAGCCATGAATTGAAATGTTAAATTTCTGGGACAAGTACCAAAGAAAGAAATAGATATTAAAGTTTAGAGTTAGAACCACTTTCAGGAGAAGGCATGGGAAAGTGAATTCCCATGCGCCAAAAGCCATACAGAAATGCCAGCAAAAATAAAACTGCTCCTGTTCCAGCCCTTTCTCTTCTAACCCCTGAAAATTCAAAAATTTAATTCAATGTGCTTAAATCACTTATGCCAAGCACAACAAGACAATGAAAACACAAAACAACTTCCCTAACATTCTTTTCGAAAAAGAACTTTGGAAGTGGCAAGTAATATTGAACCCAAAACGTGCTCCAAGTTGCTAATATGAGACATATTTGGTGATAAAGCTTAAATCCTAATTTACGGTTGAAAATCAACATACGAAAAGTAGCTCCACAAAAAAAACCAAAAAAGTGTGACTATGAGATAAGTAATTGTATCTGTTTGCATGAACTCATAATGTGTATAGGCTGAAAAATGAATTAGATGCTGGCCGCTGTGTAATCTCATAAATGTAGAAATTAAGGCAGCATTATTTGTACTCAACAGATTTGCTTCATGTTTTACAGCACATACTATCATCTAGTTTTCAAAAATAACCCCATGTAGATTATGCAATGGGCTTCTTTGTAAATTAAGTTAACATTTACCACATTTGCAATTAGAACCCAACATTTTTTAGGAGATCTGGATAACTAATTAAGAAAAAGAAAAAACATGACTAAGATATCCCAGCTAATCGATACAACGCAATCAAATCACTAATCAGTTTAAACTCAACATGTACAGCAATCTGGCTTGATTGTGTTTGAAATTGAGCATAAGTATATGGCATGGGTACAGATATGAGTACCGTATCCAATATGGTACAGCATGGATACAGAAATACATAAACTTTATAAGACCAATGATACAATACTTCTTGCATATATTTGTTTTATTATTTTAAAAAATTAGGGTAGCTCGAGGTCACTAAACTTTGTTCTTTGTCACGAATTGGTCACCCAAGTTTGATTTGTAACTTTGTAGTCACTGGAACTTTTCATTTGTCCCAATCAAGTCACTTCATAACTTTTCCATCCAAAATATTAACGGGATATGCTCATTCTATCAAAAATCAAACTTGAGTAACCAATTCGTGACAAAGGACAAAGTTTAGTGACCTCCAGCGAAATTTACCAAATAATATTTTTTATTTTGAAAATTCTACAGTATTTTATTTTCTTTTAACAGTGAAGAATACCTAAGCTTCTAAATATATGTATGCATATCTCAATCTTTTAGTTTGTAAAAATATATACAAAGAAAATTAAAAGTTAAAAGGATCTATTAAAAATATACATACAAGTTAAAAAAGTTTTGAGCTCTTTCGTGCATGGATGCACAGGATACTTGTATTGTTGACCATATCCATAAGTCAAAATATTTAAAACAAGGGGATGTCTCCAATATTAATCGTATGAGTATCGAGTAGGTATCTGTATCAGATACATAGCCAACATGGATACAGTTGCCTATATGAAGTATCAGGGTATCAAAGAGCATAATAAAAGATGGGTTTGCTATAGTCAGGGGAAAGTTGTTAGCGGTCAGTGCAATATATGCCTTTACCACCAATTTAGCTCAACTGTTGCTGTCAGTTGCACAGGTCCAAAGAAATATTGGGTGTTAGTTGCAACTATGAAAATGTTAGGAGCTTTTCATAACAGTATAAATATGATGCAAAAAGAGTTAAAGAAAAATTTATGTACCACTATTGCGAAGCATTATGTAGCAATGATAATAAGGCAAGATGAAAACAAGAAGCATTATCAAGCAAAAGAGATCTATTTTCCAATTCATCCATCGAGCCCTTCAATACAGAGAAAAAAAGTAATTAACAAAACTTTTTCAAAACCTACAAAGCAGAAATAATACAAAACAAAAAACAGAATTAATGAATCACTGTTTGCTTGGGTACAAGATCTCACAGGGGTCGAGGTCAGGTACTGGTACCTAATACTCAGTAAGTTTCATGTTTTGCCTTTTTCCTAGTTCATGAGTAATTTATGTCAAATAGCACAGTTGGTGGTAAATTGAGGCAATACTACAACTTGACGGTCAATAAGTTTTAAGTGATAGAAAATTGGATCAAATGTTAATCAAAGGAACAAATAAAACTTATTCAATATTTTGCAGTTGAATTTTTTTTTTAAAAGAAAAGTGGGAAAAGACCCACCGATTTTCATTAGCATAGAAAACCATTACAGTGTTTAATAGGACCCGGTACCACCTATCTGGTACCGCAGCAATAAACAATAAAATATAACCTGCATAACTTGTTATTTATTAAAATACCAGTACTACTCCTAACTCTAAGAACCTAGACCTGAATATAAAAGCAGTTCCAAAATACAAACATCAAACAACCTGACAATTAGAACAATTATGCAAACCAGCCCCTAGCAATTAAACATTTCACAAAACAGCTAACAGTATACTGATATCCCAGCTGAAACTTATTACAACTCATGCAAAAAGGACGCTGCACTAGTAAAATTCACAAAAACATCATCTTTCTTTTGCAGTTCAATTCATTATTTCTGACATTAATTTCATTTAATTGCACAGCTTCTGGTTCTAATTGAGATACAATTTGATCGCATTGAGGCTTACTTGCATCACTGAACATTATATGATGTTAGTAAAATGATCGAAGGGTACTTTCTTAGCCTGGAAAAAGTGATGCTGCACAAATTGATGCTTAATATAAAAAAGGAAGTGCAGTATAGAAATAATAAAAACAGATTGGGTACTCTTTGGAAAGAACATGAAGGATCTCGAAGAGAACGAGCTGAAAAAGGTTGCAAGAGAAGGCGAAGACTAGACTGAAGAGAATTTGCACAAGCGCTCTCTTCTCTTCGTACTCCTTGTACAGCCTACGATTCAAGAACCACAGACCCGCCCATCCCAGTAGACCCAGAGACGACGCCACAACAAATCCCTCGTACACTCTCCACCCCCACCCCATTTCTATACTCTCTCCCCGATTCTATCCCCCAGATCTACCTCTCTCTCATATAGTAATACTGTAGTAGTCTCTTCTCAGTTCTCTTCTGATTTCTTCTGATTTGGAAATAATATATTTTTAATTTTTCTTTCTTTTTGGGACTGTCAGGAAACTTAGAATCGGAGGAACGGTAAAGGGGGCGGAGAGACGAAGACGACAAGGCTACGTAAAATAATTTGGGCCGAGTCGCTACTGCTTTCTATAATATTTTCTGTTATTTTCCATATGGGCCTTAGGCCTAACTTAATAGTAAAATAGAAGCCCAGTATATAACTATCCTTGGGCCGAGTCGTTTCTTTTCTTAGTTTCTATTGGAGTTCATAGGCGAGATTCTTTAAAATATAAAGTATCGCCTATGGAAGCATAGATGGGGGTCCATAATCTCGTAAGACAACATGCAATGTAATTTACTTTTTGTTATTCAAAAGCACTTAAGCGAAAGATGTAGCGAGAACATGTCTTTTTTATCATGACAGAATGCTTTTGACTAGATAGGCCTTATTTTTTAGCAAAACTGATCATATTATGATGATTCCTGTGTTGTGTTCGCTAAACTCGATCACTCTTTTACTAAAAGTTATCACTTCATGCACATAGATAGATAGTGCATGAATATTATAATCAAGTTTATCACTTCATGACGGTGCAGCAAGGGTTAATTTCGGTAGATGCCAAATATTGGAGGCATGCATGTTGTTTTTGGAAGAGTACATGAACGAAGCATAAAGCAACACATATCTATCTGGCCAGCCAATTAAAACCATTAACCCTTTAATGGAATGGAAAGATACCTTCCACGAAAGCTTAAAAAAGGTGCGGTGAAGGATGGGAGCAAGTATGCTAACAAATCAAACTTCTCTGGAATGTTTTTTTTGTTTTTGTTTTTTTGTTTTCTGATCAACAATTTACTGTGAAATTTTCCAAAATTTGGGTTTATTAACACTTGTGATTTTTTTTTAAACGGCCTGAAAATTAATTGTTTTGAACTAGATACACCAATTTCAAATACAAAATCTATATAAGAAAACGAATAAATTGAAATATAGTTATCTTAACAAGAAAATAATAAGATCTGATGCATATTTTATTATTCATCAAATTTTTATATGTAACGTCTAAAAATATATACACACGGCCATAGTGCATTAGCAAAATATATATTCAAACTGAATAAAATTTTGTTGATATATTATCTACATAACCTACAATACATATATTAAACTATTTTTTTTAATTATTTATTTGAATTGAATTGAAAAATATTATCAAATTCCTTTGTATATATATTTCTAACATTTACCTATTATAAGGTTAACTCTTCTACTGTATAAAAAGAATATCGATTATCAACTATGATAAAAAAAAAATAGCATTTATAGCCGTAATAAAATTCTAATAATAAAACCTAGGGGTGAATACGGATACGGATACGGATCGGACCGGATATTTATTAAATAATATTAAAAAATACCAAAGTTCAAAATATTTATCTAATTTTAATGATGAATAACAATATTTTTCATAATATATATTAAAATATATGATATATATCTACTATTTGGATACAGATAATTGAAACGTAAAATCATATCAATATCAATATCCACACAAATATTCAGATATCCACGTATAATTTTTCGAATACAGATGAGATATTTTCCATACTATTTTCACCCCTAATAATTAAAGCCTCATTGGCTCTATTGGATTGGTTGTTAAATTTGAAGCGGCAATTGCAATAGGTGCAATTTTTGGAGGCATTGCAGAGGATTCTCATGACCTGCAGGTTTTGCAGAGGATACAGCTGTTATATCCTTCCCGACAAACGACTTTGGAAGCTTTGGCAATATCCATCCATATAATTGAGTTCTTCTACCATCCATACTTTTCTAAACTCACAAGCTTTCATCAATACACAACACAACCCCTACCCCTTTCCCTATCCCTATGGGCTATTGCTATGACCAAAAGTTCCAACACAAGTAAAGGTCCCATGGAGGAGAGATCCATGGAGCCCATGCATGCATGTACCAAAAACTAAAACAATTATCGCCTACAGGAGAGATATATAGCCTAGCTAGCCCCCACCACATGATATATATATGCACACATGCATCTAAACAGTTCATTCTGCATTAAGATTCGTGCCAGTGTTTAAAGATAATTAAGTTTCCCATGCCACACGTTACACGTAGTGTTGTGTCTCAACTGGGGAGGGAGCAAGAAATAGTACGTCTGTGTTATCCATTACTTATAACTCCGTTTACAAAGTTCAAACAATCAATTCAAATCATTCAATATTATTTTTATGTATAAAAATGTATATGGATATCAAATTTTATATTTTGTTTACAATTTTTTAAATAGGTAGAAAATTACCTTAGATCTTTGAACCATTCAAAAGTAATAATTTTTTATTTAAAAATAGTAAAAAAAAAAGAAAAATGTAAAATTTGATCAATGATAAATACATTTTTATATAAAAATTAAATCATGTTGAGTTGTAGACTTTAGAAATGAATACATCGATCTGCACATTGTGAAATAACATAGCCTCACTCCAAATACTTTACAACGGAGCTATCAGGAATTTGTTTAGAAACAATAAACAAGGAAAAAAAAAAGTTACTAAACCAACTTGATTGTTTTAGTTTTTACAAAAACCATAAGAATCGAGATGCCATTTTGGTCCGAAATATTTTTTTTCTAGATCAAATTGCAATTTCAGTCCGAGCCGTTTTCACATATTTCGAAAATAAATGATGTAACTATTGGTGTAAAACTTGTGAAAACATCTCGGACCGAAATGACAATTCGGTATGAGAAAAAAAAAACTCTTCAAACCGAAATGGCATCTCGATCGGTTCTTATGGTTTTTGTAAAAATCTAAGCAATCAAGTTGGTTTGGTAAAAAAAAAAATTATTTATGGTTTCTAAAAAAATTTCGAGCTATCACCAAAGGGAAGAGATATTGTGACATTCGATTCTAAAATTTATCACACCATGAAATCAAATATCCACTTGTCTTTATTATTTAGATAAATAGTATTAAATTTATTGTAGCTTGAAAGTTTTTCCTTCAATGGTCAAACATTAATAAAAACTAATTTAAAAATTATAATAATAATAATAGAATTGAACTGTATATTTTTCAATTCGTCCATATGACCAATTAAATTTTTTTAATGTATTAAGTTTAACATACAATAAATCTACATCATAAAGAAAATATTTATAATTGAAATTTTCATCAAGAAAAACTAACGGTCATTTTGATCAGAATTTTGTGAACATAATTCAACGGTCCTATATATAGAGCAAAGCTAGGGTGTGATGTGCTTACCAAGAGGGTTTGGTGAGCACAACTTCAAAAGTATATCGGATAGGCTTCAAACGACAAATTCAAATCGTGAAAATCCTAGTACTTCATGAGTGATGCATGTACATGCAAAATTTTGAAAGTTTCGAATTCATTTGCTAAGTGGTCAAAGAAATTATAAAAAAAATGAATATATAAAACAACTTATAAAATGTTCATTTCTTTGACCGTTTAATCTTGTAACAAATGAATTCAAAACTTTTAAAATTTTGCATGTACATGCATCATGGATTTTATCGGTTTGGATTCGTCGTTTAAAACCGATCTGATATACTTTTAGAGTTGTGCTCATCAAACTCTCTTGGTGAGCACATCACACCCTAGCTTAGCTTTGGTCCTATATATATTAGATAAAATAAATTCAGTAACACAATCCACTTCAAATATTAATAAACAAGTCACAATATACAATACGAATTAATTTCTGAAAAATATTGTAAATTCTTTAAGGAATGAACCTTCTCATAAAAGCATGTGTGCATGTACAATGAAGAATTAAATAACTTTTTAAACAATCTCTCTAGTCTCTCACAATGAAGAATTAAATAACTTTTTAAACAATCTCTCTAGTCTCTCTAGTCTCTTCATGTGTGCCTGTTGTTCCTTCCTCCGGCATTTCAAAAGAAAAAGAAGATCTCCTGTGGTGCATGCTATGTGACAATGTGAGCAGCTATGTCACATAGCATGCACCACAGGAGATCTTCTTTTTCTTTTGAAATACCGGAGGAAGGAACAACAGGAGAACCACTTCTTCTGTGATAAAGTTAAATTTTAGAATAATACAACTTTTTACCAAAAAAATAAGGGAGAGGGGGTTTTCCGATAACCATCATCGATGGACCAGATATTGTTTGATAGGTGGTTTCTGCTATCTGATTCACTTCAAAATATGTACGCACGAATATTAAAGCAAACAGTACGGATATTAAAAAAATGTGCATATATTTTGAAGTGGATCGGTCCGATGAGCATCGGACACCCCCCTCTCCCAAAAACTAATAATAATTAAAAGTAGAACCGGGTGTTCTTAAACATATCAAGTTCTTCTATGCGCTTAACTTCAAAATCTATTGAATTAATTTCAAACAATGAATCTAACTGTTGAAACCAATTTACTTCACGAGTGATACGTTAGCATGTCAAATTTATAAATTTTCAAATTAATTATCTTCATAATGTTGAGTTTGATGCTTCACACATTCTTTATTTCCTCCAACCAAAAACCGAGCTGAATTATCGAAACTCTTTAGCATATAAAGTCAAGTGGCGAAAAAATAATAAAAAAATGAACATATTAAAATTAACTTATAAATCTTCTTTTTTTGGACCACTTCACTTTATACTAGATTAACTAAAAAAATTGATTTGTAAACGCATCAGTCGTGAAGTAGATCGGTTAATTTCAACAATTTGGATTTATCATTTCAAGACATTATGATAGATTTTTGAGTTAAGCTCACAAAAAACTTGGTGAGCTTGAGAACACCCCAATCTACTCTATATTTAATAAATTTTAAATCAAATAAATAAAATTTTCTTAAATAATTAAATTATGTATGATAAAAAAAATAACACATAAGTCATGTAAAAAATCACGCCGAATAGTACAAAAAAGGTTGCATTATTTTGAGTATTTTGCACATTTAACACATACCTTTGCATGAGGAGAGAATAATGTAAAAATATAAGTTGTTCGATTAAAATAAATAAGAAAAGGAATATGAACATATATTTGAAGATATAAATAATGTAGTATGTTTAAGAAGTTAGAAACTAAATTTGCTGATATAGGAGAAAGTATTCCATTAAGATACCGACTCCGCTGCTCTCCAAATAGAAAAACAGAATTTAATTATTTCAATTTCAGTAATTGAATTTTTATAAGCACGAATCTGAACACATAGTTGAAATTTGAATAACTGACTTCTGCTCTTCTCCTATTTGTAGAGCAGCGGAGTCGGATCCTTCCTTCCATTAATATGTTGATCATCCTGAACCTAATTAAATTTGTCATAAATTGGAACAAACATGCGCAATGTGGAAGAATCATCCCTTTGGTATGAACGTAAATAAATCTCCATGTCACCGCACCATATTCATTGTTGCTTGTCAACAAATCAATAACGCACACACTTCTTCTTTTAAATACTGTTGCTAATGTTTTGCCCTGTCAAGGTACAAAAGCTAGACAAAAAGCCGAAATCATGTTCTTTAGATACATATTATTCAACATATATAATAAGGTTCAATGCACTTCATCCCTGTATATTTTTTTTTTATGTGACTGTATAAATAGTTTACAAGAACACATTACTGTGTAATTGGTACGGTTGTTTGAATGAGACTATGTTACTATGCATAGTGCATTTTAGTCTGTATTATGAATTAATATCTTTATTTTTAAGTCTAAATAATCAATATGAACTATTCAACATGATCTCTTTGTATTTATGAATTTTGTAAATCAAATTTTATATTTTTAGATAGGTAGAAAATCATTTGATCTAAAGATTCTAGACCATTCAAAAGTATTGATTTTCTACCAATAAAAAAAATTAGTAAAAAAATTAAAAAATGTGAAATTAATATGCAAATATATTTTCATATGAAAATCATATTGAATTGTTAAGATCAACTATTTGAACTTTTTTTTGTGGAGGCAACATAACGAGGCTGTATTTCGAGGTGTAAAACAGCTAGCATGGCTAGTGACAAATCGAAAATCGAGCAATGGAGGATGCAATTCTTTCGTACCGCTACTGTGGGAAAAGAGCAAAAAGGGGTACTGTGTTAATGGAGCATACTAGTAAAGACAAGAGCAGGAAATTATAAGTGTAATTGATTCTATAACACAGAGGAAATGATATAATTGTGTAGGATTCGATGTTGTAAATAAATTTATCAATACAATTTTGATAGTCACTACCAAGTTCTCAAATAAAAAAAAAACTATCTGAACTTTGAAAATCAACAGGCCAATCAACACTGCGTAATATCATAAGCCTCACTCCACCGAGGGATTGGATTTTGTCCAAAGGGCTTTGGACAAACACTCATCCAAAGTCAAGCTTAAACGTCTGATTGGTATTAAAATTCGTGCAAACATATTTAGAACTTAATAAATTTAAATGACTTCTTGAATCTAAATATTTATATGAATTTTATGTAGATCGGACGGTTTAGATCATATTTTGGATGAGACTTTGTCCTTAGCTGTGTGGACAAAAAAACCCCACCCTTGTTTTCATATATTTAGAACAAAACCTTCCAAAAAAATGGATATTTATAAATATAAATGTATAAATGTAGACAGATCAGTTTGGATTAAAATAATAGAAAGCATCAATCATGGATCAGAAATGGACATGTTTCTGGCGTGAAAGTGCGATGAGCTTAACTAGAATAAAGGGTCAGGAATGCAGGATTGTCAGATAAGTAACTGGAAACTGTACAAAACTTGAAGAGGGGACAAAGCAGCATGGTACTGTTAGCACACATTGGGTAAAAGAGCATCACCAGATTGTTAGGCACAATCATTTGAGCTTGAGAAATATATTAATTTTTCCATTCCAAAAAGCTGAACCAAACATACATAGATATATTTTTCATCCATCCCATTAGGAAAAAGGCCAAAAAGAACGCATAGATATGAGAAAAATTTAATGTCAAACACTTAAAAAAACAATACTCCAATGATCATAAATTAAAAAAACCATATATAAGGGGTAGCTTCTCAAGCTTCTTGAAATTAAGTCACATGGGAAAAGGCATTGCTCCAGAACTCAAATCCATCTACAATTCTTCAGATTTCTGCATATCTATCAAATTAGAATACAATAAATATCAATCAGTTCCATAAAAAGTAGGCAATAAATAGTTTTTTGGAAAAGGAAATATCCTATATTTGAAATCTCCTGACTAACAGTTATCATATACACCGAATGAGAAGGGGCAAAATAGACTGAAAATGATTAGGTCAAGTAAGATTTTAACCCAAGTTTCCATCATAGAAAAATATTACTTGTGTCAGCAAAATCAGAAGAACAGATTCTGACTGGTATTGGTGCAATTTTCTTTTAACAAAGTTGTGCTTGCTTAAACTGGATTGTTGGGGAAAAAATCACTTTTGGTGATTGGTGGAACATATAACTTGTGATTAAATAGGACAAACTTTCATCACCTAGCAAATAATACAACCTAGCTCAATTATGATCATCTATACTGGATTTAGATATGAAGAGAACAGCCTTTTGACCAGTTTTACCCTGAGTTTTGACCATAACTAGAAAAAACCAAAGAGCTTCAGTTGTGCCCCCTCAGAAACAATAAAGAACCATGAATTCCACAGCAAATATTAACCTACACACCTCTTGTTTTCCTCACTTTAATGAGAACAAAATTAGCTTGCAAATAGATGGTCAGAACTAGATTAGCTTCCTTTTAAGTAAACATAGACATGATGTGAAACTTTCCAGGGAGTACTTTACACCGCCTACAATATGTTGGGATATGAATGCATTTTGGATGAAGTTTTCTCCAAGGTATAGTGATAATAATATAAATATTAACAATAAGAATAAGAATATTACCATCCGGAGAGCAGGAGCTAGGGGTGGAGAAATCAGACGAGGCTATGGGGATAGAGATTGACAACTGAGTCGAAGAGAAGGAATTGCGGTTGGAGTTGGAATTGGAATTCCCATCCCCCAATTCAGACCAGCAGCCCAGGTTTCTCCCTGAGCGAGGCCACTCATCTAGGAAAGGATGGAGGGCAGCATGGGCTTGTGTCCCGCAACTCTCCGATTTCCTCATTACCCCTCCACCTGTGTAGTCAGTTGTCAGTATGGCCTGTGGAAGCTGGTATACGCCTGTCTCAAGAGAAGTTGGGGCTGGGTCCCGTGTGCCAGTGGAGTTGCTCAGAGAGTAAGGGGATTGGGCCATGCGCCAGTGGGTGGCAGTGTCAACAGAGGAGAGGCCCCGGAGAGTTCCAGAGGCTTCTGAGAAGAGCCTCTGCTCATCAGCCCCTGTCGCTCTCACAACCCCATATGGGTACCTGCTTTATTGAAACAAAATTATAAAAAAAAATTAGACTAAACATAATTGTTTGCATCTTTCTAATCGTAACACCAGGTCCATATGAAATTACCTGACAGATATATGAGGTATAAATTTTTATTGAATTAAATTGCAGAATGTTTGTGTGATACTGAACCTTTCCATGCCTGTTTGTGATTTGTCAACACAACAACTATAAAATTAATATATAAAAGATGATAACACCTATATAGTATAGTTAAGTAAACTGAACCCCATCATTCCTCTGAACAGAGTAAATTTATACATTCCACTGTCACTGACAGAGAAACTGGGTTAACCAGTAACTGTACATGGGTTTTAAAAAACTGAACAAATCAACCTTTGAAGTACCACACGAGGACCAAATCTGTGTCACCTATAAAAGAAAATAGAAACAACAAACTTCTCCCTCTGACCTTTCCATACATAAATACTAAATACATAATGTTAGATATCCCCTTTTTTCACTTCCATATGAGACTTGTCAGAATACCTTTAGGATAAAATACCATAAAAAAATTAAGAATACCTGTAGGAGGCAGGGTCGATCTGGAGATGAGAAGCAGAAGCAGAGCCAAAAGAAGATCCGCTCCCTCCCGACAGGGAACGAGCGTAGGTCCCGTTCCCATTCCCATTTGAATTCCCGATACCGATCTCAATCCCGTTACCAATCCCCATGCTGATCCCGTTTCCGCTGCCAGGAGAGGGGAGCGAAGAGGTAATGGTGGAGTTTGCCGAAGGAGAAGTGGGATGTGAAACAGAAACCGAAACAGGAATCGAATGCTGCTGCGGTTCCACAGGCTTTCTTGAACGGTTGCGGCCGCGGTGCATGTGACGTTCGCAATACTTGGAGTCGGGTGCCGCCTCCTTTGCGCACCTCCATTTCTTACCATCTGTTCGACGGCACCTACCGGGTTCCGGGTCCACTTTCTTTCCAAAATATGCTCCATACCCAACTATCCATTACCAGAAGAATTAATACTCAGTTTCAATACACTCATCACTGTGGGCTTTTGGACTTGTAATTTAAAAATATATTAATTCATGATTGAGACAGCGCAGCAAAAATTAGTCAGTACCCAAATGTCTGCAGCAGGGCAGGTTATAGAAATAAATATTAATTTAAAGGAGATTCTTAGATGTTATTTTAAGACAAAATCTGGTAGATACTGATACTGTTTATTAAACAAAGGTAAATTAAGGCTGTAAATTATTTTATAGACACGAGTACTACCACAGCAATGAAGTACTTATGCTACTATCTCTATTCTTTAAGTTGAGATAATTTTTTTATTCCTTTCTTTTCTTTGGCTAGTGAGTTTACAAAGTTGTAAGGAACGCACGGGGCAAACAAAAACAGCCAAAGAAATTTTTAGCTTTACATATTTAATCTACATCGTCAATTTAACTATAAATATCAAACAATAAATGCAAGCATAATTTATTTTTTTCCTGTAATAGATAATCCCAGAATTTCTGCAGAGGCCGACTAAAAACCACACAAAGAAGAAAGAACCGTACCAAACCAGACATGAGACATGGGATGAGAAAGAAAGTATATGACAAATGACAAGAGAGATAGAGAGAGAGAGAGAGAGAGAGAGAGAGAGAGAGAGAGAGACTGAAAAAGAACAACAAAAAATAAGTTCCTTTTTAGTAATTACTGAGGATTAAATTAAATGTGGTAAAGCGCAATAATTAGTTATTGGTAGGTGCAGTGAAAAGGATAGAGATTTGAATATCTCTAGTAATAAATGGGAGGGGACTGGGGAGGGGAGGGGAGGGAATCGATATCGAGGGAGGGAGAGAAATAAAAATGGGGGGAGGGGATAGAAGAGACAAAGCAAGAAAGCATAAAGAACACACAGGGAAATAACTCCCCGTTAGAAATGGAACGCACATCGAAGAAAACCCCAATAAGAAAATGCAATATACACACACCCACACGCCTCTCAATGTCATCATCCTAGCTTTATTTAATGGCGGATGTATGTATCATGTATAGAATAAAATAAAAAAGGACAAACAAAGATCCTATCTCTTTTTTCTTTCCGAATAATATATTGGATGACAAGATCGCACCTCAAAAATCAAATAGACCTCAACCTGATAAAGATCTGATCTCCCATCAGACCCTCATGGTCGTTATCAAACTAAGAGTAAAAAAATACAACAGATAGAGAACTATTAAAAAAAATTAAAAACAGAGGAACCGAGAACCCGAAAAGATAAGACAAAATAAATGAAGGCTTACGAGAATGGTGGTAGTATCTGGCGGCGGCCATGGCTTCAAAACTAGTACGCACTGCCATGAGGAGATCAGGTGGGACCGGTACGCCAGCTACAAAGTACTTGAAAATGAGCGCTTGAGTCTCCAGCTCCTGCCATTGCGCCGCCGTGAAGGGTGCGCCTCTCCATCTATTCATCTCTGACTCTTGGGCTCTATTTTGTTGAAAAGAAAAATATAACATAAGAAGGAAAGAAAGAGAAGAAAGAGAAGAGAACCCAATAATGGAGCTGAAAGAAGAGATATGGTTTGAGAGAGGGAGCGAAGGGAATACCTGAGAAGGTTCAGGTCACCTGCCGGTGAAAGAGAGGCAAAGGGTTTCGCCATCTGTGAGGGGGGCTGCTGACTGGGGAAGGACAGACAGGCGCAGCAAAAGAGAGAGAGAGAAAGAGAGAGATAGAGTGTGTGGGGTTAGAGAGGAGGAAGAGAGAGAAATACTGTGGCTCTAGGTGTGTCCCGTTACGGTCACCGAGGTCACCTTTTTATGCACCTCACTCAAGGGCAGGGATGCGGGATGCCAAAGAACTGTTTCCTCTCCAGTTAAAACTGGAGATCAGATGTGTGATCTAATTTTTATATATATTCCTGCTTAATTACTACTACTGCATTACTGCATAAACCAAGGTTTAAACTAACAAGCAATTAGTTTCTGATACATAATGATGATTTATGACCGTTGAACTTAATTTGCATGGACACGTTTATCTTGTACTGGTTATGGTTAGTCTTATCAGAGCAATTTGTACACGAGGGTTTGACTTGCATTTGCATGCATGCGTTTGCTAAAAAATATGCATGCATGTGCACATTTGATGTATGATTTTTATGTGTATGGGATGGAGCTAGGGCTGTCCAAAATGCTCGTAGTTCGTGGCTCGCTCACGACTCACATCTGGTTCGATCGGTAACAGCTTGTTCGATAATGCACCGAGCTGTTACGAGCTAGCTTGCTAACAGCTCGGATCAAAATTAACGAGCTGAGCTTTTATCCAGCTTGCGAGCTAGCTCGGCTAGGCATCAATTTGTGAATTTGTATGAATTTGTGTGTATTTTATACTGTCAAGCTCGGTCCAACTCGATCCAACTCGGTCCAAAAATATTTGTAAAATTTATTTTCTTCTTAAAACAAGGTCCAACCAAACCCAGCGAGCCAGCTCGTGAGCTGGCTCGTCACGAGTTTGAGCTGAGATTTTAGTTCATGAGCTGTTAACGAGCTGACTTGCTAACAGCTCGGTCCAGAATTAACAAGCTGAGCTTTTGCCCAGCTCAGCTCGAGCCAGCTCATTTACAGCCCTAGATGGAGCTAGAAGCGGACTAATAATCTAAGTGAATGAAGTTTATAAGTACCAATTAGATGCTAATTAGTTCGATAAATAAAGGTTGAATGTAATGTAACCTTATTTTGTTTCGAAATGAGCCTTTTTTTATCAAAAGAAATAAAATAAAGGTTGAATGCTGATTTTCAATTTTCATGGATATCATTTTTTGCTACCATCATTACTGTCAAATATTATATATTTGTATAATAGTCAAGTGTTTTTACTAGTCAACGTTGTCAATTAATTATTAATTAACTAAATGAATATCATTATTTACTGTCATTAGTATTATCAAAAAATTTATACAGTCAACATTTTTCACTAGCTAGTCAATATTGAAATAATTATCTTTCCTATTATGCATGATTGATCTTTGATCAATTTTTTTTTTTAACTTATCAGAAGCTTGAGAGACTCTAACTCTTGACTTTTGAGTAACCATAATTTTAGATTTTTTTTTTCTAATCAACTGTGTTACTTTGTGGTTCGCATGAGCATTATTATAATTCGCCATAAGTTTGTGTATTTGAGAAACAAAAGAATTACATAACATAATTTTTCACCCATTCAGTTAATTAATATTACATTCCGTGTGATTGGAATATGCTTGTACTTGATGCATAATGTATTACTCTAATCTATGTTTTAAATATTCAAATTCTTATAGGAGGAATGGGTAACATAAAGTGACCTAGTCATCTTTGGGCTCTATATAAAAACTTTGAAATCATCCAATCATTTTTCAGGCAACTCTTTAATTGATTAATTATTTAATGGAACTTCTTATCCATAGAAATTATTAAAATCAAACATATGAAAACAGACATAGTAAATCGTTTCCAATGAATATAGAAAGATCTGACTTATTGAGTCCGATCTAAATATTATGGATCAGACACAACGATTCAGATACATATTTTTTTTTTCCTGAGTTTGGATTCGAACTGTCCAATTAGAGGAGAATCAAGTTTTGGTCCACAAATGATCCTAGAAAAGCATAATATTTGAATCTGAACTATTGAGTCAGATCCATATATTTTAGATCGAACTCAATAAGTCAAATATTTCTATATTTATTAGAAACGAGATATTATTTTTATTTCCATAGTTTATATTTAATAATTTCTATAAATACAAAATTTCACTATTTAATAGAAGTATCTGAATAATGATTTTCAGTACATTGTACCTCCTAGAGGCTATTCAGGCTAGAGGCAAGAACTCCCTCTCATATAGGGACCGGTCAACACCATTAATGAGTTTTAGTTAAGTATATATCTAGTAAGTCACCCAATGAACAAAACGGCCGCCTAGAAAATTTCATGCATTCGTTAATTTTACGCTAATTCAAGGGAAATTTGAGATGCACTAACCAGCTTTGGTAATTAAAGTAGGTATTTTACTTTCTGCATGTCTTTTTATTTTCAAAGTTGAAATAGTCGATTCGAATCTTCCAACATGTTATTCGTATTAAAATGTGCTTGGAAACCAAATTATACATTTTTTGAAAAAATTTTACTAATTTTTCATAATTTTTTAAAATCATTGTTTTGCTGAAATTTTTATTATTTTTTATTTAAAGAAAATTGTGATTTTCAAAAATTCTGAAAAAATAATAAAAAAAGTTCCAAAAAATATAAAATTTGGTTTTTAGGCACATGTTAATATGAAGATCATGATGGAAGCTTCGAATTTATAATTTTAACTTTAAAAATGAAAATATGAGCGGAAAATAAAAGAATATCTTTAATTCTCAAAGCAAGTTAGTCCATGTCGGAATTTTTTTTTATTACTCTTTCATTGGTGAAAAGGACTTATTATCCTCTAAATAGACGATCCAAATCCAAACTCAAAATATAAAAAAAAAAATTGGATCTGAATCATTGACCCATTTTTTCTATATTTGTTGGAAACGATGCACTACTTCTATTTCCGTATATTTAAATTTAATAATTTTTACAAATAAAAAAATTCTGCATAATTCAGAATTGAATCATGAGTGGATAAAATATTAAAAGCACTCAAATTAGTCTGATAAATGTTCTGAACCGTTTGATTCGCTTCATGACCTGTGCGTTACTTTAATATTTGTGTGGATCAAGCACGCACGAAACATAAACGAAATCAAAGTGGACATCAGACTGATTTGGATCTATGCCCCTCGAACACATTGCATTTCCGTCAATCGTGAATTATTAAATTTGATTGAAATCCTAAATTTATTTTTAATTCAATAAACCCCCAAGGTTCAATTTGGCTCATTCGTGACCAAACAATTAATATATTTGTTCTCTCTTTCAAATTGTTTGTTTATCATTCAATACAAGTGAAGGAAAAGGGAGGGGCAATAAAAGAGATACTAACGGTTTGGTAACAAAAGGGTTAAATTAATTGGTGATGACGAATCACTATCCTTTTTATCTGAAAAATGGCAAAAAAAAAAAAACAAATGTAAAATAGCTATTTTTTAATTTATTTACTGTAAATGTGTTTTTGAATTATTTTCACATGTGTTAGAGAAAGTTACATATTTAAGCCAATAACAGAGCAAAAATATCATATTACGACGATCATCAAATAGTCATCAAAATTGGACATCACATGGAGCATGCAACACCTCTTATGAAGTGCACAGCATGCAGAATGGTGAAAATACAAGAAAATCCACTAAGTCAGAAGACCGTGCGTCATTCTCAATGACTACGCAGCATAGTTCAGAGACCGTACGGTTAACAGGCCGGGCTTTCTAGAAGATCCGCTTTGTTGACAGGCCATGCTATTTTTAAACAATATCCTGACAGGTCATAGATGGACCCCATGTCCCCATGATCTCCACTTTCCCATGATGTCAATTACTTCTACTATTGTATTGGAAGACTATAAATACCTCTTTTTGATAGGATTTTTTAGTGTGTTCAATGTGTTCAAGCTCTACATAGTTGTAGCTAGCAATCATCATTATTATGTTAGGTTAGAGAGTTACTTAGAGAGAGAGAGAGAGAGAGAGTATAGTCATTAAAGGTTAAGTAGTGGAGACATCATCTAAGGAGGCAGAAGTCGGAGGCGTGAAGGTTTTTTCATCTTCAATTGAATTGTAATTTTTATTTATTTCTTTTAGTGCTATGGTCATGAAATGCTAAATTTCTCAATTATGTTTTAGTACATGTTTATTTTTTATTTTGCATTATAATTTGAATTTTTATTGCACTTTATTCTTTTTTATGACATTATTGCATGTATATAGTTCCATTTACTATATGCCAATGATCACCACATGCCATCGATAAGCAGTTTAGAGAATTCGTGTGAGGAATTACTCCTAAGTAGTGGTGAGATTGTGGCTAATGAGGCTTGACAGCGGTTCAAAGACTAGTGTTATAATCCAAGAGGTTCCCTTAGAGTCTTTGGGATTATTTGAACTACATGGTAGGATAGAGAAAATATATTTTAATATCTAAAATACCTAAGTCTAGGGGTGTTCATCGGTTCGGTTTGGTTCAAACCGAACCGAACTAGGCAAACCAAAGTTTTAGTTCGGTTTCAAAAATTGAACCGAACCGAACCGAATTAGCATTGCAACCGAACCAAACCAAACCAAAGTTTTATTTCGGTTTGTTCGGTTCAAACCGAAATATAGCAATTTTTTAATTTAAAGCAATTGTTTTGTAATGAACCGAAGTATATTAAGAAATAAATTGGAGTATTAAGAAATAAATTGGGATATTAAGAAATAAACCGAAGTATTTAAAGCAATTGATTAAGAAATAAACCGGAATGTTAAGAAATAAACCAGGACGGTCCGAACCAAATTCATAATATATGAAAGTTCGGTCGATTCGGTTATTTCGGTTTTGAAAATTTCAAACCGAACCGAAACGAAGTTATAATTCGGTTTTAAAAAGCAAACCGAACCGAACCATTAAACCGAATAAACCGATCTAATTTGGTTCGGTCCAAAACCGATTAAACCGGACCCAATGAACACCCCTACCTAAGTCTTTGTAGCTCAAAAATCGATCGAAAGATCGGAAAACCTTTCAGACCGCAGAAACAAATACCCGGCTCACTGTGCAGGCAGTGACAGTGTAGTGCGCAAGATACTTAGGGACAATCTATACCGCACGTGGCAATGACAGTACCGTATGCAATTAATATAGATCAATATCAAAACTTATATTTTACATGATTAAGAAGGACATGAAACCTGAAACCTAAAAGCTCTCTATCTACTGTTTAATCTTATTCTAGTTATAACATTTTGATTGCATTGATGACCATAATTTTTTTTTTTAATTTAATAATCTAAACTAGTAAAAAAAATTTGAAACTTAATACATTATCTCTGTAGATCAACAACTCAATTTATACTACACAATAAAATCACATACTTGTAATCTGAACATAAGTTGAAATTAGAGTTTATAAATATTTAAAAGTAGTAGCCTCAATTTGAGTCATCAACTGGTGAAGAGACGACTGTAACGAAAAATATGAGTTGGTTAAAATAAGAAAAGAAATTGGATTTTGTTGAATAACTTGACCTTCAGAGTAAAACAAATTAATCTTCAGAGTGAAACAACAATTTAATAACATATGAATTAATTTATTCATTTTAAATTCAGAAGTGTGGAACTGCCCACTTCTAATATACTGTAGCTTCGCCACTGAGTACGTGTCAAATTTAGCTTTACATCATTTAAATGTATTGATGTTAATTTGATTGGTAAAAAAACTGTCTTCAAATTATGTCGAATTATACATAACTTATCTAAATATTTACGAGCACGTGTATAATGTTATTTTGTAAATGATATTTAATATCGGTTGTCACGGTTGTCAATATATATTTATTTTATTTTTCTATTTTGAACATGTTTATTTGCTAACATAAACAACACATACAATTAGACATTGCCAGCTAATGCTATTTAAGGTACCTAATTAGTTTCATCATACAATTTTAACACAAATTGCTAAGAACTAGCATTTGATCAAGTGGACGAAGACAATACTCTTTGTGTAGAAAGTCGTATGTACGAAATCTGAAAAGAATAATTTTTGTAAATATTAAATTGTTAGATAGCTTGAACTCCAACTTTTACTTAAAAACGTGTTAACACAAATTGCATAAAATTTTAAATATCAGTTTTAGACTTTAAAGAATACAATGAACGGTGATCAATTCATTCTATTTTTTTTTCTTTAAGATCGATAAACTCAACAACGTTTGAGGTTTTATAATTGTAGATTGCAAAGAGAACGCTCTAGTGAAAAAGAAAAGAGCAACAGGCGATATATGAGAGATTTCAAAAATCTAACCGCCGCTGCTATTTTTCCTTCCCACTCTTTTTTCTCTCTCTAATCTGTCTCTCTCACTCTTCTAGATTTCACTTTTGACATAGCTCTTCCCCTCTCTCAACTCTACTTTTTTGAGCGGAGAGAAGAATGAGAGGCCGGATCAGAGCCAAACCGAGCCTATTAGAGCTGAGAGAGCGGTATTGTCAGAGTTTAGAGTATTGAGTCTCTACGTCATCTTAATCGGAGCGTGAGTGAGTAGATCCGGATATCGGAGTGCGGCAGTGGTCGAAAGAGCAGATCTAGTCATAGAGAACGATAGGATTTAAGACAATAGAGTATAAGTAAGATTAAAAAATTAGAGTTACTTATAATAATTTGGAGAATTTTGTGAGAATAAAAAATTATATTTTGTACTGGAGAAGAAAAAAACTCAACAAGTTCTTTTACAAAATTTAACTTTTGATTCAAACGACTTGGCATAGCAAGTTTAGTTGAGTTTCTTTTTCTTTGTTTAAGTTGGGTTTGTTAGCTCTTTCAGACTTTCACTGTGTGGCACTCACAATCTCTGTCGCTATCTGTTGCGGTGCTTTGGATATCTGAGCTGTCTTGGGAAAAGAGACATTGTATACTCTGCGACAAAAATTTCGTTCAGAGGATCAAACTGTTATTATCCCAGAAATCCGATCCAACGGTTAGGATGCGAACTTCGACACCTGTCTTCCAGTTTATAGTTTATAGACTGGAATTATCCATTGCAGGGGACAGCAACAAAAGTAATTAGTTTAGGAGCGAGGCTAAGGAGTTTTTTTTATAAACCATAATTAAAAAAAAAAGTTTGGATTTTAGTATGATTAGCCGAGTTTTTACAAAAACCATAAGAAATGGACTGCCAAACCGTTCTTGACATTTTTCAGTTTTACCCTCCAAAACGGTTTGCCAAACCGTTCTTGATATTTTTCAGTTTTACCCTCCAAAACGGTTTGCCAAACTGTTCTCTATAGTAATTTTTTTTTTTTTTACAGATTGTTTATAAAATAAATCAGATATTTTGTTTGATTTTGTATATTAACAATAAGATTAATGGAACAATTAGAATATATTTTTTTTGTGTATTTTGACCATTTTATCATTTTAACAAATCAATTGATTGATTTTTTATATAAAAAAAATCAATAAATATTTTCGTGAAGAAAATAAAAAAAATATATAAATGTGAATTACAATAACAATACTAAAAATTTGTATCTCTGGATACTTTTCTAAAAAATAATGTCTCTGAATGATTAATGGACATATTTTTCATAATCTAACATCTTTTATGGCAAAAATCGACTCTATTTTAATTTTTTTTTTCAAAACTTATGGTTACAGATGTTAGATTTTTGCCATAAAAGATATTTGAAAAAAAAATTAAAATAGAGTCGATTTTTGCCATAAAAGATGTTAGATTATGGAAAATATGTTCATTAATCATTCAGAGACATTATTTCTTAGAAAAAAGTATCCAGAGATACAAATTTTTAGTATTGTTATTGTAATTCACCTTTATACTTTTTTTTAATTTTCTTC